>JAWWEE010000105.1:68461426-68477609 GCA_035221455.1 Xenops minutus | reverse complement strand
GAGAGGAGAGGAGAGGAGAGGAGAGGAGAGGAGAGGAGAGGAGAGGAGAGGAGAGGAGAGGAGAGGAGAGGAGAGGTCATCATAGAGACAATAGGGAAAGTGTGAGATCTGTGCAAGTGACTTATGTGAAGTATGTGGCATTAGATAATTTCTACTCTGAAAAGCATTAAACAGTTGGTGTATAAAATACATAAATAGATCACTGAACCTACAGTATATCTAAAACCCTTTTCAGTGTATAAACCTGTGAGCAAAACTCTGAATACGCTTTTTCACTGTTGAGCAATTAGCTTTCCATTGCTACAGGCAAGATGCACAGCCACCTGGATCCACTGGTATCTCATTACCCCACAGTAACTTTGCCTTCAGGCATTCACAGTTTTGAAAACAGGTATTCTAATGGAACACACAAAAATCAGTCTTTATGTAGGCCCAAAGTCTGTCCCTGGCCATAGCAATAATCCACATATTTAGGTTTACTAATATTGTTTATACACACCACAACCAGCCCATAAAACCAGTGTTAGTATTTAAGCACTGAAACACAGTCACTGCAACAGTCTTACATAGTTTACTAAAGGAAAACAAAAATTAATATTGTTTACAGCAAAGAGAACGTGCTTGAGACAGTTATACTTGTGTGTTGTCAATATGAGAAGTCTGAATAGCACATTTGATGAATAAGAACTATATTTAAAAACAGTATATTCCAATTTACTAATCTGTGTGAAAGTGAAATTGTGGGAAAAAAACATATTATGCTAATGTGAAACCACTTCAAGAAAGAAATCAGAAAATATGTGTAGTTAATCTTCCACCCAGGAAAATGAAAGCATGAGAAACAAGCACTAACTTTTAGCAGAAACAGCTGATGTTGGTGTAAATCACTCACACATTAGTATGTTATTTTCATTTAGAATCATGTACTGAGCTGTTTTTGTAGTCTATGATTCCTGCTCAAATCTATTTAACAGTAATAGCCATGATCTTTGCTACTATTCAGAAATACAGTACAATGGAATTATTCTAGTGCTGCAAAATGGCTCATTCTTACTATATAAATGACTTCTACGTGCACTAAATCACGCTGCATTAAAAAGAGCTGATGAAACGAGCAACATCTCTTCCTCTTCTCTGTTCTGTTCCAAAAGGAAGAGGAGAGGGGAAGGGAAGGGGTGGAGACGTTAAGTAAAGTTGTGGTTTTCAAGACTTACACCTGCATTCCAGGCTATATATTCTACCCACCAGATCTTAGCAGGAATAACTAACTATACCGGAATGATTGTGGGAAAAAAAGCTGACATTTTTAAGCGGACTTTAAGTGCTCAGGGGAAAAGTTTATTCCATTGCTTTGGTAGACTCCAATAAAGTTCCCAGGGAGTTAGGAAGAAGATTCTGGAGTAGCAGAAAATAAAATACTAGTCTTGAAGTTTGTACAATTTGGTTGAGACGACAAACTTTACCCAGATATACAGCAGCGATAGTTACAACAATCTGGGTCAAGAATGCTTGCTACAAGTATAGATATTTTCCACTTTTACATGAATTTGTAAGTTGCTGTTAAATTTAACAAGGTACTGCAGCTATCAGACAGAGGAGATGTAGAGTGGAGAGCAAGAAATTTAATTTTAATTTTCTTTAATCCTCTTAATCCAGTTTATTAATCTTCATTGAAATAGTTTTCAGGTGTATGTGTTACCTCTGCGGGGGAAAAAAAAGTTTTTTTAAAACACCCACCATACTGTCTTATCTCTTGGAGACAGAAAAGTTGTCTCCAGAAGTTCTCCCAGTGATGGAGGGCAGGGAAGAGATCAGGCAGATAGAGCAGAGGAGCATACACTTGTAGAGTTGCTGGCCCCTTTAGAGGGTTCCTTTCTCCCTGCAGTATCTGGATCAAACTGAACTGTGCTCTTTCTCCCAGCTGTGCCCAGTTCATGATATCATGAAGAGGAAAGGAGATTGCACGGCTCAAAAAATTATTAAAGCTTCAGTCCAGGATGGTGGTAGCCCTCATCCTCTGTATGGCCTATGCAGAGCAGTCTCCCTGACTGTGTAGCTTAGCCTGTCACTGTCACTCAGACCAGAAAGGCAGCTGCTTCAGAGGTGGAGAAGAGCAGAGTAGTTGGGTGATTTAGGTACAGATACACTGATCCCAGTTTCTGTGGCTACTTCTGGGAGGAAAATACAAGACAAGTGTTGTCTTCTTTGTTGGTGCTATGATGTACAAAGAAGGGTTAAGCAGAGTGGTTTGATGATGATCAGGGGATTCAGCTGCTGTGCACAGCAGCCTGACAGCTCTCAGCTTGTGGAGGATGGCACAAAGCAGAACAAAGGTTTTCCTGAGTTTTAAAAAAGGCAAAGCTAGATACATAGGGAAAGTACATGAGGGATTCAGAGCTATAAATTAGCTATTTCTGAGATGTAATCCATGTAATTTATCTTAAATATGTACCACAAGATGGGAAAAGTTGTACTCAAAACCAGCCTATTTTTCTCAGCTGATAAGTAATACCACAAAAGGATCATTTACATTAAGCCCAGCCACAAAATGTCATTCTAAATAAGTTTTTGAAGCTGGGAAATGCAAGGATGAAATGCAAGATGAAATTTTCAAAGTCTCAGAAGTAATTTTTTAACCTTACTTCATGTCCACACCCTTTGGTAATGTGATCTCTTTGGTCCATTTGGAAACATCAGTGCCTGAGCAATCCCTTTTGCTTCCCTGAGGAGATGGTCTGAAATGAAGGAGGCGCTGATTGCATGCACCACCATGGAGGAAACACTGAGTGACCATGGCAAGTACAATGGGTGCTTCTCTGTACTGAGGAAATCCAGGAGGCCGGACATGGATCTAGACAGTTCCCCTGAAAAGGATGAATAAAGCATATAGGTTGCCATAGAGAAGTGATCCACAGAGGCCAAGTTGAGCCTTATAACTGATCATCTAAAGACCAGACATATCCCCTCTAGCAGAAGCACACCACAAAGAAGGATCATGGAGTAAAATAGGCAGTAAGGAGTTTCTTCAAGGATCATGTTCAAAGGACTAAAATAGCTAAAGTTTCCACTTTCAAGCTTCATGACTCCCTAAAAAACAGTATATGCATATGTGCATAATATGTTTCTGTGTATTTATATATATGTATATTAAAGCGAACAAAGTAATGTCAGATACTTATGATTTCTTGTGTAAGTTGTAACGAAATTTATCAGGAGCAGCAAACAAGTAGATAACAAGAAAGATAAGGGCTTGCCCTTGAGCAAGTAAGGTAAATGAGACTGTATATACACTTTACACTTAAACTCACAGAATGGTTAGGGCTGGAGGGGACCTTAAAGGTCATCCAGTTCCAGTCCCCTCACCATGACCAGGGACATCTCCTACTAGACCAGATTGCTCAAAGGCCCATTCAACCTGGCCTTGAACAGTGCCAAGGATGGGGCATCCACAACTTCTCTGGGCAACCTGTTCCAGTGTCTCACCACTCTCACAGTAAAGAATTTCTTCCTAATACTGAATCTAAGATTAGATATTCCCCCTTCCCTAGAGAACTCGCAGTTTCCTACCCCAACTTACCATATCAAGAAATTGTCAGTCAGAACATTCGCTACTGTGTAATCTAACCTTCTCCAAGGAAACTTGCAAATTACTTTGAGAAGAAAGTGGCAGTTTATTACTAAAACTGACTCTACCACCTGCCTTTAGTTTTAGTATAATGAAAGTATAACTTTCTAGCATATGAATAAGTTTTTCTTGCACAATAAATCTACTTTGGGGAAAAAAAAAAAACAAACACCTTTAGAAACTTTACTAAGTTTTGAACCTATTTCCAATCCTTTACATCAGGTGTTATTACACCCGATTGATTCTCAAGTAGCAAAGGTGCGTCCTGCTTTCCTACAGTTTTCATTTTCCTCTCAAATTAATTTCTCTCTCCATACAATGTTTTATTGTCCCTTCATCTGTAATAGCATGTTTCAGGTCTACACTGACAGAACATCCTATGAAATAGTCTGAATTAGATTATTTTTTTTAAGCTTCCACAGAGGTAGGTTATGTTGCCGTGGCTGTTCTGTTCTTTTGTTAATTAAATTGTTTCATTAAGAGATTCCCACTTTCTCCTATCCTTCAACAAAACAGTTGTTTGTTTCTGTATAAATGGATCATTTCACTAATGTGGTTCATTGCCCAGACCTATTAAGAGAACCATAACAGCAAAAAAGTGCAGGCTGAGAACAGGAATAAACAGTTAGGGCTGGGCGGTTCTTATAACTGGGAATTTCTTAGATTAACCCTGTTGCCTGAGAGAACGTTGCATGGAACAACTTCCTTGCTTTTTTTATATTCTTGGCAGCTGAGATGATCATGAAAGTAAACTTTGGCTCTAGATATGTCTCAACTTTGTGAAAAGTTGGACTGAAATCTGTATTTCCAGGAAGTTTAATTGGAGTGGCACTTCAAATGCTAGGAGTCTTGCTTTATTAATAGTTTCAAGTTATTCCCTTGGCATGTGCTCTGTTTAGATCACTGGAGGTTGAAATTTCAAAACCAAATTGTAATTGACCTACAGTTTGGACTGAAATTCCATAAACATGTTGAAATTAGTGGTCACGGTCACCAAAACCACATTTTCACAGCCTAGTTGAGCTGATCCAAATGCTGTGGTTGAGCAGTGGTCACACACATATCAGTCCTCTGCTGCCTGGCCTGGGGATGTAGTCCTGCTCCTTCACATGCACCGGCTCTGGCATATGCCTGAACCTGCAGTATGTCCTCACGTTAGGGACTAAAGCAGAGAGTAACCTGCTTGGTCTCCCACAGAGAGACCATTTTCTGTAAATTTAGGGTTCTAAATGCCTCATTGAAGAGTCGAATGAGAGATGCCACAGCCAATATGAGTGTTCCAGAAAGACCAAATAGACATCCAGGCCTGACTGTGAGACATCATCAAGCAGAGAGCCATCTTCTCTTTGACTATGTTTTCTGGTGGTCAGTGGCCCTACCTGAAGAATTGTGTCCTATTCCCAGATTCCCCTCTCCATCCTGCCTCATAGCCATTGATTTCCACTGTGATGATGTCAGAACATTCTATGAATTAAGCTATCCTCCCTTTTATCAAAAAAACCTCACTGTTAATAAGACTAGGGAGATGACTTTTTCTTCTGTGCTCAGTATTCATGAGAATCATAATTTATTCAAGGTTCATAGGCAATGTTAATATTGAAGAAGATACTGAAAACAAGCACAACATTTTTTTGAGGGCTGGATATTATGTTTTGTAGTGAGAAACTTCAGAAATCCAATCTACTTAGTTTATCAAAGATCAAGAGGTACAATGAATAAGTTTCTTCATGAGGAGATAATACCAAGAAGATGTTTAATCTACTGGAGAGAAGTGTACTGAGAATCAGTGGCTCAAAGCCAAACAAATGTAACCTGGAAAGGAAAGATCTGTTGGTTTGGTTGGTTTTGCGTTTTTTGGTTAGTTTTTTTCTTTATCACTGTGAAAATAATTAATTAGTGAGAGGAGGAAAAGTGTCAAGGGAATAGTGGATTTTCTTTACTTGATGTCTCCAAATCAAGATTGAATAACTTTTTAAGGAAGTGCTTTTACCAAACCCCAGTTAATGAGCACAGTATGAGGGTAACGGTGAAATTTACTGCTCTGAAATGTGCAGGAGGTCAGAGTAGATGATCTAACCATCCCTTCTGGCCTTAATTTTCATACATCTATGAATTATCCTAGATTTGTTGGCATGCAGTATAATTTGAAAAGCAAGACTTTGAGAAAAAAAAAAAACTATTTGTGATTTGCCTCAGGAAAGTAATCTTTTGGTTCACGCAAAGGAAAACCACATTGATCTGTATTAATGGTGTCTGGCAGAACATTTTCTTATTTGCTTGCCAAAGTCTTGGTGAGGGTTTTGCCAACTGTAGGAAGTGATATGCATTGATATAAAATATACAAACAACTCAGTAACCTTCTCATGGGAGTGAAGTATATACAATGAACATAATTTCTTCAGTTTTCTTCCCTTCAGACAATTCAGGAATTTGGCTCTTCCCAAAGTGTAGCAATCATGCCTAAGCATTTTATAGACTTCTAGTGAGAAACTGCCAAGCCTTAGAGATTTGTCAGGGGCAGAGGTTGGCTATTAATCTTCACCACTGTCATCTCAACTACATCTGAGCTCCCTCTTCTGACGTTTAGATTTTTTTTTAACCCTTTAGAGGGACTGTAAAATAACCCCACCAGGTATAGTCGCTGGAGCAGGTACTGCAAATAAGTCTTATCAGAGTACTATGGACAGTAACACCTGAATAGCAACACCATTGCCTGCAGGTCTGTATCTTATCATTTCAAGTAGGGATGAATGTGATTTTTTTTCTCACTTATGTAAATACTTGCCTTTAGAAAAAATAAAAAAATCCCTACAACATTTTTCTGCCACTATCTTCTGTATAAAGCCTTTCAGGGTAAGTATTTCAAATACAATTATACTAGAAATAAAAGTCCCCAGGCATTTTAGCCACTTCTCCCTAATTTACTGTAGCTGGATAGCTTCCTAGGATGCTGTCCAGAGCAGATACTGATTTTAAACCTTGCACAATGCTTAAGGGAATCAGTTCTTTATTATCCTCAGAGGTATGCACTCTTGTTTAATCACATCACAACTCCTATTGTAGTTTATGTCTAAGCTGTCACCCTCAGAGGAGAATATTTTAGTTTTTTCTAAATACATAGACTCATATGAAAAAAACATTTCCTATCTTTTTGGTTTCCAGGGCCTTAAGAGCATTCTTGTACTTCTTTTTTAATGATTGTTTTTTTTCTTTTTTTTTCTTTTTTTTTTTTTTTATATTTGCAGTAATATTTATCTCTTTGGTTACAATTGGGGTTTTTTTAATATATAAAGATTGCCTGCATAGTAACGCACTAGTGACAGAACAGCACAATTCACAGGAGAAAATTTTGAAAACAGATGAAGAATGACATATTAAGGAACAGCCTATACAATGGAAAGGATGATTTTAGAAGTTTATTGGTGCACACTGGATTGAGTTTCACATGTACTGATCATTCACATAGCACTTACAGGCAATTTGTGCATATTTTCAGTAAAAACAAAGCATTAAATTATTGTTGCTATTCATACTGATAAAAGATTTCAATTATTTGTCTTTTTCTACCTAAAAATACTTATTCTTTCTTATACTTATTATTTCTACCTATAAATACTTATTAATTATAAAGTGGGATACTCACAAAAGGAGAGATTGAGAGAAAGAAGAAGGTTTCCCACAATAGCTTAGCATGCAGAAGTCTAATCTTTCATTGCGAAGCATCTAAGTTATGATGCTGCAGGCTACAGAGGATAAGGTTCTCATCTGACAAAAAATCTGTCTTTGTTAGGACCACAGAGTCATCCCAAACAATATGAATTTCCATCTTCATCCTCTTTTTCTCACTTTCATTCTGATGATAAATTTCATCCAGAACTGGAAAGTTTCTCCATTTGAAGTCAAAACCAGTATGTTAATGGGAAAAAGCTTTGGTTTCAAAATTCATTTTCAAATGAAAAAATAATTCTTACCAAAATCCGCAATCATCTCTATTCAAGTGTAACCACTGTTAATGACAACTATGCTGCAACATTATACATTATATATCCATAAGAATTGGTGAATTGTATTTTGTGTTTGTCTTGGGCACATCAGTCTTGTCTTCCTCGTGACTCTTCATATCTGTACTGCAGTTCCACTAGGCACAAAGAAGTTCAGACAAGACTTATACAGGCTCACCATTCTGCCACTATGTTTTGTAACCCCAAGGTTAGCAGGGTGAGATAGTCAGTGCTGAAAACAATGGCTTAATTGAAAACAATTCCCTAATCTGTAAAGCAGCTTCTGTGAATGCTGTCACAACTAGAGACTCAAAACTCTGAGTGTAGACACTGACTCTCCCCCAGCCATTTGCTTTGCAGCTGGTATTTTCAAGCATTGGCATGACCTCTTTATGCCTTTGTCTCTATATATTTTTATTCTTGAGTGTAGACATAAATATATTATTATGTAGTCCTTTCTGTGGTAACAACACTGATTATGGTGGAGTGTACTATATCAGTTACAATGGCAGAAAAGGTTATGAACAGATGTTATTTGAAGGTAACTACTGTTCTGAGAAGAAGGTTGTGATTAGTTGCTCTCATTTCTATGTAATATTCTGTGACCCTGAAAAAAAACTAATACCAAAGCCTGTCTCTTCTGATGATGTAAGCACATATCTGAGAGCCTACCACGTTTATTCTCTTGCCAGGGATCACCAGATCATAAGACCAATGACATGAGAAAAAAAAAAAATCATCAAAATATTCGAACATGGCAGACTGTGCTTTATGGAGCAGAGAATAAGAGAAATGTGATGGATAATTTGGTAGGCTCTTGAAAGACCAATAAACTACGTGACAATAAAAATTAAGAAGTTTTAACATCTAGAAGATTTGAGCCGAACAGAAAAAAAATAAAATTATCTATTAAATCAAAACCAAAATGAACAAACAAACAAACAAAAAAAAATCACAAAAAACTCAAGAGAATGGGTTTTTTTGACAGAGTATCCTAGAAAAAATTCTTGCATATAAGATCCAATTACAACATCCAGATGGGAGTTTCAAGTTCTTCTAGGTTATGTTGACTGTATATGTGCAGGCACATGTTTAAAAAAACTTATTGTGAAAAATGGCAATAATTCTTGTATAAACTAGCTGTAGGAGAATATTCATTATGTTGAACACTCAAGTCTAGCATTACAAAAACAAAGCCACTGTTGTGGTACCAGCTAACAGGACACAACACGATCCTGCAGTGATAAGGCAGATAGAATTTGCAGTGTTTAGCATGACAGGATACTCTTTCTAATGTGGCAGTAAACACAATGTGTACTTGTCTATGTGAATTGAGCAACTGATGATAGAAGTTCAGACCTGGAGACAATGCTCAAAGTATTAGTAAGGAAATACACATAACTGGCCTGTTTAATGTCCATACAATATCTCGTCCTTTTTTTCGGATTGTCACAGATTTTTGCTGACATCTAAGTCTGCAGTGCTCAAATGAGTAGCAGCTGCAGGCTCTCTTACAGATCTATCAGATGTAAACTAGGTATAAGAATAGATATAGAAGGGATTCATATTAATTTCTTTCAGGTTAATGGATGCATCAGTAATGACCTAGACTCTATCTGGGGTTCTGGGTCCTGACTTGGGAAATGCAGATCTGTGCCTTGAAATTGCCTTGCTGACTGAGGGCTCAGGAAAACTGCATTCATAAGCAGCAGGAACCATATGCAGGGATTTGCTTTGTTCTTGAGTCAAGGAGGAGGAGATAGGGGGCAAACTGAATAGCTCTTCTGTGACTCGGTATGAGAGGAAAACACAATAATAAACAAGATTTCAAGAGCATATAACAATCAGTACATTCAAATACAGAAAATGCATCCTAAATTCTTTCCTGGGACAAAGTGCAAGGTAAATCTGTGGGAGAGGCTTGAAATTTCTTCCAAATGAGATATGAGAGGACTATGGAAGAGATTACAGAATCACAACCTTTACATCAGCCCCTTGATTCATGGGCTCCCAAGGACAATTGCTAGAGCCACAGAGAGAGTACGTCAGGATGACATCCAGGAGAAAGTGGAGGCAGGAGTGTTTTTGGGAGCAATCATGTCCACCATCCATCAGATCTACTGCCCAGAGTGAAAAGTTTAAGAGCTGCTTCTTGCATCTCCCCTTCCCAATACTCATTCTTCCAGCACCAAATGTGCATTCCTTCACCTCCTCACAGCTTTCCAAGGTTACTCATATCATATGGCCAAATACTCCTAAGGTCAGGGAGCAAATGAAATTCTTCCTTCAATTTCACTGTTCTCAGGCTCTCTAATTCGGTAGCAGACCCACGCATTTCTTCATGATCCTATTAGAAAGGCCTCAAATTCCCCAAGGAAGACCCGACAAGGGTGCAGGAGCCACATATATCTCTCAGAGAGCAATATAAACACAGACTGTTCAGTAGACTTCAGATTAATTAAAACAAACAAACAAACAAACAAACACACCTTAGAAAATGTGATTTAAGGGATTTAGGAATATAGATTAAAACTTATAAATCCTTTACTCTACAGCTGAACCCAGTCTCATTCTTTCAGGGGACCCCAATATTTTTGTCAGTTGCCTGGCTAAATTCTGCCTTCCCAAGAAGGGCATAAAACCCTCTCTCACTATGATTTTGTAAGAATAAAATCCACTGATGATCAGAAGTCACTCAGATAAAGTGATACAGACCCTAAAAAGAGAACATAAACATAAAATATAGCCCCAGACTACACTTCTGCCAATATTTTCATTTCAGATTTGAATTTCACACCATTTCCAGTGCTCTGGTGTAAAATTAAGGCACTGTATATGAGCAGTTGTGAGCCAGGGTGTCCTGCCTTCTCTAATCCTTTTACCTCGTTCCTTACCTTCCCTTTTGCCTCTATCAGAGATGAAGGGGGTTTAGACTTGAAGTGTAGTGCTGGGCTCAGGAAAAGTAAGCTTTGTTTTCCCCTTTCTGCTGACATTTTGTGTGACCTCAGGGAAATCATTTAACCTCTTTGTTTCCCATACACAAAAAGAGAGCAAGGATGTTTTCTTTGTCCCATCTGCCAGTAGGATACAACAAATTCCCCCAGCTGCTCCTGAGTACATTTGCAGACAGTGAACCTTGTCTGCATCTTGTCTGAGGCCATTGAACACCACCATGGCCATAATACAGAAGAGGAGTAGTTAACAGATGGCAGCAGTAATGCCAGGCCCCAAGCCTTCCAAGGAGATCCCCTGGCTTTGAGGTTATGAGGAGAAAGGTAGTGCTTTCCACCCACCTTAATCCTACTTCCATATGGCTTTGGGGAAGGGTTGCAAAGAAAGAGGAAGACAGCTGACAGATAACTGAAATAACAGGAGCCAAATCAGGAAGCCCTGGACACTTGCACCTTTGGAAGTTTTCCTAAAGTATTTTTTATATGTGTGCAAATTGCAGGCTAGATCTGCTCCTGGCTGATCTCCCCAGCTTCACAGAGCACCTTATCCTTTCCCTGCCTCCTCCCAGCCTTCCTCCTAATGCTTTTCTGTTCCCCTGGGGAGTCCTCCTCCCTGACAAGCTGCCCTTTTCTAACCCCCTGTGAAGGGGAATGTTTTGTGGCTGTTTCTGCTTCTGCTGCTATACTCTCTTCCCCATTCCTGTGTTTGTCTTTTCTATCTGTAAAATTTAGGCTCAAGGCGAGTTACCTAATGCTCAGCATTTGACTAGCACCCTGACAAACCTTACTTCATTGGCCTTGCTACTTTGATAAACATGTTTATTATAATTTTTAATATTTGCAGCAAGGTAAGGTAACTAGCACGGGGGATGGCAGATCTTCCATAGGACTGTTGGACCTGGGTACAAAACAATTTCCATGTAGTCTTTATTATCAATTACCACTAAAATTAGTCAGAAAACAAAGTGCTTCAGGTACTAGCCTTGGGAAAGCTACATATCTATATGTATCTACCTAATATAATTAATAGAGATAATAAAAGCTCAGTGCAATAACTAGCAAGTGCAGCCATCAACAAGGTTTTCAATAACTTCTTTGGAAACCAGAGCTGATTTGATTTTCTGTTTCAGAAATATCCAAATATAGTGGTGATTTAAGTACTGCAGCACTTTGCCTTTCACATTTTCTCCTAATCCTATACGTCTGCTGCTTCAGTGGTTAAGATGCAGTAAATACCAAACCATGACTTTGTTAATGAAGTGTAAGAGTAACTCAAAATGTGTACTGATTTTCCCAAGGATGTCTTTCAGAAATCTCATCTACAGTTGACATATGTAAACACACATGCTAAGTAAAGCAGAATTAAATCCAGAACTTGAGTTGCTCTTTTCTTTGTTTAACTGCAGCATACTGATACTTGTAAAGGGTTTTTTTATGATAAATTGATTAGTGAGTCAATGCATAACAGATATGTGTGCACAGATGTACCTGCACTGTATATAGATTTGGGTTTTGAAATATAACATTTAAGAGGAAAAAACATTGTGTTTAGAAGACTTCCTCCACATCTAATTGAACACACAGTCTATCATCAGTTACTAAAAATAAAACTATAAGTACTGGTCTGAATGCTTCTCTTGATTTATATTTTGTTACCTTTTCTGAAGACTCTCAAGAGCAACTGTGAGAGTACCACATTTGTACAGTGTTTCTGCAGAGCTGGAGATGAATTTCATCCAAGGAAAAAAATTGCTTTTCAAAGTAATTTTATATAAAGAGATTCTAAGTAACTAAGGCAAACAAAAACAAACAAACAAATAAATACAGGTATAAAAATAAAACTACCAAATTTTCTTCATTCCCTCACATCAAACATGGTGATATTTTTGTGGGGCCTCCCACGAAGATTTGAGGAAAAGAAAGAATCAGGATGATTTGCCCCAGACCTCATCTTGAGGCGTCAGAAGGGAAACAACTCACTACACTATGATACATCCAAAGACACAGCCTGTGAGAAGCTCACTTTTTGTTCTGAGGCTCAGGGACCTTGTGCTGTGCTAATCATTTACTTGACAACCCCTCTCTCCCACCTATGAGCAGAGGGTTGAACTCCCTGGAAGTGAGCTGGAGTTCCTCTAGCCAGGGTTTTAGAATAGCACTGCTAGAAACACCTCAGGAAGGAGGTGTGAGTAGGAAAGTCCAGTCCCAAGCACTTCTTCAATTCTACAATTACTGGAAAACACAAATTTATGTCACTAGTCTGCAACAAAACCCATGCAAATATAAATTTTGTTTCCTGCCTTATCTTGGCAGAAAAGATGACAGGAGCCCACAGCTTGGAGAAAGGTCTGGTCAGCTATCCTTCTCTTTCCATCCTTTTGTTGGTCAGGCAGCTAGATGCAATGTGTATCTCTGATGACAAACAGGCAGATAACACAATCACTTCTGTCTCATGTGCTGTGGTGCCAAAACCTCCCACCACAGTTTTCCAGATCACTCATGATTGCATCACAAATGTTATCATATGTACAACCTCCATAATGCTTAAGAATACAAAAAGTTCCTGTGATTATGTTTCAGAAAATTCAGATTTTAAAAAAAGCATTTCCGTATTTTTTAGTAATATGAATTCAATATTAGGCTCATAAGCATTTAAATGAGTCAGATGCTTTATTAGTTGATTGCAGAAAATTTTCTTTGTACATGAATGAAAAATTTAAATGGAATTGATTCTGAAAGAAATAGTGCTGAACACAGCCATATGAAAAGCAATCTAAAAATCCTAACAGAGGTAAAGAAAAAAAATGAAAGTGTCCATGATCTATGTGGGTCTAAGGAAAAAAGAAAAATTGCTTCTTGCATGTGCTGTGCCAAACCAGTTGTTGCTCCAAAGCTCTTTACAGGCTTTATGCCCACACACCGACTGAGCTGCACATCCTCCCTAGCAAATCTCAGTAAGATGCAGAAAGGGGAACTCTGCTCAGGGACTGCCAAGATTAAAGCACCTCAGAGGCTTAAATTTGCACTTTTTCTGTCCTTATGCTAACTGATAAGGCAATGTCAGGCCACAAAGACAGGCCTGATCCCACAGAGATTTCAAACTCAAAATAACTACCAATAAATCAAAGGGGGAAAAAATAGAAATCAATGGATTAGCCAGTCATTTCTTTGCACTGGTAAGTGTAATAGCAAAGAAGGGTTTTAAGGAAGCATACGAATGAATATAATAACACATTTTGCGGAGTTCCTCATAAGCATGAAGGGCAGTAAGGCAAAAAGGACTTAATTGCCACTTTGAAGATAAAAAAGTGAATAATAGAGGCCAGCATCACAAGATAATTTGAGGAAGACACAAGACTTCACCCCTTGATCACATACGTTTTGCGTAGCATTGTATGCCCAGGAAATGAAAAGGGACTGACTTAAATAAAAATGAGGAAGGGGGAATGAGAAGCTTTAAGAAAAGAGAACTATAAATGCTGTAAGAATAGGTACTATAAAAAGGACATTTACATGCTAAAAAGGAAGAAATAAAGGATATAGCTGAAGATTGTCAAAAGAGCTCTAAGCCAAATGTGAAATAGTTACCAGTAATTCAGATCCCTCATGGGCAGCCAGGTCCTGGGTTCTCCCCTGTGAGGGGAGCACTCTGAGGCTGGCGTGGCATTGATGGTGTGTCCTCCAGTATGTTTTCTGTGTTTCACATGCCAGCCAGGGAAAAGGAAATGGATTGTAGGGGAAATCGCCATCTGCTTTTGTCAATGAAAGACTGCTTGCGTGCCTTGAGCCTTAACAGACTGAAGTCAGCCTTTTATAGCTGCATGGGGGGAAATGGGAGACCTTACTAAAGTGTGAGAAAGTATAATTTAAATGGAATAAACAAAAATTACTATGACACTACTTCATCTGCTCTGTATAGGCTCCAACACAGTATCATAGAAGCCATGGGAACTTATAAAGGCAGAGGTTGGCATTAAACCTATGATTTTCTCAGCTTCTCAGGACCTAGTTTCAGGAACATTATTACAGATACTGTTTTCCCATACTTTAATGCAATCTGTACTGTACAGGGTGAAAAGGATTGTAAAGTTTTTCTTTCCTATGAATGCGGAACGAAGGCATTTGTATGCCTTGCTCACTAAAAGCACCTCACAATCTTTTGCGTATTTATTCTTCCAAGGCACATAAGAGGGCACATTAATTTTCATATTCCATAAACCACTTAACTGAGGCACAAAATCTCAGAAATACAACATCTTGAAACTGAAGTGAGTATAGGCATAGCTGATCTCTTCTGTAACCGTCTGCACCAGGGTCCCATCCCCATTCAGAAGCAGGACCACATTTTCCGTGATCTTCCTTTTATTGCTGGTATATGTGTAGAAGCCCTTCTCATCCCTCACTAGCTTTAACTCCAGGTGGGTTTTGGTTTTCCTAATACCATTACTGCACACTGTGTCTATATTGTTCCTGGGTCACCTGCTTCTGCTTCTTCTGCGTTCTTCCTTTTTAAGTTTGCATTTATTCAGGAGCTTTTTGCTCATCCATGCAGCCCTCCTGCTACGTTTGTTTGACAGTGGCTTTATACAAGCTTGGATACAAGATGTGTTTGGCAACAAATACACAGAGAGTTTAAGGCAGAAAAATTTTCTTCACCAAGACTTGGAGCCAGTTTATTTATGCTTATTTCTGTGTCTACTTCCAATATCCACAACAAGATGTACTATAGCTAGTGCCCCAAACCAGAACCCTGGTCTCCACAGCAGTTACACCTAGAGACTTACCCTAATCACAGACTACCACAGGACAGAAATATGGACAAAAATGCCCCCATTTTAAACTAGTTATTTCACCAATAATCCGAGGCAGGAATACAGACACAAATGCCCCTATCTCAAACCAGTTATCTCACCAATAACCTTTCCTGTCTCTTACATTATGTGTATGTGTAATTCTAAATCAAACACATGCATTTGTAATCATTAACCCATTTGTTTTAACACCTCTTAGTTTACTGTCTGGAAGCCTGCAGGCTGAGAATCTCATAGACACAATTTCTTGCAATATTAGCTACAGAAATTACTTCTCAGTTATCTCACTTGCTACATGTTCGAAAACTAGTACATGGCTGCAGAAACAATTATACAGCAAAATTCTAATGCCACTGTCAAAAAGAAAAGACATTCACTACCCATTTCTTACACAAAGAGGTTGGATCATCTCCTTTGATTAGACTTAAATAGGTGCCCCTCATCCTACATATCCATACTCTTAGTGACAAGTGAACTCACTACCGTGAGGACAGTGAACTCTTCTGACGGGTTATAGAACTGGGTATGAACTTAACCCTCTTGCATCAAGTTACATAGAATCATAGAATTTTCTGAGTTGGAAGGGACTCACAAGGATCATAGCATCCAACTTCTGGCCCTACACAAGACCACCCCAAGAATCATGCTGTTGCAGCTCCCAGCCGCCCGTAAGGGTGAAGAGCCTTTTCTTAATATCCAACCTCCCCTGACACAGTTCATGCCATTCTCTTGGGTCCTGTCACTGGTCACTGGAGAGGAGAGGAGAGGAGAGGAGAGGAGAGGAGAGGAGAGGAG
>JAWWEE010000105.1:68319750-68441265 GCA_035221455.1 Xenops minutus | reverse complement strand
CCCCCCCCCCCCCCCCCCCCCCCCCCCCGCCAAGGATCTGCTATTTGCAAGTTTCTTTTCTCACTTCATGCTCTTTGCCTTCATAAAACTCAAACTGTGATACCGAAAGCCTTGCCATCTGTGTACAAGTGGCCAGGGCATTTTCATGGCCACACATAGTGATCGGCATTGTAAGCAATAAGAAAGATTAAGTTAGAAGTGGCTCTTGAGTGAAAATATCAAGCAGCCCAAAAACCTTGAAGTGTAATTTTAAACAGATTATCAATAGCTCTCTAGTGACACTTTGAGGCCATTTTTGTGTATTGAAACTAAAATACTTTTCACTCCTTTAAGTGGCTGTTTTGAGCACTGGCAGCAATTCCCACCTTGGGAGTAGTGTGGGTTTTTTTGAAAGGAGGGAATATGCCTAGTTTGGGGAGAATATTTACATTTAGATATATGATTTTTCTTTCAGGGGCTGTTCAATCTTTATCAAAAGCTATCAGCTTTATTGAAGTACAGAAATTAAGATTCTTCATAGACTTTCTCTTCTATTAAAAACATACCTTAACACCCTGAATTTTCCAGTTATAATTCATTATTACTAAGAATATTAATAAGGAGGTTGCTCTATCCAAATTGTAATTTCCAAATTTCAAAACTACTGATATCAGGAAAAAATGTGTGTATTCCAGTGGACTTCTAATGGAACTACTGGGAAATTGGTTCACACCCATGATTTGGAATGCTGTGAGTCCTCATGAACCAGCAGCCTTCTAAGCTGAAATGCATTTGTATATTGTGCATTAAATAGAAGAAGAAACATGTTTATTAGAGATTTTTCATATTGCATTGAAAAAAAGTGGCCTCACTGGTTTGTAAAATTGGTGGTATTTTTTGTATTTTCTAGTGCACTATGCCAAATCTATCAGAGGCGCTTACCTGCAAATCACAGGTTTAAAAACTTCTCCAACTTTTCCTCTTAGATAGACATGAATGGTAGTGCAGGGATTGCCTGATGACATTTTCACCATCATGTTGTATAAATCAACTAAAGTGGTAAAAATGCTTGTGGTTTGGCTATATTTATAGTCTCTGTATTGCTAGCCACATGGGAGAGCTCTGGGAGGGAATTTCCCTAAAATTGTTATAGCCAATATAAGCACTGGGACATCTAGCACTTGTTTCTACCAAGAATGTTAAACTTGGAAAACTCTACTACATGCCAAGGGTGTGGGGGGGTATAATTTAAAAGAATAATTTTAAAAAATAATAGTCAAAGGATTTCACACAGCTTTAGGAAATTAGCTGAGCAATTTCTGCATCATTAGTGAGAGCTTTTGGCAACAAAAAGAAATAGGATAATCTGGACAACTAGAGAAAGATAAATACCATACCTGTGTTAGATATGGTTTTGCAAAAGATCTGGGAAAAAAAATATATAGAGAAAAAAAGTTTGAGGAGTGTAAAAACAAAAAAAGAGAGACTTGCAGAAGGACAAAGAGACATTGGTGTTGTGCGAAACCACAACACTGAAATAAGGACTAGGAAAATTACAGATAAAGCAGCCAACTAAGATAACTGAAAATAGACTACAACAAATGTGGGTTTAGGTTGATAAAATAGTAAGAGGTACACAAAATCAGCTTCACAAGGACAAACCATGTCAATTCACTATTATCTTCTCTTCTGACAGTATACCCAGCCTAGTAGTTCAGTGGAAGTCATGAGCTGTAATAGATCTTGACTTCAGTAATACTTTTGATGCTGTCCTGTGCAATGTTCTCATAAACACAGCCAGGAAAATAAGAACTAGGAAAATAGATGTTGAGTAAAGTCAATACCTAGAAAAATAACCTCAAGGTGTAAGTCAATGGTGCTATACTGAGAGCACTGGAAAAACACGTAAAAGGGAACTCAGAATACTATTGGACTGAACACGGTAATAAACATGAGAGACATGATTCAAAAATTAAGCAGCATTTCAGCAAAGGACTATGCTTCAGGGAAAGAAATCTAATTCAGAAACAGAAAATGGAGACTATCCAGACAACAGGAAAGGAGCCTGGGGTCAAGGTGGTTCACAGGCAATATCAATCCAGCATTAGTCCTCTTTCAAGTGCAGTGGCAAGGGCCCAGCAGGATTGTTTAAGCATCTTTTAAGAAAGATAGACTTCATGAACAATCTTAGGCAATATGGAAATTGCATGGGAAGGCAACACAGGCTTTACATAGAAAACAGGCAAGGAAAAGTTTGGATGGCTAGGATTTAGTTTGTTTTTTCATCACAGGAAGGGTTATAATAAAGAGAAATCAGTTGTTCTTTGTGTCAGCTGGAGGCAGGAGAAAAATAATTAGTATAGTTTGTAAGAAAGAAGATATTGCTTTATTTTTAGCAAAGGATTTCTGACTACAAGTATGGTCTAATATTATGCAATAGAAAAGTTGTGGAAAACCTTCTTCCCTGTGGAAGTTTGAGGTTAGAACAGATAATCTGAAAGATGCAGTCTGTCTTTATCCTACATTAATGCCAGTGGTGCTCAAAACGTATAACTCAAGATCCCTTCCTTACCTATATATCTTTGCTTTAGAATTTTAATTCAATGTAGTGATTTCCAAAAGGTCTTGAGAGACCAGGGAAAGCTTTGTCTTGTGCTTCAGTAAAAGTTGAACTGATGTACAGGAAAGGGAGTGTACAACAACAGTTGTCCAGAATTTATCTCATGAGATACATATGTATAAACATTGAACTAAATAAAAATACACATTCACTACAGAGCTACATTATCCTTAATGCAGATATTGGTAAGGTCTCTAAGCAGAAACAGATTCTGTAAATAAATTTGGGTTAATATTCATTTTATAGAATAATATTGTAACTTTTCATTACGTGTTAACTATTCAGTCTAAGAGGTTGGTTCTATTGAGGTAGGTATTATACACTCACAGCAAAAATTAGAAACTCCTTAAAATCTATAGCCTATATAGAAAAATACTTGCAAGCAAAACAGCACTGAAGTATTGCCATTCTGGTTTCATGAGAAGAAACAGGTTTTGTAGAAGGAATGTCCCCATCCTTTAGCATCTGGCATTAAACCATTTGAATTTTTTAGTGGTGACCAAAGGTACAACGACTGTCTGCTAAATTTAGAAGCTTACAAATCTACAAGTATAGGTATATATTAGAATCTATGATGAACCTGCAGCCAATGCATTATATACCTAAATGGTGTAGTAGAGTGTAACTGTACACAACAGCAAACATCCATAATATGCTGCCTGATAGCAGAGACTAATAAGAAAATGACACTTTTAAACCAAGAGAGATGCTTATTATTTTTCACTGAATTCTCCCTTTTGGTCTGATCTTCAGGTGCTAAAACCAGTCCACCTTTTCATAGTCTGTAACCTCTTTTATATATATGTACTATATAATATAGTGTGTCTATATAAATACATATATACATATAAGGAGAGGCTATAACCCACTTGCTTATCTCACTGTATTAACCAGATTTGAGCAGGCTGTGGGTTTCAGGCTGCATTTTGTTAGGTGACTCATCACTGCTTCATTTTTACATATTATGTCTACCCAGGACACAGAGTAGTGTATACATTTTAACACTCTCCACTGAGTGTAAGTGGTCCTGTTTCAAGGGAGATTTGGGCACCTGCTGCTGTGTCTGTATTTTCATTATTCACAAAAGTGTCAGTAGGGAGAGTGGTAGATTTCCATTACTCCATGAGCAGTAATCATCACAGTTTGATGAAGGTAGAGTCTGAGATCCTCCAATCTCAGACTCCTGTCAGTCTCAGCACTTCAGAACAAACTTTTTTTTTTCCTTCCTGCCTTCCTGCCTGCCTGCCTGCCTTCCTGCCTGCCTTCCTGCCTTCCTTCCTGCCTTCCTGCCTGCCTTCCCGCCTGCCTGCCTGCCTGCCTTCCTGCCTGCCTTCCTGCCTTCCTGCCTGCCTGCCTGCCTGCCTCCCTCCCTCCCTCCGTGGCTCCCTCCCTGCCTCCCTGCCTCTCTGCCTCCCTCTCACATTACATGCAGAACTGTGATTTAAGGGTCTTTGTTATGAGCCGTTTCTTCTTAAAACAAGAAACTACAAAGGAAGTACAAAGCTAAAGTTGAGAAACAGTCAAAAATAAAGTTACACGCAAAAACTTGAGTTCTTTTAACAAACACAGTTTTCATGGAAACTTTAATAGTGTCATCCTAAACACAAAGGTCTCTTTTTAAATGTACCTGCTGCACCCAACACAGGGGTTTCAGTCGTACCTACCCCTCATGTGCCTGTAACCTTCTGAGACATGGTTATTTATGAAGTAGATCAGCAAAGAAAACAGTAATGCAGTGTTCATCAGAACAGAACAGAATGAGGCTGACATCTTTTACATATTACAACCCTATAATTCAGGTAACAAAGTAGGAATGAAGAAGAGACAGGACTGTTGTGTGCTCGAAACACTGAAGTCCCAGGGAAGTGTGCTCTACCACTGTCACTGCCTCTGGTTTGCCATACAACCTTGCCAAATGATTAATCTAATATTTTAGAAGTATTCTGTGAGGGGTGTTTTTGCAGATTCTATGAGTATTTACCTCTTTAGCCTAACCAACAGGAAACAGTCAGTCCTTTGGTATTTAAGGGGTTTTTTTACATAAGAATGACACATGCTGTAGTGGACCATTTAGAAATTTTGGGTTTAATTACTTTGTACTGTAATTCTCTCTGTATTAGAGGGAATAACATGACTCCTTGACTTCACACATGGATTTGATGTCTAGGGTCTCTTTATAATGTCTGTAGAAAGTTAGCTACCTGGGAAAGACATTTCCAATGCCCTTCTCCCAGCTGCCTTGTTTAGCCAGGGGGAAACACAGCCAAGGGGAAAAAGGAAGGATGTGAGGGACTTTCGACATATGTTTTTATGTACTTATTTTTACAATAGCTGAGAGTTAGTGTGCTCTTGGGAACTCCTGGCAGGCTTCCATGCCTGGCTGAAGAGATTTGAATACCCACCTCACAGAAAAGCCTTCCCCACTCTCTCCACTCTCTTCCCTCTTGCAGGAGGGAAGGAGTAGGAAAGGGAGAGTTAAATATCTCTTTCATTGAGGCCATCCCATTGGGCTCCAAATTATTGTATACTTAGTGGGTGAGAGAACAACCTACCTTAAGCCTTACCGGTTTTTTTTTTAATTAAATACTTGAGTTTAAAGGCTTATTCTTTTTCTAAACGTGAGCTTTTGTCAAAGTGGGTTGTAAGCTTTATAAGAACATAAAGAGAGCATGAAGTCTTAGCATCATTGTACGAACCTCAGCCTCTGTGATTTTCTGATTTTTATGTGGGTAATTGTCAAATTCTCTTTTTAGCCTAGGTTTTGTAAGTTATTTCTATTTTTTAGGTAAAAAGACAAAAAAACTGTTTGACTGTATATGTGCAAAATTGTCATCGTACTGACCTAAGTAAGATCATCAGGTCTGATGTTTAAAATGGCATGACCTGGGAAAGAAAGCTGACTATACACTCTAAACCTCTTCATCCCTTACATACTGAAGCAATGGCATTCACTTTGGCTTTTTCAACTCAATTGGTCTTAACAGCTGGGGTTCTTGACAAATATATCTATAAATGAGATGTCATTAAAGATATTCTTAGTAAATGAATCCCTGGCAAACTCATTTTAAACACAAGTTTAAAAACTAAATTAAGAAAAAAGGAGAGGAGAAAATGAAAGAGGTCTACATAGCATGGAAAAAAATGACAAGTTGATTTAAAACTACTTAAGCAATTTTCTTCAACCTGAGTGTTTTCTTGAAGAGGCTATGTTGCAAGCCAACATAAAGATTTCTGGCTAGCCATTTTTTACTTAAACAGCTACAGAAGATTTCAATAACAACATATGGAAGATATTTTTTTTTTCACATTCATTTAACTGAAATAATTTTGTTCAAACTTGTCTGACATAATCCAAGAGTAAAACCAAATATGGAAATCCCCAGTCGCAGAAGAATGTGAGAAATTAATAAGAGGTGCTAAGCTGAAGCTAAAATGAAAGTTGGCACTGGACTCTACCTAAACAGTCATTAAGATGGAGTTTTAATAGAGCTGCAGCCATCTTGGGCACTTTGTTAAGAAAGAAAAAAATAAGAAAAACAAAAAATATCACCACAAAAATCCTCCCTGGTCACTCATTAATCTTTTAAAGGGCAGCATTACCAAGCTCGTTACTAGGATTTGACATGTTCCTCCAGGCCTTTAAAGAAATACCACTTTTACTACATATATAAAATCCGTATGTTTTGCAGGAGATGCATATTGGCATACAGCACAAATGAATATCAGCCACAACTTTGGAAAACTATTTATGCATGGCTGTAAATATTTTGGTGGAAAATGGTATTTGTAAATGGTAACTGTCAAAATAGAAATTGGTAAAGGCATCCCCCACCCCACCCCTTAAAATCATGGCCTTATATAATACTACAATCTCCTCCTCATTTGTACACAATAAAGGTTTTATTTCTAAATTTGCTCTGTATAGTCTATCGCTGGGTTGCTAGTTTTTGCATGTGAGTTTTACAGTTCACAGTGAGCTATACCTGTGTGAAGCAAATTTTTCCTCTGTATGGAAGAAAGTGAGATGGGGATGCAGCCCATTACAGGATGAGGATGGTGACCTCACAAACAAGGCAGAGGTGTTTAATGCTTTCTTTGCCTCTGTCTTTAACATGGGTGACAGACCAAGATGGTCTCAGTGCCCTGAGCTGGAGGACCATGACTGCGAGAATGATCAACACCCAGTCCACCCTGAAATTGTGCAGGCAGGAACTGCTGCTCCAGCTGGATCCCTACAAATCTATGAAGCCTGATGATATTTGTCCAAAATCCTCAAAGAGCTCTTTGATGGCACCGTGAAACCTCCCTCTATGATTTTTTGAGCATTCTTGGGAATCTGGAGAGGTCCCAACTGACTGGAAGCTGGTAAACATTGTCTCGATTTTCAAGAAGGGCAAGAAGGAGGACCCTGGAAACTACAGGCCTGTCAGTCTCACTTCAGTAAAGTTATGGAGAAGATTATTGTGGGAGATACTGAAAACCACATGGAAGACAATGCAGTCACTGGTCACAGCCAGCAGAGCTTCATGAGAGGAAAGTCCTGCTTGTCAAACCTGATTTCCTTGTATGACAAGGAAACCCATCTGGTTGATTAAAGGAAGCTAGTTGATCTAATCTTTTTGGATTTCAGTAGAGCTTTTGATACTGTTTCTCACAGGATCCTTCCAGACAAACCCATCAGGAGGTGAGTGAGCAATTGGCTCATGGGTTGAGCACAGAGAGTAACAGTGAATGTAGTAATATCAGACTGGTTACCTGTCACTAGTGGGTTTCCACAGGACTCCATCGTAGGTCCTGTGCTCTTCAACATCTTCATAAATTACTTGGATGCAAGACTGGAAGGGATACTAACAAACTTTGCAGACAAAGAAGTAGGAGGAGCTGTTGACTCCCTGGAGGGCAGGGAGGTCCTGCAGAGAGACCTTGACAAATCAGAGGACTGGGCAATCACCAACCACATGAAGTTCAACAAGGGAAACTGCCAGATTTTGCACCTGGCTTGGGGCAACCCTGGATGTTCATACAGACTGAAGAATGAGCATTGCTGGAAAGCAGTGCTGCGGAAAGGGACCCAGGGGTCCCCCCTGCGGCCTCACCTTGAATATTGTGTGCACTTTTGGACACCCCAATATAAGAAAGATATTAAACTATTTGAGAGTGTCCAAAGGAGGGCAACAAAGATGGTGAAGGGCCATGAGGGGAAGCTGTATGAGGAGCAGCTGAGGTCACTTGGTATGTTCAGCCTGGAGAAGAGGAGACTGAGGGGAAACCTCATCTCAGTCTACAACTTCCTTGTGAGGGGAAGAGGAGAGGAGGGGCAGGCACTGATCTCTCCTCTCTGGTAACAAGAGAGAGTATCCAAGGGAATGGCCTGAAGTTCTCTCAGGGGACGTTTAGGTTGGATATTACAAAAAGATTCTTCACCCAGAGGATGGTTGGGTACTGGAACAGGCTTTCCAGGAAAGCGGTCACAGCATCAAGCCTGATAGAATTCAAGAAGCATTTGGATGATACTCTCAAGCACATGGTGTGACTCTTGGGGATGGTCCTGTGCAGGGCCAGGAGCTGGACTTGATGTTCCTGTTGGGTCCCTTCTGAATCGACATATTCTATGATTCTGTGTGATCAGTCTCCAGATGCTTCCAGTAGGAGGTGAAGGGGGAAAAAATTGCCCAGGGTCTTGCACCTTGAGCAGGCAAGTGCCTCTGACATGGTGGAACCTTGAAGACAATGCTGTAGGCAGAGCCTGTATCAAATGTTCCCCCAGCCCATGGGGGAAATTGTGAATAGACAGGCATGTATATGGTGGCATTCACACTGACACTGACACATCCTGCAGGAGCAGCGTTGGTGGCTGGAAGAAGTGAGGCTCCACCTGCTGTGGAGAGGTCTTCTAGCCACCACCACCACAGCCATGAGTTACAGCACAAGGTTCCCCCAGCTATGGACCAGACTGTGCAACCCTGGGTGGTGTCTGCACTTGGACTCTGCTCGAAAAAACCTTCTTGGGCATGCTGAGTGCTGCCAGCCATGTAAAGCAGTCTCTCCTTGCAGCTGGGGAGTAAAGTTAGTTGGATTTTGGACACCTCTTTCACAGGAGCTCGCTAGGGGACAAAAGGTTCCCTCTGCAGAAACATATTTTTCTCTGGCTTGTTTCTAATTTGATCTATAGCTGTCAAGAGTGAATGCTGCCTTTACTTACCAAGTTGCATAGAATAGCATATATAAGGAACTTACACATATTGTTAAGGAACACCCACTGTTTAAGTGCATTAAGGAATGGAATGAATCATGATTTCTATACAGAGAACATTACACTAAATCGCTAGCATAAAGATATTTTGTGTGTTAATTGATTTTTTTCTCACTGTGCTTTATTCAGCTTTTGCTATGATGGCCTGAAATAAACAGCAAGGCTTCAGTTTTGCCCCATGTCAGAAACCCAGTTCTGCGTGTTTGCTTCATGGGGCCCATCTAATTGACTTACGTGCCAGCACATGGAGCCCCTGAATGTGATAGGATCAAGAGCTAGTTCTCATCTACAGCACTGGTGTGGTAAATGCTGATTTAAATACAACTAATAATATAATTAATGGCTAGACTGATTGGCTTTCATTATCTTGTTCATCTAATAAAACACATTTCAAAGCTCCAAAGGAGTCAGTGAGCATACAGAACAGTTGATTTATTAGTAACAGTCAGCCAAAACTGTTCTGTATCCCTTTCAAACAAGTATTCCTGTCCAAAACCAAATAAGTATATGAACTGCCATGAAATATGTCTGTGCAATGAAAACCATAAGATGTAAGATGGTTTTTACTGCTTTTTCTCCTTTACCCCCCTTTTCAGGTTTGAAATGTTGTCAGCAATTTTAAAGGTTAAAAAAAATCCACCAGATTATAAATAGTCCAAAATACTTCATTAAACGTTTTAATTTTTACCAAACTGACCATACAAATTGTCTAGTATGGAAAAGAAACAGCTGCAATGTAAATGTCATGTTATGCCATTGTACAAATTAGGAAACATCCTCAGAAACTGATTTTAGTTCTGTTCTAACTAAAACTCTAATTTCTTTTCCAAAATTTATGTCCTCTTTTTTAAAAACTCAACAAAGCACTTTTTGCAATTAACTATATATGTGTTCAGACCAAAAAGCAAATGCCTGTAAGAATAGCTTTGCCCTAGTATGGTATGTCAGCCCTTTTTATGGGAACAGCTGGCTCTGTCTCCTTGATATGTTTCCATTTTGACTTTCAAGAACCATCAAACATGATTATTTTAAACAATAAAGCACTTCAGACATATTTCAAGTAGGGAAACCATTAAATTAAAATTCTCATAATCACAGGTCATTTTTTGGAGTGTAGATCATTAAATTTAATTGTCCCTTACAAGACCTGGGCAAATCAAGCTCCTAGGATTTTAAAAAAAGATCCAACTGCTAAGCTTGAGAAAGATGCAACGCTTCACATTATTTGTTTTTTATTGCACAGTAGTAAAGTAGACAGTGTATTATTTTAGACAACTGTATTAAATATAAAGCTCTCTTTTTTAAAAAATAGAGACACTGTCTTTTTTTTTTCCAAAATAATTTAAGAAATGTAGATCTGAGTTAATAGAAATTTTTTTCTGGATAGTAAGACCTGTAATAATTATGCTTCTCAGGATCAGTATTTTATTTCGTAAGGGCTTTAGAGCTGATGTGCTTAGCACAACAAAAGGCATTGGACTGAGGTTTCAAAGTCGCTGAAGAAAGAAGACCTACTGTCAGGTTATCAATTCCAGGCTAGTGTCAGGCTTGTCTCCTCCTCATGGTGGGGTCTGCCAGCTGCTTCATGCATTGTGAAGCCAGCAAAGGTGTCACATCTCAATGAAGAAACTTTTTCTCATGAGTTCACAGGACATCTTAGACTGCCATGGGCAAGATCATCCTGCACAGTATTTTGGTCACCCTTGGAAAATCATCTATCCCCAATTCATTACAGCATTCTTTAGAAAGGCTCTGTCTCTTTGTATTTTCTGTAGGCTATCAGTTCCATGCACAACCCCTGACCTACTATTTTGATTTTTCTACCATAAGGCTGGAAAGAAAGAAGAAGGATCCAAGTTTTCCTTACTGACTGCCCCCTCTTAGTGTTACAGTGGACTGGTAAAAAACCCTTTGCTGTACTGACTCAGGCTCCTGGGTACTTGGAGTTAGTGCTGCTCCTGGGACTAGAGTGCCCTCCAGATGTCAGGTGGTCAACCTGGGGCTGACCATGTCAAAAAGTAAAAGATCTATGCATGTCCCGGTGCCAAACTGAGCTCCAGCCCCGCAGAACAGAGCACTGCTTTCTGACCCAGCAGGGCTGCATGGTGTGCTCAAATGCCTCTTTGATGACCATGGTCCAACTCCATGCTGTGATGCATGCTTACATCCCACATGTTTTTGAAGCTAGTGTGTTTCAAAGAGAGACACTGGCCAAAATAAAAACACTTGTCCTCTGCTTGCCCATTTAAAAAAAAAAATCTCCAGCAGTGAGGGAAGTAGAAAAGAAATACTGATGCTGCAAGTGGGCATGTATTTCCACTCCACCACTCAAAAAAAAAAAATAAAAAAAATTCCAAGCATCGTTTACCAGGAGAAATGGAATATGGACGTAGCTGTGCTGTGAGTTGGCCTTCACATCCCCATGGAAGTTCCCCTATGCCCTTCCTCCCCTATAAGTAATCAGCCTTCTTTGGCCTCTTGGTGTGGGTGACAGAGGCTGGGTGGGAAAATGGGTGAATGCAAGGGGATTGTATTGGATGATCTGCCCCTAGCCCCACAGGAAGAACAGCTAGCTGCCTCCCACTCCTACCACAACTCAATGCCTCCTCAAAGAACACCCTTTGCTCTTGAGGTATTTGACTGCAGAAATCATTTCTACTTCCCCAGCTTTTATCCCTCCTTTGACCCCTTCTAAGTCAGTGTTTGGAAGCAACTGCTCTCCACCCAGCCTGTAAGCCTCCCTAATGTTTATAGCAGTAACCATATTCTAGGGACAGGGCACAAAAGGGTGGTGTCTTCATCCTCTATGGGATAAAGGGGAGGGATAGACCTAAGGGCCTTCCCAAGCAGCAGTTAATCTTGAGGAGACGCACTGTGAAGCACAAAAATACTCTATTGTTGTCAAGTGCAAACAAATTTTATTGGCCTCACGCAGAGAAGCTGCTGGCAAGGAGTGAACTCTGAAAGCTAGTCCATGCTTCATAGCCTTTCAGGGACTCTCTGCCCCACTGGGACACTAAAAGAAGAGAAAATATGTATACACAAGCCAGGATTTCTAACTAGTCTCAGCCTACATTGCAATGTTCACAACCAGAAAATATTTTCAGATAGGCCACCCTTGCTTTTTGTGGCCATTTGGATATCCTCAGAATGCGTTCAGATTAAATGCGTGTAGAGGTCCTTCTCAGGCCATGGCATGAGATGGGTTACTCTGAGAAAAGCAAACATAACACAAACAGGCTATGTTCTGGCCTAGCCCATAAAAGCACCTGAAAGACAGAAAGGTCCCCATCCTTCTAATGAACACACATCCTTAGAAACAGTGTAAACAAAGGCAACTGCCAATAGCCCTTCCAACCATGCAGTTCTGAGGCACAAACCCAGACAATAAGCTGGCTGTCCATGCACTCATTAAAAAGCATCTGTTATTACAGGCTATAAAAACACAGACAGGGCGCTCTACCCCTGGAGATGAAAGCAAGCAAAACCAAGAAGCCTAGGAAGAGAACTTTATATCCCACAGTCGTCCTCTAGTACCCTTCTCTTGACCTCCCTAGCCATGAACTCTTTTGTTCCCTGGAGTTACTGGTTCATCTGCCTTAGGGCAGGGGCACATGTGGCCAACATTCAGGAAGCTGCAGCCTCTCTCACTGGTGCCTGCAGTACTACAAGCATTCCCACCATTGCAGCCACTTGCCAACTGCAAAGGGGATATGCTGGGAGTCTCTGGCAGAATGACCCCTCCTTATTAGCAGAGCTCAGGTGCTCTACCCTCAAAATACCTTTGTTACCACTCTGCTCCTTGCTCACTGTGATTACTAGATACCAAGGTCACACTCTTCCCACTTAATCTGGCCTCCCAAGGGGCCTGGAGAAAGTGGTTGTAGACACAAATAAGAGCTCTACAAGCGCTCTGGAGGCAACATATGTGAAGTGTTCTGGGAAAGAAAGTGAACAAGGCAAGGTCTGAGCTGCTCCTACCTTTGCTCTGTTTGTTCAACAGTGATGGGATTAGGTAGAAAGGATAGCATGGAAATTATATTTTTGAGGGACAGTATAAAGACGGTTTGTCTGTCTCTTCATATTGTGTGGCCTAGTAAGGAAAAAGAAGCAAATCCTTTCTTTTGCTGTTGCAATTACAGAGCTTGGAGCAGCCAGGCTCTCTACCTTCGCACAGGAGATGTGACAGCTCCCAGCTCCAAAAAGCTGCATTCCTCTCCTTTGAAGAGCAGATTTATATTCCATGAGCTGCAAAATCTAAAGGGAGCTGTAAAGTTGTTTTTTTTTTTTTTTTTTTCCAAATTGTAACAATAATAATAAAAAACCCTCCAACCAGACAAAACCAGAAACAACTGCTATAGCCAGGCTTTGGATCAATTTTTAGTATTTTCATGTGATAAAAGGCATCAGCTGAACCAGGAAAAGATGACATGGGTCAGATGTTACTGTGCATTATAGAAGATTTCTGTCACTGCCCAGCATCAAGTTGTCTTGGCTTTCAGCAGAGCTATCCTTGAGTCAGAGAGGGCTCCTCTTGCTCCTTCCACACCACGCCTTCACACAGCCAATGTGGTGAAGGCAGGCAGGAGCTAAAGCCAGCCACTTCAAAGCAGCCAGCTTAACTCAGAACTTGCCTCCGGTGGCCCAAAACAAGGAAGAGCCCAAAGACATCTGTTTCACCTTTCTTCCTTAACTGCTCCATTTTGTACAAGTCACATTAATGCATCTCTTTGAGTTCAGCCTACAGGAAGAAAAAAATTTCCAATGGTTTCAACAGAAGACTCTGACATACAAAACGGTTTTTTTTCCATACAAATAGCAATTGCAGATTTAAATTTTTTTCTTCCAAAACAGTGTAGAAATTTCATCAGGCAGTCACAAAATCCTCTCTCAGTCTGTTTTCCTTGTAAGGGCGAAAGGCTTTTAAAAATTGGGACTGAAATGTAACAACCGAAAATATTCTGGTTCAAACTTTTGTCTTGTTAGTAGCATACATGTGCAGTTTGGGACACAGATGGAGTACCTTTCTTCCTCCCAAAGATCTTTTCTTTTAGTGTTTAGCCTACCAGAAGATTTATCTCCCCCTTCTCCCTAGAACTATCAAGGACTTGCATGGAAATAATGGACAGTGAGAAGGGACAGGTCCTCCCAATTCCTTGGCTCCCTCCTGTTCCTTCCTCAAAGCACAGTAAATATGAAAGACGCCAACATCTCCAACTGCCCTGATTGCCTACAGTCAGAAAGGAGAATTGCAGTAAATTAGTCACATAGTCCCTGTCAGGCAGGCACCCCTGTGTTTTTAGGCAGAATTTTTCACACAAAACCACGCATGCTTTCTCCACACAGCACAGGCACAGGGTCTTGAGTCCACAGAGATATCCCATACACAATGCCTGCCTGTATCCTGCATATGAGGAACACTGTTCTTTATAGCTGTGATTTGTTCAGGAAAACTGGACTCAAATATTCTTAAATAGTAAACAAGACAAATTGTACTCAAAAACCTTTCCTTTTTTTTTTTTTTCTTTTTCTTTCTGGAAATACTGTAGTTCCACTATAGATTCCAAATCAGGAGCTCAATGAAAAGAGGAAAAAGGACCACATATTTCTATTTTATGATTTTCCAACTTATTAGTTGTTTTCTCTTTATTAGTTTACACAATTTTGCTTGACTTGAAGGCTCCTCCAAGCAGCATACTATGACAGGACTGTCTCCATTGCAACTGTTTTTAAGTAGTCATTTAGTCAGAGAAGGGGAAGGTAATTAAGTCTTTAAGTATTTCTACCCAGCTGTCAACAGGATCCTGTCTTTGTGCTTCAAACTGAAGGGAAGCAGCCACAAATTAAATTTACTTTTCTGGGAGGAAGACCAGACTTTTATGACAACTACTCAAAGTCTTCATGAGAAATAAGAAGACCTAAAAATTAAGGTTCCACATGGATGTTCATTCACAATATAAGAACTGGTAAGTCTGTAATAGTAATACCCTGAAATTTGTATTACTAAAGAAGAAAACAGAGGTGTAGCTGCCTTGTAGAAATTTTCCAGGCTCAAGGTGATTTGGGACTTGTTTTGGGGAATTTCTGCAGAGCCTACTGTTGTATATGGGTATGATAAAACCTCACTGTTGTCTGCTCCCTCCCTGGAAGTTGAAAGTAGTTTCCTTTTCCCATAGTGAAGCATTTGCTGGGCTGGTTTCCTGCTGGTAGCTTTCTGAAAGCGTGTGGGCTGGGGAGAGTGTCTGCCTGTAGCAATGGCTTAAGGTTGTCCTTTGTATGTGTCCCCTGAAGCTGTTAAGCTGTTAAGAAGGGAGAGAAGAGCTCTCTGCAGTGTTTACTATGCAATGCTAGTATGATGAAAGTGGTGTTCTCATTGTTTTTTCTTGTCTAACACCTCAAGATAGAACGAATCCTGTCTTTGCAGTTGTCCTGTGCATAAGGAAAGCTTGTGTCCTTGTAAAACACTATGGTCAGTCCACCCCTCCTCGCTTGACTAAGGCAGAGCAACCTGTTTTTCTGCCTTTTGTTACATTTTACTTCATTGCTGTGCTGTCTCTCAGGAGGCACTGCTAAGGCACTTCTTAATTCCCTTTGTTTCAGTGATTGTGCCTCTCCTCTCAGGTGAGCCCTGCACAGTATTCAATGCCAACATGAGATGCAAATACAAGCTAAAGCATAGTAGAAGCTGCCACATATTCAGGCAATGTTACCTGCTCGTAATTTCTTCTCTTCCTTCCAGATATTATTTTCATTCTTGCATGCACTTCTGTTCTGAGTTTGTTTCTGTTGAAACAGATCCACTCAAATTTAAGAGCTGAAGGGATAAATTTGCTGATATTCACAGAAGTCATGAGGCTGAAACTGTTGCTGCACAGGCTCCGTGCTGCCAAGCCACTGCATTCCCCACCCAGCAGCCAAAAGAGCTCCAACCCTGTATCCCAGAGAAGATTACTCCCTTCCATGCTCTGTTGGGAGTATAACATTGTTTGCTGTGTAGCTATAAAGGAGAACCTGAGCATTAAGAGCATGAGAGGGGCTGAACAATTCCCTTCACACTTAACCTCAGCTGTGTTATCTAATTACAGTTTCACTCACATAATGCTGTTTATTATACTGGAGCTGAATAGATGCAGCTAAGATAAAAATTTGGTTCTTATTAAATTTCTGCAGTCAAGAGAGACAGTTTGTGGTCCCAGAGGGTTGAGTAGGGATGGTCATGGAAACAAAAGAGTAAAAGCTGGGTCATGAAATAGCCCAAAGAATTTTTGTAGTTTTTCTTGAGTCATTCAAGGACAGGAAAATGATGTGCATAAAGAAGAATGGATAGAGACCTAGCTGAATGGAGGAGAGAATTTAGTCCAGCCTGCATCGCAAACTTGTCATCTTGGGAACAATCTTCACTGGAAATGTATCCAGTCTAAACCTCTATATTTTTGATTAAAATTTTTCACAACTTGCTATGACAAAATCCATCTCTGTGTAACCCTGCAAATGAGAAGTTCTCTATATAGGCTATTTTTTCTCTGTTGCTGCTTTAACCTCATTACTTCTGTTGTCATTAACTAGTGATAAGAATTTGATTGTAGTCTGTTTTTTCAGTATCTCTTAAAAAAAAAAAAATCAACAATCATGTTCACTCCTGCTTCCCACCCATCAAAATAAACCTTCATTAAGAGCCAATTAAGGTCGTTCAAGCAATATGCCACCATAATAACTGAGAGGATGGACTTTTCTAGGTCACCCTGTCCCCATAGATTTTGGCTTGTCTTCTCTGGAACGCCTCGTCTGCATCCTCTGCTCAGACCTTGCGGGCTTTCTGCAAGACCTTTCAAACCTCAGCAAACATCATCATTTCAACTGTCTGTAATGAGAAACTGGTGGAGTTTGGACTATAAATCATGAACAGCTTTGAGTTTCACTGAACGGCTATTGCTAAAGCCTATCATAGTAGCACTAAAGGCCTGACAATGCTATGTTGGACTTGAGTGGCTGTGCTGGTCAGCACTAGTAAAATCCCATGAGATAAAATGAATAGGGGATCAGCTTCTTAACAGATTCTTGCATTGAGGTGGAGATCAGTGTATCACTCGTGTCACTTTAGGCTGAAAGAGAAATGATCTTGCTGCTTTCGATACTGAGGTGGGTCTGATTCTCTGAGCTCCCAAGGACCATATTCAGATATCCTCAATTTCACCTAAACCTGTGTTTTCTCATGGCAGTGTTTAAGCTCTCGAAGGCCTCTTGTTAGCAAGAAAGTATGGGCTCAGGACAAGGCCACTCCAATATGACTCTGATGCTCTTACTAACTTAAGAGAAGAGGGAGTGTCTAGAAGTTAGGCACTACACCACCCTTGTCAATGTATTACCTCCTTTCTTGCCAGATATATAATAAAATAGTCTGTGGAAGGATATCCTCATAGATCAATTTTAAAATAAAATAAAAATCTCATGTTCTAAAGAAGAAAAATTCTGAAATATTAACTAGTACTGTAGAAAATAAGACCAAAAAATGTCATAGCTAGGGCATATCTATGAGACTCTATATCAGAAGAATTCTGGATTCAGTGAAAAACCAACAATAAGCATTGCTGGAAACACTTTTAGTGTTCCCAAAATGAAATACTTTTGTAATTATGCTTTATCTTAATCCTGTCATTCAGAGACGAAAGATAATTTTCAAGGAAGAGTAAAAATACTGATCTGCATGAGCTGTTTCAGATTCCTTCTTGTCTCCAGGGAAGCACAGGTAATGAATAATTACGGGTGCTCTTCTGTGGAGAAACTTGAGTGTTAGATTGCTGACAGAGAAATTGGAAAAAAAACCCAGGCTTTAGAGAGAGTCACATGGCAAAACTCAAGCCAACTGAAATAGTTCCAGTCTTTACAGACATTTTCCTTCTGGAGCACTATTGTTACAAGCAGTATATTTTCATTTGCCAAAATGCAGATTGTTTGCCTTTCCCTTTCAAAATTACACTCAGACTTTTTCTTCCATTTGCAATTCCTTGTTGCATACTTTGCTGTGCTCTTTGTTAGCTGGTACTTCATTGCCAAGCCTAAAAGATTAAAAATTATCAACCACAAGATAAAGTTATGTTAGTATTGATCAGATCACCCCGTATATTTAAAACAGAGCAAATATGCTGTAAGGGACATTTCTGCCACTCAGATAATCAGAAGCTTCTGTAAACAAAATTCTTTTTGCTATAACTATCAAAACATTAATTCAAGAAAGCTGGAACTCAATAAGTGGAGTTAACCTGTATTTGCCCTCCTCTTTACACATACATATATTTACAGAAAGTTTCTGTCTCTTCTGGTTGTGAAGATAACCTTTCAAGTATAAACTGAGGGGAATGCTAGCTTGAGTCTGGAGCCAAACACATGGAAACAATAACACTAGACATAAGCTGCCTTCATTCATCTCAGTGGGATGCTAGCAATGAAATCTCCTTATGACAATGTAAAAGCCAGACATGTTAACTATTTCACTGCCACATTTTGATAACTGAAAGTCTCATGCAGCTTATAAATCCAACATAGCCTGACAGTTTTTCCTTTGAAAGGATATGCATGTAATATGACTGTGTATTTGAAATATGTACATAGCCCATCTTTATTTTTGCCTTGACCAAATTATACTTTATTTGACTGTTTTAATAGCAGATGTTCTGCATGTCAAATTCTGCTCTGTACTAAATGAGGAATAAAATCCTTTTATTTAATAACTTTTCTTTTTCAAAGAACCTTTCTCACAAGGTTTTGTTTTGTTTTCCCCAGGAGTCAGTTTAGTCCAAGCAATTCCAAGACTAAACTTAATCATCTTAAAGGTATAGGGACAGACACATCTGTCCAAATGTCTGTCTGTTCCTTGTTTTTTCCAAGGAAGAGTATGTCCATTCCTATAAAGACAGAATGAACATGGTGTGCTCAATCAATAAGCAGATTTGGTTGAAGGAAAAAGTTATCTGCTTCATATAGGATTCACTAATAGGATCTCTAGGATCTGAAATCAGTCTGCCTTAAACCTCTGTTGACTCAGGGTCTTTGGCTGTAGCTACCAAGCTGGGAAAAGTGAAGGAAGCATAGCAGGAAGCTTCTATGTCAGAAGAGAAATGTAGGGTAGTGTGCTTTGCCTCTGTTTTCAATTAAGTGTAAGAAGAAGCAACTGTCGGCTGTCCAGTCTCTTGTTCCCAAGGAGGCATCTGCTCTTTCCCCTGGTCTGCCATAACTGGAAACAAGGGCCCTGGTAGGAGTCAGGAGTGGTAGTTCTTATCACCTTGCTCCAGTTTGTATTGAGATTGACAGGAAACAAATATATTTACTAAGATCATCCTTAATGTTATTTACTCTTGGTTCCTATCTCTGTCATCTTTCCTTTGTCCCTTGCAAGGGAAGTGAAGCTAAAAGGGAATCTGATAGCATCACTCCAAGGACTGGGCTGGGTAATAGCATCAGAGGGATACAAAAACTTGGAGTAGTTAATGTTATATCAGGTTGGGAAAAAAAAGCATCCTGGGTTTCTAAAAGATGCTGACTCCTTAATGGTGAAGAATCAATGGTATCTTGCAGTTTTTTCCTAAGAAATCCTTAATAATCCTTTGCTTCTTTCTTGGCCATTTATTTCAGTTGCATAAAATGTTCCATCCAACTCAGTCCCACTGGAAAATGAGGAGTGGTTTGGGTTTTTTGATTTTAGTGGATTTTTTATCAAGTTTGTAGTGGAGATACAAAGGGCCATGTGAAAGTTGTCTGAGCAAAAGTGCTGACTTTTGCTGAATCCTGTGAAGCTGAGCAAGCTGTGATAATAATAAGAAAGTTTTGAATTTACTTAGCCTTATCAAAGACATCTGGTACACTGGGTCTTAATTCCAAAATCTGAGTTCTGTCTTTAGAAATTTTTCTTCAGGAAAACTGCACTTTCTTCCCATCAAAATGTTTAAAATAACTCTTAATGATTACACATAAATGTTGTGGTATTTTCTTTTTCCAGCTGCAAGCCGCTGGATTTCAGAAAGTGTTTAAGTCTGTAGCAAGCATTTATAGAAAAAGTTTACTTTCTTAGAAGTATCACTTATCTAATTGTTTTTTCAAGCACAAAACATAATTGTGATTTTTGTTTAGTTCTGGGTTTGTGTTTTTGTGAAGGCTGCTGTTGGTGGCCTGACAGAGGTTCTTTGTGTTGGGAGGTTTTAGACTTCCCAGTCTCATCTTTTGGCTTTTGGTCTTGATATGGTACGCTCTGAAGATATACCTTCTGAATCCAGTTTGGAATACCATTTCGGGCCCATTAAAAAGTGAATGTTGGGATGACTGTGGAAGATTAGGGAGGTAGGAATGGGGTATGATGCCATCCTACACTCAGGCTGGCAAGATCATACCCCTCCAGCACACCACTCAGAGCCCTTATCTATGTGAGGGTTCTTCGGTTCCTTATGTGAAATATGTGGGATGTACTCAGTGTAAGTCCCAGGGGAAATATGTCTCTCTAAGAAACACATGCTCCTTTTCACTCCCTCACTCAACACAGATGGGCTGATCTCTGGGACAGTGGGCTATAAGTTTTAACTTTCAGATGTGATTTCTGTATGGGAATTTGATGGGTGAGTGATCCTGTTCTTGGGCTGGTTGCTCACAAGCAAATCCATAGAGGAGCAGCAGCTTTCTGAAATAAGCTGAAGCAGCTCAAAGTAACCAGTTGGAGTGCAACCTGTTGAAAGCAGAACACAGGTATACTGATGCAAAATACGGATTTCTATCTATTGTTTTCTTTCAAATACCTTCTAGACGAAGAACAGAAACTGATTTCACAAACACTAAACCCACGTTGTTCATTCAAACAGATAAATGCAGGCACCAATCCTAGTGGCACAGACTTACTGGCCTCCCACCATAGCAAACGACAGTTTCGTACCACATTCCCTGAGTTCCAGTCACACTATTATAATTACTACTATATACCTGAATATAATGCCAGTGCTGACAATGTTGGGGAGGTTCAGATCAGTTAAGCTGTCAGTCAGTACATGATTTTTCTCATCAATCTGGGTGCTGCTGAAAAGAGCCAGATAAACAGGTTTATTCCATTTCACTTTTCTTTTGTCTGTTTTGTACTTTCTTTCTCAGTTCTTTTACTGGGCTTATAGGAAATTAAACCAAAAGAGTTATTATAACAATGTAGACCTGGCTGAAGCAACTATTTTCATTTTGATTGTGCTGGGAGACTAGCATATGTGCACACACACACGCCCTTATATGGATGACTAAGATCTCATTCATAATACTGTTTTTACTATTATTGTGATGGGAATAAAAAACTCCTTCAGCTTCCCTATAGGCTATTAAATAATGTAAATGCAGGAATGTGCTGTTTTCCTTCAGTCTCTCCACCCTTGCCTGCAAATTTGATTTGTCCTCAGCAGTGAAACACCTACAACTTTGTCTCAGGGTGGAAGAAATTTAAAGCTCTGGAAGTCTGAGCTGGTTTTTTTTTCAGGAGAATGAAGTACCTTACCTTCCCACATAAATAGGTTTGGCTAAAATAATTTCTTCTTCCTCTGTCTGCTTTAGCTGCTTGGGTTACCATCCCTTCTCCAGCACTGACAGGAACATTTTTACTCTGAAACCTAAGCTCTTGTGGTTGAATGAACATTACCTTTTTTTTTTTTTTTTTTGTATAAACATTAATTTGTGATTCTCTTGAGCATTTTGTCATGCTCATAATTTAGGTCTCTATCACTATGGGGCTTTCAACTTATGCATTGCAAAGGAACTTTATTACCTCAGACTAAAAGAATGAGGGTTTACAAGTCTACCAGGCCACTAAATGCTTCCTTAGCAAATCTGAATTAAGTAAAATTGTATTTCATACATAATGTTTGTTAGCTCAATGCCTCATCATTACACAGTAAAGGAACCATCATTTATTCTAATAGCTGTGGATACCCAAGAGAATTTCATTAACTGAACCACTTTGGAAAATGATGCAGCCACAGAATTTACTATAGTGACTGTGTTTCCACAGAAGATTTTCTTCACTGGAGTATCCATTCCCTGGTGCTGCCCACCTGGTGAACTCCATTATGTCAAATCAAAAGCCTGCAGTTGGAACCAGCACAGGGTAATTTCTGGAGCTACTGGGCATATATGTAGTGATGCACAGGCAGCAGCTTTAGGCAACTGCAGAGAGTGCTCTGATGCAGGACATGGTGACAGTGCACCATCCTCTGAGGAAAGGCTCTGGTAATGGCCTCAGGAGCATCTGGGTCCCATCGTGAGAATGCTGCAAGCTCACCTGAGAATGCTGCAAGGCTGGTTGCAATGTTTGTGGCTTTTTTTCTCCTGTAGCAAAAGCACACTGCTCTGCTAAACTGAACCAGAAGCTAGCAGTGTGTCCAAGCCACCCTGAAACACTCCTGTAAAAGTCAAAAAACTCTTCTGCATGCTTTAAAAACCCACATTCAGGTTATGGCATCCCCAGAGCTAAGGGAGAAGGCATGAGCAGGACTAAGTCCAGTGTGCTTTGAGGCACCCTGACTACCCAGATGCCTGGTTTACAGCCCAAAAGATGCCTCTGATTGGGCTGCCTGGGTATTTCTGAGAGCACTTGGAGGCACCAGGCAGGGTGGAAGGGGGTCCTGACATATGGAGTCTTGCCTTTGCCAAAGGATGGCTTTAGCTGTGCAGGGCACAAGGCTTACTCATGGCATGAAAGAAAAACATACTGGGGTTTTTTTGTTTGTTTTGCTTGAGTAAGGAGAGCACTTTAGATAGCTGACTCTGATTTAGTCACCTTGAGTACTCTCTTTGAGCTTCTAGCTCTCTGCTGGGAAGAAATCCAGCTCAACAAATGCATGTTGCTTTGCAGAAGGGATTTCTCCCCATGGGGGCATGCTGGAGAACACCTGTGGGACAAAGGTGGCACCAGGACCTTCTGTAGCTGTTACTGCCACAGGTAATATTCAGTCCCTCATGAAATTAGAAGCAGGAAGGTGTAAAAATGGGCTGCAATATACATAACTGCAGTTTTTCATAGCAAAGAGGCATCTTCCGAGCCTCTTGTGCTAATGGTGATTCTTGAACAAGTGAGTATCTTTAATTTATAGGGCAGGCTTTGGCTGTGTGGGTATGGCTGGTATTAAGGAAAAAGCCTTGGCACTTAAGAGGCTGGTCAGCTGCAACACACAGTTCCTGGGGCTCAAAATCAACTGAGTTTTGATTCAGAAGCATAAATTTTTAGCATACTGTGACCTTCCTGTATTCCACCATGAAAAACAGAATGAGGACTCTTTAATGGAGGAAACTTTAGTCTGCCTCAGACTTCTTCATTTTCAGCTAAATCAGAGGCACACACAGTTTGAAATGCCAAAGTAAGTAAAACTTCATAGTTACTGCTATCTTTGAAATTCTCCTCTCATGTCTTTGCAGAGATAGGGAACATTTCCTGTCACCTACATGTAGACAGCTTTTATGTAGAGGAAAAAAATTAAAGAAGGAATAAAAATAAATTCTCAGTTGAGATCTGCATACAACAGTGTTTGTGCCTACAGTTTAAGCATTGTTTTCTGTTTACATAAATAAAAGGAGGATTGTGACAAGCTCTTTAAAGCATGAATATTGTACACTCTTGGGATGACGTAAATTCCTGTTGAAGTTGTAAGCTTTTCTCCAAGCTCAGTGTTATTCCATAAAGACTTAGAACGGCACTCTGGTTCCTGAGGGGGAACCCTGTGATAATATATTATACTTTATGCTTTTGAAAAGAAAATAATGAATCAATTCTGTCACACTTTTTGGTCAATTTGAAAGCCAGTCAATGGTAATTGTTGATTCCTTGTGCTCTAGCACATTACAATGTCAAATAGTAGACACTGAACTTCAAAATTCTTTTTCCAGATTTTAATCTGTATAAAAAGTGGATGGGGCTTATAAATTTTATTGCTAATTTAACAGTAGATACTGATTTATTCCCATTCAGTGTCATGTGTATATTCTTGGTTTATGCTTAAATATATTTCTAGATAATTTGGTCACTGACTTTATGAGGTGGGAAAGCCTATTTTTAATTTCAACACATGTAGCATTAAATGACCAGCCTTGTCATTGCATGTGTCCAATATTAGAGTCCCTGTTTAGCAGATGAGACAGTCATGTGGCTACAAGTGTAGGTGAACTTCAAGAGCTCAGTGAGAGCCTGGTAGTTTGAACTCACCAGGACAATTTAGATTTCAGCCTTATGCAAAAAATACTACTTAGTAGTCTGTGTTTAGTAGACTAGCATTGAAAGGAGACAATAAATATATTCCAGCTGTAATAAGAGAGTTGACATCAACATCCACCACACCCAATTTAGAGGTTTGAAACAACTAAATATTGGCAGGATGCATGCAAGATGCCATTCATTTCTCATTCTTTCGTGTGGGAATAGTTTTACTCAGAGCACCCCTAGAAACTGGAAGACAAATGGCTTTTGTAAGACACAAGTTTATGGTTATCATTAAGCTACTTAGCAGAGCTGAATGCTGGGCAATTTTGCCTCAGCAGAAATGGTGCAGAATTTTTTTTGGAATAAATTTATGAATTAAGTGACTTAAACCAACTGTTTATATACAAATAAGCAGAGTGGTAATCTTCTGCAAATGCTCACCTCAGCTTCCTGTCTTGCAGAAATACGTGCAGCAGTATTAATGCATGTGCACTCAAGTTCTCCCTGCTCAGCCTCAAAAATGAGGCTACTCATGTCTAAGTAATCAGCTGTATTGCTGTTGAACATACTCTCAGGTGTTCAGAGTCACCATGCCAGACTCTGTCCTGGAGGAAGGAGACAAAATGTAATGGGATGGAGCAAGAAAACCATGCTGCCAAACTTTTAAACTTTTTAAATATGTCTCTTTGTAGTACCCATCATGGGTGCCTGAATTGACAGTGCTGCAACCTTACACATTCAGGGGTTAAATCCTCAGAAGAGATTGCCAAAGCATGTTTTTCATTTGGCCTTAATCATGCAGGAAGGTCACTGTAATCATAGTTACTATTTACACATCTCCTGACATCTTCTCAAATCCATCTTTCTTGCTACTTCATGGAAGCAGTTAAGTATTTTTATTTCTTGGTAGAGTGGTGTTCTGTTGGTACTTTGAATAAGAATGAATGTTCAGATTGCCGCCTGTACTATTTTGGATGTTTGTATTACAGAAGTATCCCTTACTAAGTACCCTTTACCTTCCCATCCCAAAAAGTTAGGATATTTCCAGAAGTACCACTCTATTGTTACACTCCTATGGAAATCATGATAATGAACAAAATACTTCTTTTGTAGTTATTGTTTTCCAGCCATATTTTAATGTTCAAGACAATGAGATTTACATTCAGTCTTTTCCCCTTTCTTTGGCTAGAAAAACAGAATGATCTGTTTCAGCATTATAAAACCTGAAGTCCCATTGTACTTAGAAATATTAAATCCATCCAACAAATTATCATTAAGATAAATGAACACACTTTAAGCAGATTCAGAAGACTATCCAGGTTTCTCCCAGAGTGCTAATTTCAAAAGAGTTTTGCCCTTCTCCTGAGATTCGTATCTATTTCTTCAAGGTGGATAATTTCAAATGTCACTGTAAAAGTATGGACCTGTTCATAAAAACTTCCTTTCCCTCTTCAAGGAAAGATCCTATTACAGATACTGGCATAGATTTTCAGCTCTCAAATCCAGAGATCATATAACATCTAGAAAACCTGTCATATTTATTCATATGTCTGCCTTTCACTCAAGAGCCAGGCCAGTTCAACAACATCTGGAGGGCTGCTGTATCTGTATGCAGTTAATAAAGACAGCAACCTGGAAAAGAGGTGCAGCTGCACAGATATTCCCGTATAGTCACTACCTGTATACTCACATCTTGCATATAACATTGCTTTCTATTAACCCTTGTATAGATCCTCATATGCCTAATGTGTCCAATTCTTGACTAAGAGAACAGAACAAGGAGTGAACACAGCACTGAAGGGAAGGGTGAGACAATTGTACAGTCTCCAGCATCAGAAGTGGCAGCAGAACTGTGCCAAAGTTTGCTGAGTTTGTTTTTTCACTCACTAATCAAAGTAAATGTTTCCTGGAGTGGCTTTTCATTGGGTTTTCATTTTTTCTTGAAAACAGGAAGTTATAAAGTCAGTACTCACCATTAATTCAAGTTTACTTCTCGATTCAACATTTACTTAACTGTAGTTATTTGTTAAAAAGATTTAAAAAAAAAAAGAAAAATATTTTTCAAATTAAATATTTTACTATTCTGCATAGTACATACATACCTTTTGTATATGCTCAAAATGGTTTCAGTCAATATTAAGTGACATTTAGGGAATAAGATCTGAAAAATTTAATCTTATTCTAACTCTGGATGACCTACTTTACAGCTGGAACAATGATTAAAAAAATTAAATTAAAAATCTGAAAATAGTTGACAAGCCTAGAGCTTAAGTGAGTACTGTGAGAGTGGATTAGTCCAGCATGTCATGGACTAATGTCATGGACTAATCTGCAGGGAGAAAGGGCGAGCAGCTTCACTGTATACAGAGGACTGAAATCTGTAACTTGTTGAATGTCTAACCAGTCCACTTGAAATAGCAAGTAGAAGGTCTGCTGAGATTGCCTGAAAAGAATGGGGTCCAAAGCAAGAAGGGACTGCAAAACATTTTTGATTTTATGAAGAAAAATGATAGAGAACAGAAAACTTTTTATAATAAAGAATTCTAGGCTTAGTTCCTTAAGTGAAGATTATGAACACAGGTATTGGAAAGCTGCATTTGCAGCATCTGGTGTGCTCTGCAAATAAATATCAAGCAGAAAGCATCACATAAACAGCACATGCAGGTTACAGGTTTTGATATGTCAAACAGTTTCACAGTATGAATGCTTTTCCTCTCAAGAACAAAACGCTGTAACACAGAAAAGAAAAAAATTGTGAAGATGTTCAGCTGCACCAAATAGTCAAGCTATCACTTATGGCTATCATTTTATTTCAGAGAAACAAATGTTCCTCTGCTAATAGAGATTAACTGGTGGAGAACTGTGTAACTTCTCCATGAACTCTTTTATTCCAAGCTCAATAAATGAACTTGATCAAAGATGTGCTGGTTCAGTAATGCACAGCATGACTATCAGAACAGATATATACATGTGTATATATACACATATAAAGTTTCTGTAGCTACATGAAGTTACAGAAAACTTTGTCTTCCAAAAATGTACAAAATCTCATTTTCCATGAAAGGCTGCAGAAGGTAATATACACAATCTGCTAAGTCACCAGGCTATAAAAAAGGATATTGTGGGGTTTTGGCAGAGAACCAGAGAAAACCTCAGATAGATTGGTAAAGCACCAAATGCCCAAGTTTTTAACAATTGTGACTTTCAGCCATAGAAGAAGGGAAAAAAAATAAGAAGGAGGAAAACAATGTTTTTCAGGACTGTGCCAGGACCTGAGGATTTAGTAACTTAAATTGGCTTTGAAGGAGAAGCGCATTTTCCAAATGGAGATGAAGGCTAGAAGCATGACTTCAGCATTTGAAAAGCCTTGAGGTATTTGCAAAATGCCTGGAATGAGAAGGGAACCCACCAGCAGCACCAGTGATGGAAAGAATTGTCCACAGGTATGGTGCTTTTCATGTGAAGCACTAGCATAAAATCATGCATCATTCTTCCTTAAAACAGAGAGTATGGTTGTTCTGTAGATTGAGGAGTATTTCTTCAGTACCTGCCTAGATCAAGTTTGTGCAAAGATAAGTGTGAGATGCTCTATGCAAGCAACACCCTTTTGCACCCTTATAGCCTTGTTTCGATACAACAAGAAAATGTTATCGATACATACAAGGTGTTGCAAGTACTGTTTCTTGGAGAAAACATCAGTCCTGTGAGAGTATCTCAAAAGGCATTTGCATTCACATGCAGTCTTGTGTTAAGAAAAATCTTGTTTTTCTTGGAAACAGTAATGGTCCATATGGTCTTACAAAAGGGGAAAAAAAATGTCTCAATCATGCCAGAAAAATAGGCAGGTTATTGTACATTCTGCTAAACCAGACCTTCGATGATGGACGGATAAGATACTTAAAGCTTTTACCCAGGCCTTTAAAACCCTGACCTACACTAGCCTTTCAAAGAAACAGTGAGCACAAACATTCACGCTAAATTCAAGATCAAGTGGTCTCAGACACCCACACAATTTTCACAAGGAAGAAAATGTTTTAATAAAATAATCCTGATCTAATACACAGAGACCAGATCTGATACCTAGAATGAAATGCATCTGTTGACTGATGGAGTAGAATTAGTGCATAATGCATGGGGGGGGTGCGGAACCCAAAAACATTCAGCCCAGCTTTGAAACATGTATGTGGCAGAGCATTCTCTGCATATTGACAATTCTGAACAATGCAGCTTCACTCTCTTCTATAGAAAGCAACATACCCACACTCTGCTGTCAAAGTAGCAACGACCTGTGTATTTGAAGGTAGTAAATAACTATTAACAAGCAAACATGCCAATACAATTTTTTGTTTTGTGAATGCTGTATAGCAATAGCAAGGATTCAACAGGCCTGCTTTCAGTATGGCTGGGTTTATAGACATCAGCTGAGAATTTTTCACATCTCTTGTTCAATGCACTTTTACCACCACTTCCCTAGGCACTTCCTCTTTGTATCTGTTTGACCTTTTAAAAGATGTTTTTCTGTAGTTTCTATATTACACAGCTACTTCATTTTGAATGTTTTGTGCCTTTTTATAGGGAGTTACTTGGAAACTGTGATCAGCTAATGCAGAACATCCTGTATGCTAAAATAATACATTTCTCCTTAGGGTAAATTCAACCTGAGCCTCAGATTGTTGCAGATAATTTAATTAACTGGTTGCTCTGTCTTGATCCTACATGAGGTTTAGAATTGTTTTTTTTTTTTTGAAGTTGTTTTTCTTCAGCATGGCCATTCCTGGGATGAGAAAATGGGATTATTGACTTTATCAACAGAACTACTGCAATGATTTTCAGATACTGGTTCTTAAAACTGTCTGTTTATGCCTGTTAAGATCTATCTTTCTGGTTTAAAACATGAACTCCTGTGCAGTGAAGTGCCGACAGAGATGCACAGCTATGGCACTGCACGGAGACTACTTTTTCAGCTAAATACAGGTCAGCCATGCCCATACGGTTCTGCACCAAACAAGTTCTGTCCTTCAACAGAACTTAATTCAGGGAAACATTATCCACTATGATTATGTTGCATCTAGCTCTAAAGACAGATCAGGAATGTCCACATCCTCACTCTGGGATGAGCTGCTGACATACTCTAAACTATTTTCTTGGACTAGAAACCTTTCAAGAATTTCTATGCCCTACCACTTCTCTACATCTAGGCAGATTTGTTTTCTGAAATGCATCATGGCCTGTATGTTTGCTTTACATGCAATGCTGAAGATCAAGTAAGTAAATTTTTTGCATTTTTTAAAATTTGAGGCTTGTGTACCTCCTTTCAGGAGGTCCAAAGTGAAGAAACTGAGGCAAATGGAGCAGCTCTTTGTGTGTCTCCTAAAGGGTGCTTGAGGGGTAGTTTAAAAATATACATCAGCTTTTATTCAGGTTTTTTTAAGAAGGTATTTGTTCAGTAGGCTTCCAGTGAAGTTGCCTCACTTGCATCATAGAAAATTTAGGTTCAACATTTCAGAATCTGCATTCTTCTGGGCAATCAAAATTTAGGTAACAGTCATGCAAAATTCGCAACACTTAGATCCAGTTTACCCATGTAATCCTCAACTAACCCATGCAGAGCACAGTTTCTTGGCTGCTAAGCAGAAAGGAAAAGTTTACCTAATAGAAATCTACATTGTTAAAAAAGGAAAATCTTTCTAATGATTTTTATAGAATTTTATAAGGAATTATTTCACTAGAGCATTCCAAAGGATGGATCCAAACCACACAAATGGATTGCCTTTCTGCTTTAGGTTATTTGGTCTGCTCTTTCAATATGAGTTTTCCAGTTGACTTTGGGGCTTGGGGAAAGTGGTTCATGTTGCCTAAACCAGGCCTTTTAAAATCTCCAAAATGCATTCCTACATATGTGTATAATGTGTTTCCATTTCAGGACAGTGACAGTGGACTACAACTACCTTATTCGTTTTGTGAGGGTGAGGTTAATAAGAACTGACTTATTTCTTAATATGCTTCTTTCAAGTAGCACAGGCATTCTGGCATTAAAGGGGAAAGGTCAACATGAATGTATGAGTTGCTAATATTTTACCCTATGCTACACATGCTCTTTTAACATCTGGCACTCATCATATTTCCAGCTATTATCACTGGATCTTTATCTATTGTCTGCTTCAAATCATAAAAAGGAGAATCAGTGGTGCTATGAAAACTTAAGAGATGGGAAGGATGGAAAAAAAAAGAATCAGTAAAAGAATGTCTTCAATTTGCACTTGCTAACTCTTGCCTCCTTGCTCCTATCAATAAGAGGAAGCAATGGAAGTCAACTCATAAGGGCTCATTCAAAAGTACACAAAGTGCCAGATCACCCCAACAAGTTTTATGAAACAACAATATAAGAAGGGACTTTATATGGGTAAGTAAACAATTCTGCACAGTCTCCATGACTATTAAATTGGGATTTTACAACAAATCAGAAAAAACTCAGCAATAAAAGTAGGGATAGGAAAAAAACCCCAACACATAAAAGCAGTCACAAGAAGCCTAAGGCAATAAATATTTGAAGGATGCTTCCAAGTATTTTTGTCAATTACACACTGAACACCCACCCCTACAGAACTCATCAAAGGAAAACTCCGAAGGAATTTAAAACCCCACCATCCATAACAAAACTTCAGGCAGAATTGAAACAATAAATAGGACTGTGAATAGTAGTAGGACCACAACAGAGGTTTGTAACAGCTCTTCAGTGCTTCACAGGTAAGCGCACCAGCATTTCCCTGCCTTACCACCTGGGACTGGAGAATGCAGACAGAAGGAAAAAGAAATGAAATAGTAAAAAATCAAACAAGAAAAATTATTTTGTGGATAGTTCACCTTTGTTTTTTGATGAAGTACGTAAGGTTTTACCCTGATAAAGTAATCAAGTTTTTATCACTGACTTAACAAGATGTCTTTGTTAGAGCAGCAGTCTAGGAACTCAGTGGGAGTTAAGTGTCAGATGCTCAAGGCTGCCTTAATTTGAAAATGAGAAAAACTGACTTCTAAAAGTCAAGTAATATTTTCCAGTTTTCTTTTCCAGGATTCATTTACTCACTGCTTGAACATCAATACTGAAAAGACTGATCACCTTCAATATGGAATACTTCAATAATGCTTCCTTTAAACTGGTGTAATTTGTACCCTGAAAAGTGAGCCCTATATGTAACAAAGGAGAAGGAACACCAAAGAAAAACTGATAAGCCCTTCTTTCAGTGCTGGTACCACATTAAGTGACCTCTGTCTCTTCCCACCTACTTTTAACACCACAGTGGTGCCAGCCTGTAAGAGAATGAGTGTACAGAGCCTTTTTGCTGGGTTATTCTGAGCCCCAGAACAATTCCCCAAAGCAGCTTCTTATGTCACCTTTGACTAGGCTACTGGCACAGGCTGAGGAAGTGTGAGGGCAAGAGAAAAAGGAAAAATAAAGAAAACAATGCTTGAGCTGACACTATGAAGAGGAAGGCTCATCCAGTGCTCTCAGTCTCTGGGACCGGGGTCTTATTGCAGTGGGGTGAGATGGGGATACTCTGAACCCATTTTAGCCTTAAGAATCACACTTCAAATTCCTTAAACAGGGCAACAGTGATTTTAATGACCATTCAGGAGTCCAGGAAAAAGGCTGCAGGATTTCACTGTGTGTTTTCTGAACTTCTTTTCAAAGAAATCAGAAGCATGTTAGTTAAGTGCTTGGTAATGAGGCTTTTGGCTCTGTTGTTTGGCTGAATAGTTTCTCAAGGGCCCTGCACATCTTTTATACTAGTTGTGTTTAGATTAACAAAGAACTATCACATGCAGGCAGCCCTTGTTTACGGCATTTCATTGCAAAGGACAGCGCTGACCGAGGTCATCCCTCCCCTGTTTGTCCTGGAGGGCAGTGTTCCCACCACGGTGACAGCCTAGCAAACTCCCATGTAACTTCCAGCTCAGGGAGGAGGGAAGAGGTGGAGCCCCCAGTCCATGCTTCCCAAAAATGCCTCCAGGTGCTGGTCGGGCACAGAAAACTGGTTGTGCCCAGAAGCTCGAACAGCACACGGAGTGCACACAGAACTAATCTGGATGCTGCCCCATAAATAGAAGAGATCCACCAAAAGAAAGGGAGCAGAGCAGTGCACCCTCACTAACCTGCGGTGTCTGAAAGTCCGTAAATACCTTTACCCCAAGGCCCCTCTCGCAGGATTCGGTACTCCTGGTAGCCAGCAAATACCATGGTGGGGCTTGCACAGGCAGGACCTACTTGTTTTTAAACAAGCACAGACGAGGCTGCTGTGGGGGAGACTGAGGCAACCATGGTGAAGCAAGGACTCCAGGACTAGAAGTGAAACTCCCATTGTTGTACCTTCTGATATGACCTGCAGCAGCAACAGATTTCCTTTCTATCTATTTCCTTTCTATCACACATCTTAGTTTCAGTCTGAACATTAAGAGTTCAACGCCCTGCTGCTGGAATGCATTCAGCCAGCACCTCAAAAGCATTGTTTCATTCATACACAAGCTCACCCTACCTGAGATCTAATTTTAAATCAACCTGAGCTGAACCATCTCCTGGCAAGACTGTTTCTGAGAGCTGAGCAAGGTCGTTTCAAGCCAGTGTGTTAGAAGAGACGCGCCTTTATTTGCGGTCTGGCTCAGCACTTGTCCCTGCAGGAGCTACCCCAACCATTCATCAAGGTTTGTATCACTCTGGGCTTCAAAGAGCCAAGCCAGTCATGTTATCATGCACTGCCGCTCCTTTGTAGCGTGCCTAGGCGTGTTTGCCACACACTAACAATGAACCCGATAGGGACATGCCAAGACCTGCATTACAATTCTCCTCGCCTGCTCACAGAAGGCAATTTAGCAATCTGAGGAAAGAAAACAAACAATGAACTCAAAGTGGATTTGTAACACTGCTGGAAAATACTTTTAATATTAAAAGTAGGAATTTGTAAGGAAATTTTTCATGTCACCGTGCAGAGGAACCATGAGAGGCCTGTATCCAGTAAGTAATCATTGTTCCTGTCACATAAAGGCTTAACTCTTCTTCTAAAATTTCAGTTCATCAATTTAGAAACTACAGAATGTCAGGCACTCCATAGTAACTTTCATTTGGAGGTGCTGACTTGCAGAACTTTTGTTTATCTTCCTCTCAACATCAATCCCAAATGGCTCTTTTAGATTAGGCACTCAAAATAGCTCATATCTTAAATTTAACTCATTGTTTTCAGACTTAAGGCATCATTCATCTGGGAACAGAAAATATCTGTTAAGGTAAAGAGAACAGAAAACACTTTTGTCAGACTTTACAGATACCAGGGGTTGCATTTTTTTCTTCCTCCAAGGTTACTTCCCTATGATACAACAAATACAGCTTTAAGCAGAGGGATGAAGAATGAAGCCAGTTTCCAAACTAAATCAGTTTCAGGGGTTATGTGAGCCTTAGAACTGTCCCACAAATTCAGTCCAGGCTAAGCAACACCTACCTGCGAAGGGTAAATAAGAGAAAGTTTAAATCAGTCTGAGTAAAGATCTGTATCAGACCCATTGGACTGCTGCTGAAAGGTGAGTGAGCACTTTTAAAGGTACCCCATACAGGAGACCTTCACTAGGGTTTGCAGAGTAGGACAGCCTTGCAATGATGCTTCTTCCTCATCCCGTAAGTCAAACTCCTACAGCACAATTCCTTACTTGTGCAAAACACAAAGCTGGGACTGTTTTTCTTGTGCTCTGTGTGCACATGGTGACATGGGCTCCTGCTGGTTGTGGGTAGAGATCAGGCATTTATGTATGTTGTCAATGGTTTAGCAACACCTGGTCTAATGAGAATGTAGCACCTTAACTGGTTTCAACATTTCCCTCTAGGTGGGAGCAGCATGTAAGATTCTGCAATTCCAGAAATAGCCTGCTTTTTCTTTTAGGGGAAAAAAAAGAAAAAAAAAAGAAAAAAAAAAGGAGACTGTCTAGGTTTTTGGTGTTCAGGTGCATAGCACAATTTTTGAGACTGGTAACAAATGTACCTGGTTACAGAAGCACTGCCTATTCCACTAAAGGAGCTGGATTCCTTAGTGTTACCACTCACTGACCATGGAATGAAAAACCATTGCCAAAAACAGGGGAATAAAAAAAAAAAAAAAGGAGGAAAAGGAAACAACCAAGAAACCCTGCACACTGATTTAAGTAGGGAGGCACAGCCCTTTCATTCACATAATAAAAAGGTTAAAGGGAAGACGGTTAGCACAGAAGAAGATTCCATTTTAAAATCCATGGTGCTTAAGTATTTTTCTTCCAATCTGAGCTGTCAGAAATCTCCCCCATAATTTCATTCTCAACAGAAAGGTACTAAGTAGACACTTTAAAAGTATGTTGCTATTGTGTTTGAAAACCTTCCTGACCAAATGAGGTCTCAGTCATCCACACAACAGCACAGTTTTCTGACTCACCCTTCTCACTCACTCTGATCTTCCCTCCACTTTAGTCCCAAATGTCGATTTGTCTGTCTTCAATTGCTCACTAGCCTGAGAAAGACAAGACTGCTTTTAAAGTATTGAATCCATTTTGTTCAAGGTTTAATACAGCAGCATGATACGATCTGCAATGATATAGTTTTTTTCCTCTACCAGCTAAGCCTCTGGGTCATTATATGGAATCAAATATTGTTAAAAGAACATCACATAAAGAAAGTTTTTAAAATAGATTTAAAAAACAAAGAGCAATTCAGCATATGCATTACCCATGTAGAGCTAGTTTGGCAAATGCTACATGGAATTACTTAAGGCTTGCCCACAGTTTTTTTTTTTCTTTGTTGTTGTTGTTTTGGTTTGCTATTGGGTTTTTTGTTTCTACTTCTGGCAGCATGACCATGGAGAACTTTAGGTTTAGACTGTTACTAATACAAGTTTCTAACCTAGGAAGTTAATCTTTATTTCTGTCTGCTGGTATCCAGCTTTGATGGCTGGTTCTTCAGGTCATCTGTTTACCACTTAATGCTGTTTCAGATACAGTGTTCTCTAGGGTAAGTTGAAAAGAATTAAACACTTCAGTAATTGTACTGCTGAGTGTGGTATATTATTATTTTTATTTTTTTTTTGAATAAGCTAATGTAATTCCCTGCTCCAGCTGAGTGTACTTTTGCAGAGGTGATGTGACTAAACAAAATGGCACAAGTGAGCCAGAAAAAGAGATAAAGATTTTGAAGGATTCTTTTTTTTCCTAGGAAAAAGTAGCAGACCTGTCACTTAGAAGACAATGTTTTCAAATGCCTGCATCCATTTGTAATTTTAGTGAGCTAAAGAAACATTTTCAAAACTGCAAAATTATCTCACTTAAAAAAAAAAAAAATACTAAAAAGGGCTGGTTAAATCAAGACACAGCCACAGAGGGGGAAGAAACTGCAGCTACTCTCTTGTCATGGCATGAAGAACAAAGAACATATTTGGTAATGCTGAGGGAACAAAGGTGATGGCTGTAGTTTACCAAATCCTCTCTCTCTGCAAATACATTGTTCATGCCAGTGCTTCAACCATACCCAAGAACAGATGTTTACACTTGTATTTACACTTATATTTACTGAAGTCAACTTTCAAACATTTGGATATGACCAAATATGGTCACACATTAGTCTCCATGTTTTATGTCTTCACCTCACAAATAGATAGTTGTTATAAATTATTATTTTTAAAAAACCCAACAAAAAACAACAACCAAACCCTCCCTCCCCCAAATAAAAACACCCCCAAAAACACCCTATGGTTGGCAACTCTTTTGATAATAGGTACTATTTCTGCTGACGTGTTCTGAATATTGTCTTACAGCCCGTACATTTGAAACATCTATTAACCATAAATAATAATTCTTTCTAATATGGTTCAATTTACAGATTTCTAAATGACACTGAAAGAGCAGCCACATCACCCATCTTCAACAACTAGCATATATATATATATGTGTGTACCAAAGTAGGCAATGCTATGCTCTGGGCAAAAGAAATTCTGGACTTTGAATTCCCTTTTAGATTTTTTTTCCTCCCCACGCACAAATTCATGTTCCCAAAATGCAACTTGGAAGAATGGGAAGCTGCGAGATGTATTTTCAGTGGGGCTTTCAAATACATAAATGCAAACTATGCTATAAATTCAACGGGGTTTGGCCACAATTCCAGCTTCATTTTGAGGATTTGCTAAAATGAAGGGGCTTCTCCTCCCTGGTTACTTCTACACTCCCTAAAACACCAGCCAAACATTGCATTTCAGGAAAAGAATGAGAGAAGGAAACCAAATTAAAAGAAAAAAATCCTGACCCATCTCTCACTCCTCCCCAAGAAATAGCTGTTGATATTTATATTTCTCCTGAAGAAAGAAAAATTAACAAGACAAAAATCTGTTTCCATCTGTACAGACCCACAGTTAGTGCTTCAAATAAAGTCTTTTTTGGTACAGGTATTGCAGCTCATGAAACAGCAACATCTCATATTTCTTCATGAGCAGAAAGTATTTGTTTACACCAAAAAACAGCCTGCAAAATATCTGAACACTGCATTTTGGAAACACTCGAGTATCCTAAGCTCCTCCCAAGACAAATAATTCACAAACTCCCTATGAAGTGAGAACAACATCAAATGTTTTACAAGATCCTTCATAAAAGAATGGAGAAGGTAGTAATAAATGAAATACAAGAAACAATGAATAATAAATGGTTCAGCATTGATAGCCAGAATAAACATTTAAAAGAAAAAAAAAAAAAAGGGTTATTTTTAGCTTTTGGGGTTTTGGATGATGACTGTCAGTGCTTGGAATAAGCAAAAAATCTTTTCTTGGATATGCAAAACTGAAAAGAAATTATACAGATCAGTTCTTTAAGAAGAAAGGAACTTCCCTCCTCCAGGCATAAACACTGAGCATAAAGTAACTTTACACAAGGCACAGGAGACTGTCAAATCTTGTGGAATAAGTCTGCACGAGTTTTACAAGTGTAAGCAACAGCTTTTTTTTGGAGGTGGGAAGAAAAACATTTGTGTCTTGAGAATCTGCATAGTTAACTCAGGGAATGTTGCCTGAGTAGTAAGGCTACATACAGACATAATTATATATTTAAATATTAGACCTCTCTTTAATAAGAGAAATTCATCAATCCCCAGCAGGATATGAGCAGCATTGTCATTTTCAATGGATGATTAAGGATGAGGCAGGAAGGTTAACCTTTATGCTTATCGTGAGTTGAGGGTTAGTATCACTTGTGCACATTCTTGGATTTCACTCATATATTAAGGTCTCTACATTTTGCTGCTTTGTGCTGAAGTAGACCTAAGTCACAAGCTTGAATCTTTTCAATACTTTTATCTGGGAAATCCAGCTAATAAAGAATAGTTCTTGATCTGCTTGTAATGGTGGCAAAGATTACAGGTTACTTGAGCAAGAAGCCTGTAATAGATATGAAGAAGGTATATTGCTTTAAAAAAATACTAACTTGTATATACAATGCAAAATAGACATGCATTGCCTTGAGTTCTGTAAAGTGAAAACTTCTGTAAAAGAATTCAGAGTGCCAAACTCCTTACAAGTAACAGCGCGCTTATGGCATTGCTGACCTCTCCCCACCCTCTTAGTACCATCTTACAGCTTTTCTAACACTTCCCCAAATCCAGCCTTCATTAGAGAGTAGGCAGGTATTAGATTCACATAGGAGATTGCATGCCTGCTCCCAGATATTGTTTTGAAATCCATGGTTCAATCATGAAAAGAAAAATGCAGCAAATCCTCTTCAAGACTATTAAGGTCACAAAAATCTCTGAAGTTCCATGTGCTCTAAGAGGGCATATGAGTCACTGAAAAATTAAGTAAGTTACTTTTTACAGCAACCTCCCCTTCCCCTGCCCAAATACTCTTCCCCAATCCTCACAGAGGTCAAGTCCTGACAATGACCCCTTTAAGAGCACACAAAGGTTGCAGGATTGCTCGAAATATTAAGTGAAACAGCTTTCTTCTTCGGGTGGGCAAGTTTTTTGGGTTTTTTTGGTTGGTTGGGTTTTTTTTCAAGCGCAGAGATAAGGTTTTTTTTTTTTTTTTTTTGGTAAGGAAAGCGTGAGCTGATCCAATTGAGGGAGAAGTAACATGAGACTAAGGCAAACAGACCATTTGGCCAGAGCATGGTCCTTTAACATTTGTACCTTAAGTATTTCTACTCAAATAAAAAAGCAACACTTCACTACATGGTTACTACTGAAAAGGTTCTCTGTCTAAGCAGAAATAGGTCAACAAGTCCACTGCCAGCAACAGTGTAGTTCATATTAACCCCCCCCAAATATTTTGTCCCAAAATACAGTATTTCAGTCCACTAATTCTACTCCTATACTTAGCCTTCATTTCCAACAGTTAATCCACAAACTATTTAAAACTAACAGCATCTTAAACAATAATCACCATCCTCTTTCTAAACCAGTCAAAAAGGTAACTAACATTTGAAGCATAAGAGTTCACGCTACTTTGTATAAAACTGAATTGTAAGGCTTCTCTGTAATCATATATAGGAACAAGTTAGCATTATACTTAAATTACTGGGCAAATTTACTATTAAAAGATTATTATGCAAACATCAGGGAAGCAGGTGTCAGCTAAGCTAAAATGCAGCAAAAAATTTAAGTGTGGTTTTTGATACAGACAAACCGTAATGGGAATCTTATGGATACTTTCCTGGAAGAAAGAACATAGCGCAAGTACATGGGTGTTTGAAAAACCCCAGTCTATTGCTCCCTACATGTTTAAAAAAATAACCCTTATTAAGTTTATCCAAGAGTCCAAATGAAATGTTCAGAAATATTAAAGACTAAAAAAAACCCCCAAACATATACTAAAAAAGCATTAAAAAAAATGAAATTTTTCCCCTCCCACAATGTTCAAGCAGTTCTGGTTTTAGTGGCAGTTGTTCTCGTTGGAAAAAAAACATCAAATCTGTCAATACACTACATGTCTCCAGAAGAGTCTTCAGTGAGTATTCCTTTTTTTTTGGACAGAACAAATGCAGAAATAATTAAAAATTGTGCACTGGAATTTTAACATGAATAAATTAGGACGCATACCACAACCACGGAGACAGGATAGGTTAAAAAAGTAGCAAGACTGTTTTATTTGAAAAAAGGCAAAAATGTTGAGTAGCACTGCAGTTCTGCTAACTTTCTGTGCTCACTTCTCTGAAACCTTGATACCAAAGCTTATACTTTTCATTAAATATCAACCTATGAGACAATTGTTGTAGACTGAGAAAGAAAAAGGAAGGGGTGCACTCAGGTCTCTGTTTCAATTCAAGCATCAGAACTAATTAATCAATCAATGAAGAGGGCACTAAATAAAATCCTTTCATTTTAATGGGGATAAAGCTTTATGTTGCTCATAGTTGTAGAAAAATTGGAATAGGTTTTAAGTTAAATCCAAACTTTTAATTTCTATCTTTCAATCTTTGCAAGGTGACCATATACTGATTTCACAAATGGCAAATGCATCAGTCTTTTAAGTAGAATCTGATGGTGGCAAAGATTCTTGCGAAGTACAAGGCATGTGTCTGCAGTTTTAAATGTTCACATTAAAACGTGAGCTCATGCCACCAACATTATTCTAACATCCCTTCACCCATTTACTCAGCCTGTTCAAATCTCATGTACACGTATTCCCTTATATGTGTTTGCACCTTGTGCAGAAGCCACTGAAATGTGTGGAGTCAATGAAAGCAACACATTTCAACTTGTGTGTTCACCGGATGTCCATTTAAATTCACTAGGTACTTATCTATACGTACAAGTCTGCTTCATTTATACAGTGTTTTTCCTCTTTGTAGCTCAATGATGGACAAAAGACAACCAAGTACAATTTTTTTTTTTTTTAATAAAGATAAAATTACAAAAAAGGTAAAATCAGCTCAGGAAAGGCAAATTACTTTAATAGATCAGTTTAGACATTTAACATAATAACTCACATCCATTTTTAAATACTATTACATAAAGCATGGTGAAGAAAGGAATTTCTGCCTCATAATTAGAAAACTCACAATACAACTTGCCAAAAAACAGAAAAAAAGCCATTTGAAAATAAATACAGTCCATGCCAAATAGTACAAAATGAAATCAGCAGTCTCTCTCCATACAAAAAACTTTTCACCTTTTAGGTATTCTCCAACTCTAGTATTATGTTCTGCAACTGATGAGAGGCTATCTTGTTCAAGGGTTGCTGAGCTGTTCTGATTTTGCTCTGTACAAAGGCAAAAATAAACTGTTAAGTTGTTTTATTTTTTCATTAACTGCTTTAGAAATACAATTTTGACTTACTAGTCATGATTCTTAAATATTTAGTATTATGAGGAACTTAAAGTGATCTCTACAGAAGTTAAAATATTAAGCACTGATTTAATAAACACTCCTCAAAAGCATGACATTATTAATTAATTATTGTTTACCCTTTGGTGTCTGTCTTTTCACCACTGCTGTCCTTGGCTTTATCCTCTTCCTTAACATCTGAAAAATGATGAGATTTTAAATATACCAAAAGATGCAAGAAAGCCTTAAAATAGTTCAGAAATAAAAAAAGCATGACCAAGGTTTGGCGCTTTTTTTTGGTTTTGTTTTTGTTTAATATAATTCTAGCCAAAGGGAACTAGCTTTTCAAAGAAGTCACTAGCTACATATTAGCATACAGTGTTAAATGCATCCCTCCAAAGAAGCTATCTGGACACAATGCCAAGTGATTCAAAATGCATCGAGGCAAGGTCTCTTGACGGCATTCAGTAATGAGACCTGGAGTTCCCCTGAGTTCTTTGTGGTAGTCTTGTAACCCTAAGATGTACCCTGTTCTTAAAAAAATCAGGAGCCCTTGGAATGAGACTGTCCCCAGAACCCTTTCCAGCTTCTGTTTCAGACAAAACAAATTGGCTCACCCCACAAATGCAAACAGAAACAAATGTTTTGCTCAACCTATTTTAAAGCAAGAACGTTTTTTATCTCTATTTTCATTAAATCATACAAATCACTGGCTCTAATATTTCAAGCGAGTGGAGAAGGAACAATATCCCTTGTCTGAAAATACTATTCTAGTGTGAATAGCTGTATCTTGAAACTGATTAATTTAAAACAGATGCTTTAAATAAGATTGAAAAAATAATCTCAACAGCTAATTAACTGTTAACAGATAAAAGATCTGTCTCCTGGCAGGACTGACATCTGCAGTTCTGAAATATAAGAAATGACACCAGAGTCCTACCTGCTTTTTTGTCCTCAGTCTCTTTTTTGTCTTCCTCTATCCTGGCTTTCTTTGCTCCTTTCTTATGATCTGCAACATTTCGTCGTCCACCTTCTCCTTCATCTTCAGAATCTGAAAATTCTTCATCACAGGCTATGCGCTTATCAGATGCTCGAACTAGGATTCAGATTAATGATAATAATTAATTATAAAGTCCAACTACAAGAGGCCTAATAAAAAAGAACTACCAAATTAAGAATGAGTCATAATATACTATAATAATTTAATGCTGATGAACTAAATTATGGACTAAAACACCATCTTTCAAGATACTCTGGGACTCTCACAATAACTTCCGAAAAATAGCTTTACAGAGACACAAGGAGAGAGTGAGAATATTTTAACATGTATCAAATAAGCTTCAAAGACCAAAAACTAAATCATAGGAGAAAACATTATCGTTTCAACAGTTCAGAAAATGGACAGAGCACTAGTAAGAGGTTACAGAATTATTTCAATCACCATCAAAAAAGGTTAAATGTAGCAGAAAACCCTTGTCTATAGCTGAAGAACAACTCAAACTCCATAGAAAGGTTATGGTAATAAAGTGAAGGGTAGTGTTGCAAGTATGGAAAATGCCTTTAAGAAAAAAAGCAACTTAAAGACTTTTTTTCCCTAAACCCTGTATCTCACTTCACATCAAAGGGGAATATAGCTTCTGTCTTTTGGTATTCACAAAAAAAGTACTATATTGCTTTAGTTAAAATTCATTGAGACTTCTGAATATCTATTATAGATTTTAAACAGCCAGATTGTTTCAGAAACATGCTCTTCCATTACTTCATCAGACCCTTTAGCAGGTTCAGAGTTGCACAGAGATGCTACCTTAAAAAGAGGAAAACTGGCAGACCAGTGGCAAAATTTTTTATTCAGGAAACAAAACTGCCAGTCTTCCAATACTGCACATTACTAAGACAGGTTCCAAATAATTAACTCTAAAAGACTGTAATTGGACATGTTCTATCATGAAAAGATATTCTTACTAGAAATGCGTTTGTCTGGATCTTCTCCATCCTCATCTCCGCTGTCTTCATGTACAGCATCTTCAGGAATGGCCTGCATCTGTACACCAGGCGCATGAGGTAACATGCGCAAATTCTCAAATAAACGTTGCCTGCAAGCAAGACAAGTTATTACTACACCAAAGTAGCACTTCCTTGAATTTTGTATTAAGTTCTGAAAAATCTGCATTCAAATTTAACCTGCTTTGCTTTAGAGTCACTTTCATTTTTCAGTTTAAAAAAAATGGCATGCCAAGTTCAGAATGTTTTCCATCCCTATGAGATCACTAGTGTTCTCAATGTACTCAAACATCATTATCTTTGTACTTTTCAAATACTTATTTCAATCAACTTCAATCTTCAGTTTCCCACAGGGTCAGCACAACTGCTGCCCACTTGTGCCGAATTGGTGACAGTATTTCTCTGTTTATAAAAAGTTTAGTATCAAGTTGGATATAAACTACCCTCTAGTTTCTTAGAAAGAAAGTCTGACACTTAAAGCATGAAGACTTCCCAGCTATGTGCTGCAATGACACCAGGGTCAAAAGTGAACCATTTGGATAATATTCCTTACTGGCTGTTTCAGAGAAAACAGAGAGAGGTTCCGTCCTGTCCTGTCTAAGCAACCATGTCAACATTCCAAAGCACCACGTGCAGGAGCAGGAAGGATACTGGGCTTCTCTTGGGACTCAAAACTATCATTCCAAAGTGCAAGTAGAAAGAAAGATTTGGCAAGCATCAAATATAAGCATTTGCAACAATTGTCTTAGTATCTTTCTGCACAATTTGAAGAGCTAAGGAGCAACTGGTGCTTTTTTTGAATCCTTACAGTCTTTGCCTCTGTTTAATCACATGACCTGGCAAAGTAGTTTTGCCAAACCAGGGAACTCCCTAAATCCAGGCCTCCATGAAAGCACGTAATGAACTGAAAGAGGATTCTCTAAAATGACGGGTCAGTGATGTTGTGGGTCCCAGTATGAGAATGTGAGATTGTGTGTTTTCTACTGACAGAGATACAATCTGTGCCCAGGGATGCAGCAGCAAGTTTCACAGCCTACTCATACCACAAAAGCTCAACAATATAAAACATACAGCAAGCAGCCTGGCAGATCACCAGCTGGAGCACTGTGTTACTACAGAAATATTTTGTACAATCACAGTAATGAAAAGCGAGCCTTTCCCCTCCCTGCACATTATTAAAAACTAAATTCTTTTAATTTGATTGAGATTTATATATTTGTGTTATGAATACCCATCACAGTCTATACACCAACCACTTCAAAAATTAGTATTTTAACCACTTTGTCGAATTTTGCAATTTGAGAGTTTTAAAGGTTATAGCAGTACTGGCAAATTTATACAGGGAGTTTCACATATTTATTCAGCTATTTTTAATAACCAAAAATATTCCTGTGCACTGTTAACAGCCTGTTAAAATTTGGGGCAGGGGTGCCAGTTTATTTTTTTAAACCCAGAACAAGAACAAACCATGGTAAGCAAAGAGTACTTCAGTGCAATTATCTTCTGTCAGCTCAGTACAGAATCGATTGTACATATGCATTATTCTATCCCTGAAGTAAAATACTTGTTTCCAATCAAAACTACAAGATGTGAGAAGGAATAAAAGTATCAAAAGTGGCACAGGTTAAAAAGACATACCCATCATAGCTTGGCAATAAGCACTGCTCAAACCCTGTGAATTTGTCAAACCACAGTCATTTAACTGTCTGCACACATATCAATGTCTTTTCACAGTTTTGGATGTTTGAGCTCACATATGACTTTTTATTTTTACAGCTGACAGCTACAAAGAATGACCATCTCAGTTCATGTTTAGATACAGAGCTGAGAATTAGAAATCCTAACCATCATGGCACACCAGCTTCTTTCCTGGCAGGATAAACTTTCTAGAAAATTAGAATGGGCACTCAAGTAAAACAGTCATCTTTTCAGTTGCTGAAAACAGTAAAAATCTAAGCTGGGTCATAAATTTTCATATGTATAGTCACAGCAATTCATAAGCATACATACTGTTGTAGGAAGAGACTTCCAAAAAATCCCTCTTCTGACAGAAATGAAAAATGTGTCAAATGCAATCAGTACTTATTTTTAGTGTGTAGCAGAGAAAGGTATACGGTTTTCAAAACTGCCAAACAATTATACCTCTGTAGAAACATGATCCACATGACCTACTTGATAGATAAGGCAATCGTTACTTACTTGATCTTCTCCATATATTCTGGTGTATTCTGATTAGTCATATTTGAAGGACTAATATGAAGCTTGAAGTCTGGTCCAAAATACTCAAAGTAATCATTGTATGGCAACTCTATAAAGAAAAAAAAACAAACAAGACAACTTTGTGACCAAAAAAAGATTTTAAATACAACAGTATATTTGACAGGGTTTTACCTAGAGAACCATCAAACCTGAAGCATTCAAGTAAGCAACACTTGAGCATTACCTGAACTGTTCAGTGTTTTGCCTTTAAATTATTGTATAAATGAGCTTAAATTTGCTGGCAAAATACAAAGAAAAAGATCTACTATAACAACGCACTGGAACAACATAAGTAACAAATTTGATAAAATAATAAAAATGCTACTTCTGCAGGGATGATGACTTCTTGTAGCTGCTTTCTAAGCTAGTCCAGTTTGAAAGGTTTAAGGCAGCAATTCAAAATATTCTTTCAGTAAAACTTTTAATACATGTTACTAGGCTGAACATCACAGCTAGTTCAAATCCTTGATAAGTGCTGTACAGCGGTTCAGTCTGTCTGTTTCCTCTCTTCCCCCACTTTTTGTATTTTCACAGATAATGGTCCCCTCACTGGAACACTGAATCACCAAAATGAAGCTGATGAAGACTTCACAGCCAGGACAACAGTAGTATTTATATTGAATATGACTTTATGTTTCCAGATAAATTAAGAGAAATCTAAAAAGACCCCACAGAACTCTTAAGAAATAAGATGCTGAAATCCATTTTTAATTGAACCCTTTATCTTTCTTCATTTATGATTATTACAGGTTAAGTGATCTTGTCAGGTGGACAGAAAGCAGACGGGAAGATTAAGTTGTTATTGCAATGTTTAGAAATGCACTGTTATTTCCCAGAACAGATTAAAGATGACAGGGACCCAAAAACTTGAGGGGAATGTTAAAAAATCCAAAAAACTTCATACATATGTATGTATATATAATTCATGGAAAGGGGCATGCTAATGGAAAAAAAAAAATCCCAAAATAAGGAAATACTACTGTCTCTTCAAAAGCTTTGGCTGCCAAAGAATGTAAGTTGACAAGAAAAATAGACAATATACATCTTGAAAGGCGCAATCCAAATAATCTTTTCTCACTTGACAGAAGCATTCCACTGAAGTCAGACGGAAACACTGAGTTCACCAAGAGATACATGAATAGCAAAAGGTTATCAGCAAAAGTTGAAGTCCAACATGAAAACTGCCAGTGACTGATGTGCAACGAACCCTTCCAAATAGCAATTTTATATAAAAGGCATTCCAAAAACATGTCCAGGAGCATATTTGGCCAGAAGTAAAGGGAGTGCAAGATCTTTGGGGATCTTCCTCAGAGAAATTACTTCAGTATTCAACTATTCAAAAGAACTCTATTATTGCTTTTCTGGTTTAACTTTTTTTAAGATATCTTGTATAGCCAAAATTGAATGAAATGGAAGAGTGAAAGTCAATATACTTTCACTCATATATATATACTTCAGCTACTTCTAAGTCAGACACAAAGAAGAAACATAGTTTTATTATGTAGAGTGAACACTTGCATACTCATTAATTTCTTATGAATACCATGTCCATGTTGCCCAAGTTAGACAGCTCTACATCGGTACAATCAAAATGCAGTATATATTCTACCATAATGATGATATTTATTCTAGAAATACTTGCACGTAAGGTTCCACAGGTTTTACATTTGAATTTTCCAAAAATGATCCAATCATTTAAAGCTTTTGCTAAGGCATAAAAAAGCCCCAAGTACCTACATTTATTTAGTGCATAAGATACTGAAAATTTATTGGCTAAAACATAACAATAACTTTCTACATAGCTTATTCTAAACTGAAGCATTACAGCTATCTATAGACACATCTGCTATCTGTTCACTTAAAACCTTCTATGACTATTTCTTAATAAAATATTAATTTGAATATTAATATTTACCATTAGGAATTTCACAATCTAAGGCAACAGCAGTTTCATACGTCCAGCATCGAGCAACATTACGAATTGTATATCCTCCTCCTCCTAACATCAGCAATGGCAAGTTAAAAGTCTTTACAACTTCCACACATTTAGCATGACCTGTCAAACAAAAAGGGAGTTGACAATATATGCAAAATATCTATTAAACAGAAAAATACATAATGAACTATTTAATCATCCATATGCAGTCACACTCAACATGTAAGAACTGAATTGATTCAAATAGAACTGTCTCCCCCTAGAGCTAAGCACAACCTCACAAGAAGACCTACAGATGAGAAATGTATGAAACACAATGAACATCATTCACCCCAGTCTTCAGAGACTTTGCATGATGGTCTACTGCTGTTGCTCTGAAATGATCTTAGAACATTTAGTGTTTTGTCTTTCATAACTGATGTCATAGACAGTGACAAATCTAGGAGCAATTTCTCAATCAAATGCAATGGGGGGAAAAGGGAAAACAAAATCAGTACTTGGTCCTTTCTACTTCTAAATTTGAACCTGTATTAGAGGTTGCTAAGTCTTGCTTACAGAGTGAACTGGTGCCAAGACAGTACACACTCCAGGGAGATACAGCATACTGAAAGGCATCTGTAGGAGGCAGCAGCTCTCTTGGTTTCCAAGATATGTAAGATGGAAAAAAATCTGAGCTGTATAGGCAACTGAAGTAGCTTTGCCACCTGGTGCAAATCAAGAAAAGAACCCTGAAACACTGCAGACCCAACAGATACTATACTGTATTTCGTTGCCTACAAAATTTAATTGTCGCATTAAAGAAACCCCACAAAACCAAGAAAATCCAGAAAATGAATGATTCAAACGGGCTGAATTCAAGGCTTAGCAAAAGTTCAACATAAATAGTAATAAAATAGTAACAGTAACATTTATGCTATTTCCTAAATTAAAATTTTATTCCAATTTTGAGAATCACAATTTTGGGTAGAAATTTAAGTAATTCTAAAACAAAGTAATTATATGAAAATTAATAAAAATTAATGTTAACTTTTGGCTTAGTATAACGAACACCACTATAAATTTAACAATACAGCGAGTATTCTCATTTCAGTAATACCTATTTTACACCCAACAAGGGGTTTGATGTTTAGCACCTGTAATCTAAGTGTACTGTTAAGGCGTTTTTTTATTTGTCCATCATTGTAAGTGCTGCAGATGACTGTTGTCCTGACATTCCAGGACATTGCTTTAAAGCTACAGAAAGCCTGTACATGGAAGAAAGGAAATCACTTAAGTGACTAAGAAACACATGGAAAACCAAGCTTCTTAACTTTTTTAGATGGACAGAAAGAAAGATGCAACTTCTGGGTTTCTTTTGGTCATCCCTGTATAGCAAAGAAAGAGGTGATTAATCATAGTAATGAACAAAATCTTTGCGCCTCCAGTCCTCAACATGCAAGTGTCTTGAAAAACAGTATGAGGGGTAGAGGTTTCTAACAAGTAAAAAGTTACAGACAACAAATAAACACTTTTCTGTTTACCTTTAACAGTAAGATTAAAGCAGCCCAGCCGATCACCAGACAGTGAATCCGCTCCGCACTGTAATACCACAGCACTGGGCTGGTACATCTCCATTACTTTGGATATAATCTATAGTCAATATAAAACAGCAAGTCATTAATTGACATTATTAAAATAAAATGAAACTAGTAGCTTTTCAGAGAGCTTAAAAAACAACAAAAGGGTACTCACAGGTTTGAATATCTGTCCATACGATTCATCATCTATACCATCCCTCATTGGAAAGTTGACAGCATAGTACTTGCCTTTTCCAGCACCAATGTCCTATAAACAAAGATCACAAATGCTTTAATGCAAACACAGAATGCTGTCACGGAATGCTATCAAGGAAAAAAGTCTACACAAGTCGATGAGCTGTTCAGTATCGTTATACATATCTGTGAGGGATAAGGGGCAGAGTTTACTTGGTTCCTGTTCTCCCATAAAACCATTTTGGAGCATAAGAGCAATACACCAAGACTAAAATAGCAAAAAGTACACTCAGTTTTTTAATTCGAAGATTTAAGACAAAGAAACAAATCATAACTGTTTAGTCTGATAAAAATAGCTAAGCAAAAACAAGTCTGAAAACCAAGAAGGACAATGGGATACGAATGTTTTCAGTATTGTATAGAGGATTTGTAAATAGGTTTTTAATACCATATTATTTGCCCCAAACATAGGATGAGGAAGTAGCTGCAGCAGCAGCAAAAGGGAGAGAAGAAAAATCAAACAGGCCACTTGCAGATGTCCTTGAAGAAACTGAGACTTTTCAAACAAACAAACAAAAAAACCCAAAACAAACAAAAAAGAACTTGTAGAATATTCTCAGTTCCATCAGGTGTCAAGACCAGAACTGTAGTAGTCTATCCTACCAGCTTTACTAGATAACCTATGTATTATGAGAAAAAGTTCTTTGCAAAAAAAAAAAATTAAAAAAAAAAAATCAAGTGAATACAGCCTGAATCCATCAACACAAAGATCTCTGCTTGATGCACATTCACATTTCTTCCCTTTATTTCATCCCCAAGACAGAGAGAAACCAATCCAGTTTACAGAGCAGAGTTCTCCCACTAACAAAGGTATAGTGGAGCAGTCAGTGAGAATTAACCTGTTCAGTATGGCTGTAAAGTATTATCAATCAGCAGCTCTCCAGAAAGATCTGCACTTCAGGTCCAACATCCTTGAAAAACTACAAGGATAATCCAGCAATACAAATACTAAACTTCTCAACACTACCTATTAAAAGAGTCATGGACTTTTCCCTCTTCCTGACCAAAGCCTCCTTAGCAGAAAACACATCAGGTAAAGCGTCACTTTCAGTAACTATTTTTAACTGGGGGGCATGGTGAGGGGAAACAGATGAATGTGAAGAGGGGGACAAATGACCCAGTGAAGCATAGGTACAATGCTAACAGGTGACTTTCTTTGCCCCCAGCACACTATGAACATTTCATAGTATTGCAACACTAGTGACACTGAAGACCCCTGCTGAACAAAACTCTGGGTGAGTTGAAGCGTAAGTTATCCAGAATCTCCAGAAGTGAATCATCTAGGCTTTCAGATGTTAAATTTTCTGAGGTGACAACAGAATGATCAGGGTCAGAAAAAGGGACTTCTTGAGATCATCTAGTCCAATCCCCTGACAAAGCAGGTTGCATAGGATTACATCCAGGTAGGCTTTTAATATATCCAGAAGACTCAACCCCACTGGGACTACCGGAGTACTCTTGTCACCCTCAAGGTAAAGAAATGTTTCCTCACATTCAGATGGAATTTCCTGTGTTTCTGTTTGTGACAACTGCCCTTATTCATTCACTGGGTACCACTGAAAAGAGTCAGGTCCCATTCTTTTGACACCTGTCCTTGAGATATTTTTAAGCATTGATGAGGTCCCCTCTCAGTTGTCTTTTCTCCAGGATAAAGACAGCCAACTCTGTCAACCTTTCCTCATAAGATAGATGCTCCAGTCCCTAAAACATCTTGGTTGCCCTTCACTTGACCCACTCCAGGAGCTCTATGTCTTTCTTGCACTGGAGAGCCCAGAACTGGACACAGAACTCCAGATGTGTGCTGAGCAGAGGGGCACAATCACCTCCCTTGACCTGCTGGGCCACACTCTTCCTAATGCACTACAGGATACCACTGGCCTTCTTGGCCATAAGGGCACACTGCTGGCTAATGGTTAACTTGTCTACCAGGATCCCCAGTTCTTCTCCACAGAGCTGCTTTTCAGCAGGTCAACCCCTAACCTATACTGGTTCACGGAGTTATTCCTCTCCTTGCCTTGCTTTACAGGTTAAAAAAAGAAAGCATTAAATTGATCTTATCCTAAAACACAGCAAAGTCAAATGTTCACACCATTTCCCACTGAACAGAGTAATTGGTTGAGCTACTCAACAGATGTTTTTGTAACTGATACTTGCATTGGATATAAAGGCTAAAGAAACAATACAGCATTCTGGTAGCTTCCCATTCACCAACAGATCAATCTGCCTCACTGAACATGGGCCTCTATGCAATAGAGCTTTGGTCTCAACTGATCTATCCATGTATATAAATGACAAAATCAGTGCTAACATCTACGATGTGTACAAGGTCAAATAACTTACTAAGGAGACTGGAAGTTTAGAGTGAACAATAACATCAGTAGAAAATGGACGAATGCTGTTGAACTAGAAAACCTCAGAGAGATTCAGCTGATGGACCTGCAATCACAAAATCATCATCTGACGCATGATTTGTTCCTGTATCAAGTAAGTGTAACCTGATTGGCAAACTAGATCAACTAACTAAGGAATTACAGAAACAAGTTGGAATACAGTCCACCAACAAAAAGAAAGATAAGATTTGGCTGTTAATAAAAATAAACAGAAATGGCAGATGAAGTTAGGCAGAAGCAAACAGCACAATACTGGCCTCTAGAAGGAACACTGATATTTCAGAGAATTAGTTCTGCCTTTAGTTCTATTAGCTTTTCAAACTCTGGAGATAGGGAAAAGCTATTTTTTTCCCTATGGGGATGTAATAGTTGCAATAAAGCCTCCTAAATACTAGCTAGGAGCACAGAATAGAAGTTACCATGCCTGAGGTACTGTTTGTCACTGAGACTGTGCCAAAAAGTTAAAAACCCCAATAACATATGATATTCTTCTATTTATTTCAACTGTGTTATCTTTGAATTCTTTGTTTTGGGTGTGGTGAGGTGAAGAGTCCATAAACTTCTCTGTCAACGGGAAGCGCTGCTTCTGAAAACCCAAGATATCTAGCCCTTCCAAAAAAAAAAAAAAACAAACCCAAAAAACAAATCTAGCCAAATTCAGCAACAACAGCTTGTCACGATAAACATCCTGGTCTGAGCTACTTTTCGTTTGAAGCACCACTACCACCTTGTGGCCAGTCAAGTTAAACCACACAGATAAAAACTAACCTGATTTCTACCAAAATCAATTTAGAACACAGTTTAACGGAATTTAACAACGGTAATAACATTCAGCTCCAACAACCACACTGAAATGAATGCTTAACACCCTACTGGGTTAAAGTTCAACTTTCACTTACTCCTGTGTCCTCTGGCTATCATCAGCACACTGGAAAGCACACATTTTAGGACTATTAGCCGAAACATAAACATTTGTATCTCATGAATCAATTTAAAGATAGTAGAAAAACAGTGAATTCTTTCTAGTACATCATTTTTGTAGGCCAACTTTTCAAAAGTGTTTACAGGTTCTTGAAAAAGTTTCTAATTCTGTCTGTAAACTAATGTGCAAAGTTGGTAACACTAGAAAAGCGACTTACCCTGAGAGTGCCTCTGATAAAAGAGATCAATTTTTATGAGTCTGAAGCTAGGAATATATTAATCCTAATACTCTTGAAATACTCTTTCAAGTTGTGAAGTAGAACAAATTTCCTCTTCTAATAGACAAGAGTCTACCATGAGGAATGACTAACTTAAAATTAATATGAAGGGCCAAGAAAATTGGTTTCCATTTTCAGCTTTGCCAGAGATTCTACAACAGTTTAAATGATAACTTTTCACAGGCAAATGCTCCCTCCCTCAAGCTGCTATAATGCTCAGTACATAATTGCCTGTGGGGCATGCTAAAGTTCTTAGGTAGTGAGCATCATGAGAATTCAAAACAAACTTCATGACATAAATAATCTAAAAATGAGTCAACTGTATTACTAGGTAAATAGAACACAGCAAATTCAAATTGCAGCTGAAGCTTTGTGACTATTAAAGGTGTGGCATGTGTTACTTTAAAATCTGAAATAAACTCTGAAACATGTGATCTCCAAACAGCTACTTTTCGCTGTAGATGCAGAACTGAAATGTACGGATAATTATAAATATACCACACTATCTTCTTAGAGACGTCTCCAAAATCTGAGTGAATTACACTAATGATATTTGAACAAAAATTTGAGCCAATTTATCCAGAATTGAAGGTGCTGATTTCACACAGAAGTGAGTAATTTACTTCCCCACTATCCTGTATTATTTTTCCCAAGATTCCTTAACAAATCTATTGCTCTAGACTAACATGTTTTCTGAAAACTTACTGCTGTATATCATTATTGGACATAGTTATTGTAGCCTAGTGCTAAAACAGTATCTACAAGGAAGACAGTAAGAGAGAATTTATCACTTAATGAAATTTCATGTTCAACCTTACCCTAAGGTCCCCTGTGCCTGGAAAATACTCTCCATACTTATGGAATGATACTGTCATGACACGATCTGTGGTATAAAATGCTTCTTCAACACCATCACCATGATGGATATCAATATCAATATACAACACTCTTTGGTGATATCTAGAAGAAAATAACATGAGAAATCATAATTATCTGCTATATTTATAATAGACTGATACCAAACAAGAAAAAAACTAATGGAAAAACCACAACGAGGCACTAAAAGACACGATTACAATCATTTTGCTGATTTTGGTTAACGTGATCATATGCTCTTAGAATTCTTAGTACATTTACTAACATTAATAAGTTTATCTTCATCAAAATAAGAAACGTATGTAGTATATACCCCAACTTGTCTCACTCTGTAGAGCCTTGTGCTTCTGCTCACACCATTTTGTTGTTCATATCTGTTGAACTCACCCCTTAATAATCACCAACAGTCTGTGTTCCCTAAGCCCACAAAAAATAAATTTAAATACTTGTTTTCCATTGACTTTTCTTCTTCACCTCACCAGCTTGTAAAGATAGGCACATTCTTACTTTCAAGTGTATCACACTTTCTATTTGCATAATTTTATTACACTACTGTTTCGTATTTCCTTAAATACTGCAATTTTCAGGTCAGTTTGAGATGGATAAAGAAACCAATGGTTTGAAGCCTTAGAGAACTTCAAACAGTAAGTACCCTTTAAATTATATGGTTTTCCAATAAAGAACAGAGTCTGTCAACATCAGGAGATGCATTTTCATCAGACTTTGTGCAGTACTATAGGATATAAGTGTGAGCAGTCATAATTTCAGGAACAGTTTTCTAAGGTTACATAACTTATAACTACTTGCAAGATTCCTTCCTTCACATTGACATTAAAAAATTAAAGACTGGACCACAGAAAATCATCTCACTTTTTGTAGACTGCAGAGACAGTTCCTGAATACATGCTACACATTAAAATGAATATCTTAATATATTAACTATTTGTTAGTGTCTTTAGAACCCTTTTCCATCTCTAAACTTCCAGATTACAGCTGCTTCCCCCATTCCTCACCAGCAAACTCAGCTGTTCCATTCACAAAGAGTCAAATACCTAGAATATTTTTTCTAATAAATGAGATTTATGTGTTATTAGAAGTGATACAGTCTTCTGAAGCAGTAAAAGTAACATTCAGGATTTGGAATAGTGAAGCATTTCTGCTTGAAGTTAATTATATGATCACTTTTTCATTACTCCTCATTTTTTATTTTGCAGTCACAGCAGCACAGCTGTTATTTAATTATTTATTCATAACAACCACATTAATTCATGTAATAATCCAGGAAAGCTCAGTGCATGATCTTCCCTGAATATTTGTATTTGGTTTAGTAGCAACTCAAATGATAGGAAACAAGTAGGCATATTGTGAAACCACATGGGTGTAAGATTATAAACAAATGACTGCCCTAAGGGGTCAGGGTAGTGATCCATCTAGCCCACTATTCCGTCCCCCTGAGCAGATTACTATTTACAGAAAGCAAGTAAACCTACCCATTTTCTGAATTCTGCTACTCTAGTACTTCCCCACCATCTAGAATTACAGCATATGGTGTTTTACAGGGTGCATTGTTGCTTGGATCTTTAACATCCATTTACAGACCTCTTGTCCACGATTACATCTAATCCCTTTTGAACTTGTTGTTGCTGTCTGCTTCCTTAACCCTTCTGTAGCAGCAAGTTCCAGAAGTTCACTATCCTCTGTGCAAATAAGTACTTCTAAATATCTGTTTTAAACCTATCTCCTATTAATTATCTTTTCAGCTTGCCTGTATTTGAGTTTGAACATTTTGATGAAGCCAAACTAGGCAGGGCTTGGAGCTTTCTTAATTGAAACTGTAGAAGTTCAACATGGGCTATGAAAACTCACTACCATCCATATCTTCAAACATCTAAATAATTAAATTTGACACTTTCTATCATTTTATCTTGTTCCCATCAAAAACTTACTTCAGTAATTCAAGGATGGCAAGCACAATATCATTGACATAACAGAAACCAGACGCCTCAGATTTCTTGGCATGGTGAAGTCCTCCAGCCCAATTGACAGCCATGTCTGTTTGTTGTCTGTTCAATTTTACTGCCCCAGCTATAAAACGACAGAAGAAAAGAAAATGGGAGTCAGAAATTTCTGATGGTCTTTAAATCTGTTATATGAAATCATATTTTATTTTTAAAATAAATTGGATCTTAGAACTAATTTCTTATTAATACTAAGATACTTAATACAGCTCATATTTCAGAGTCTGTAACTATACATATTATTTTTATATATATAAAAACATTATACTTCCTTCAGTTTTAAAAATGCTATCAAAATTTTAAGTTGCTGATATAAACATACTAAAGTTAAAAGAGTTGACAAACAACCTATACTTACCAACAGAGCCTCCAGTTGACAGCTGACAAAATTCAAACAGGCCATCAAATACAGGACAATCTTCTCCAACATTAACTGTGTAAGAAATGTATTTCTTTTTGAAAATACCATTCCAATAGCATTGATATACACATGGATAACACAAATGCACAGTTCATTAGCATTTTAACTACCTACCCCCCACCCCCACCTCATTTGTCAGGCTAAATTTCCAACACTGAAAGCAATGTAGAGTTTTTATAGTATAAGATGACTTCAAACTATCTTCTTTTTCTTTATTTTCTTTTTTTTTTCCCAATTCTTTTTAGTTTCCATGTGAAGACTTGTCTCCTCATTATCAAGAAGTTTGATCATTTTTAGATTTTTCAAGAAGGGCTGATTAACATAGGTCATGTTAAGAAATGCACAGTTACTTAGAAAAATAATTTGCTGATAACCAGACATCATAAGGAGGTTAGAATACTGCTTTTAAAATTGATATAATAGCAGTCAAACTCCATTCTTAACAGTACTTTGAGACTATTCCCATATTAGAGGAATAAATTAACAGAAAGAGTGAAGAGTGAATAATGTACAATTTTTACTACCTCCCTCCAAGAGGAATGAGTAACTTCTTAACTTAAACACATTTTCACATATTGATTTTTACTTCTCTACTATTCTAAAAGACATTCTATTTCGGAAAGAGTATGAGGAACTTTCGCAAACAGCTCACAGCTAATGTTTAGTCTGTGCATTAAGCCTTATTATTAGTTGTACCATTTCACATCTAGAATATCCTGTGAAAGGAGAGGCAAAAATCCTTACATATGCTTAAAGTACCTTTTTGTCAAGATGGCTGGTTTTAATGGAGAAGTCCAAAATCGTGCAGCTAAAGGCAGGCAGTACTTAGAGTATTTCTCTAACTTCTGTATTGGTAAATATTGAGCAATAGACAATGCTAACTATCAAAGCATACATTTAGCCTAATGTTGACACTTACATCTCTGCATCTGCTTGCTGTACTCAGACATATTGTCAGGTCTTATTGATCGGAGAAATTTGATATATTCATCACTATGGTACTTGGTCATTTCCTCAGCAGTTGCTTTGTGGGGTCGCTGATAACAAGAACAAGTTAAAGAAATAATAAGAGCACTCTGCAAAATCAGCTAACAATTTGCAAAACTAGGCAACTTGAAAGAAATCTCAGCTACTTTGAAAGGGAAAAAGTTAAAGTGATAGTAGTGCTGTTTTACATAAAGCAAGTATATTCTGTTGTGAATATACAACTTCATTAAATACTGCTTCACTTCTAAGTAAAAGAGCTATGAATACAGTAAGTATTCTCTATTTCCACTTTCACCTCTCTCCATTTATTTGTGTGACAATGCTTGAAGCCCTTTAAAAATAAATAAAAATGCTTCAGTGGATATTCTATTGCTTATACTTACATAAATTTCCATTTTTCTGTATAAGCCATAGTTTAGCAGCAAGTTATGGGTCATTCGGATCCTGTGAGGTTTCATTGGATGCCCTTGTCCATAGTAATAGTTTCCGATATCACCTGTCAATATTACACAAAAGAATAGTTATTCAAATTACTAAAAAAGTTTTCAGTGCCACTTGAATGAATCATTTTCAGAAGATAAGCAAATAAGTACAATTTCAGAAAACAAACCAACCCCACAAAGGAGTACTGTCTATTTCAAAAAGGCCACAAGGAAAACAAACTTTTACATCATAAACAGAGGGCAAAAAAGAAGCTGAATCTAACACTTTTACTACAAGCAGACAGTAGTGAGAGAACAAAGACAACTACAAGACATGGTTTCAAATCAAGAGTGACATCCTAGACCAATAATGGGCCAGAATTGAAGAATAAAATAATGGGAAAAAGAACTGGAATTAAGAGGGGAGTAGAAACTACTGATGACATTGCCACATAATACCACAACAGAGGCTGAAGTAAAACCTACCATTTTGCAGGAGCTGATTTTAAGATCCTCAGCCTGTCCTTAACTACTAACACTAGCAGATAACATTTCAGAAGTTAGCTTCAGATCCATTGTGGCACATGCACAAACATTCCCCAGACACCTGCTGCTAGAGATCTACAGTAGTTTTACAAGAACCTCGTAATCCAGACTAGCCTGGCTCTATCAAACTGAAGAGCAACTAGATATACAATTAAGAAATAAGATTTGATGCTCATTACAAAAAAAAAGAATGCTTGCTCTCCTGGGCTAGTAGTAAGTTTTCTTAGTTTTCTTCCAAGCTTAGGTACTGTTAGAATATACACAACCCCATTTTGAGTACCAACATTCCCGAGACATGAACCATTTTAAACAGAACTGTTTCTGGAAATGGGGACACCCCTAAAAATTATGTCCAGTTGTCAATGGCTTTCAGCTAGAGAATTCTGTATCAACTCTTCACAATTCTCTTCTTTTTGACCAAATTTCCCGATAGGATTACTGAACTTTACCTTCTTGAACTTTTTACTTTTCTTTCACATCCTTCAATATGCTCTGCCTTGTCCACTGAGAACAAAAGAAACACTATATTCACAATGTCATACTATTTTGTCAGTCAGAGGTAAGAAGCACCATCACTACAAAGCAGCTTTAGTTTCACCTCTTCCAACATGAGCTTCCTGGAGGAAGGGTAAATGTCAGCCTGCAGTAGCATCACCAACTACCAAGAAAAACAAGTATTACAGTAAGATTATAAATCTTGAAGCATTTTAAAATCCTTCAAGCTTTCAGTTTTCAAAGGGACAAGGACAGTAAGGACACTTAGGAAAACAGATATAACCTAATGCATCATAAGAAAAGGTATTTGGAAAAACAACCCCTCAACACCTAGCTCTTCGCCATCCCACAACAATAAAAATACCAAGTGTTAGCATTAAGTTAAGAAATTTGAAGAGCTTGGACCTTCTAACTTGTACACTTGAGTAGAAGATTAGCACTTCTTGTCAGTTACTAAAACCTGGAGCCTGCAGGTACTTATTGCAAGCCTGCCAGTTTGCCCACATGCAGGTCAAAAGCAAAAGGTATTAAGAATATAAATAAATTCCTTCCTTCCAGCAAAAACACTTTCAAGCATTTTATGAAAGAATACCTTTTCTATTTTGTGTTTAGGAAAAAATCTATCACAGCTCTTTGCAACTAATGCCCAGAAGATGAAACCCAACCATTCCCTAGCTCTACTTTGTTTTTAGTAGTTACTGTTAAGTCGCAGATATTAAAAAAACCTTCAAGCCAGTAAAAGCTTAAATTGAATTTTTTAAGAAAATAGTGACTATAAATAATATGATGCTTTTGAGGAAACTTCATTCCAAATGCACTTGTGGCTTAAAGACTTTTTTTTTAACAGGTCACTTCACTTTTAACTACTTCAGCTTATATAGTCATCACTGACATTTTACTTAGAATGCTGACAAATAGGGAAGGAGACAATTAAGAATTATTTTATATCTTATGTATAATGTAAGATCTGTTACTTTTCCCATATGTAATAGAGAATAAAATTAACAAGTTTCCCAAATATACTTGCAACATATCCTCAAAATATTGCAATTAATCATCTAAGCAAACTTATACATATTCTATCTACCATACACTGCAGCAGACAAATAAGTAAATCAATAAATTAAGCATACTTTTTAGCTTTCACTTTTATCTTTTACCAGAAAAGAGAATTTTAAAAGAATTGGTACATTGGTAAATTTAGTGAGAGTTTTTTTATCCAAATAGAAGATCTATGGGTAAGCATCTGGCAGAAGCATATTGATTCTTCCACATTAAAGGCCAGCAGTAGTGACTAGCACCAGATATAATACACTTTAGCAACAGGCAATACAATACCATGTATACCTTTCAGGTCTTAGCACCAGCAACAAAAAGGGGCTCTGGCATTAACCTCATTAAAAAAAATAAATCCAAACATATAGACAAAAACCCCCATCAAGCTCCCAAGAGACTGCAGTGATGCCTATGTAGACAGGTGTGGGGAAGGAAAAGATACACAAAAAGTTCCTCTTTCTTCATTAGCACCTTGATTTTCAACCAACATCACAAAGTGGACCCATGTTGAAGATATCATCTTGTGATGAAGGTAAAGGTGTCAAAAGTCTCTCCTCCTTTAGCCAGTGAAGAAGAAGGTGGCTTCCTGGCACAAACACTTCAAGTATCTCTTCATATATCACAGCTTTACTGGAGCACTTTGGGGAAAAAAGCAAGGTGTACCAAGAGCTAGTATGTGTGGGGATGGGACGTAGTGCCAGACTAACCCTGACTAAGGTATGCCTATATATGAGAAATAGGTACAGTGAGGCCAAGTACACAAGACTATTAGTGCAGATAGCATGAGTACTTGATCCTAAACTTATTAATACAAAGGTAAAAATCATACAGAAGTGTTATGAGCATATTTATATCACTTACCAGTGTGGGCACACACAGAAAGCGCAAAAGAAAAGAACGTAACTGAATGAGGAAGCGGAAGGAAAAATGCAAAGTAGCATACGTAGAAAGTTTGCAAATTTATTAATCTTTCACAACAAGGCTTCAAAGCCTTGAAACTTACTGTTTTATACCAGTAAAAATGTCAGCATAACGGCCCTCATTGATAAGTAGAAACATATAATCTCTGAAAAGTTGAGTCCTTAACCAACAAGGGACAAACCAAGTGCCCATTTAATGCTAGTATGAGTTTACTGCCCCTGCACTGTTCACCACATGATGCAAAATGTGATACCAACAAGCGACCAGAAGACCCACCTGAAAATTGTTACATACGCTGTCATCTTCTGAGTTCAAATATATATAAATTGTTTCTGAATTCATACAAGCTACATGCCAAAATGAAGAGAGCTTCAAATAAAAATAAACCCGCTATTCCTTTGATAAGCATTAGTTTTTAGACACCCACTTCTCTGAGACTTTAGCAAGGCCTACAGATAATATTCTAATACACAGAAAAATATGAGGCCACGTATCCTAAAGGAACTTCAAATTCTGTCCAGAAACACAGAACTGTGCAACAGAAGCTGCTATGCCCCCAGAAAAGTATATTAACTCTCTCCAGTTACTATGATATACAGAAAAACAATACCATTACAAAGCAGTCTTAAGTACCTGAACAGAGGCAAGACAGGCATTTACGCTTCTTTTTGTGCTACTTTGGAACTTGACAGTTACATTACTTTGTAACTTTGAACAGATAAATTGTTATGTTCACGACCACAATGATGCTTATTTTTCGTTGCCATGAATGATGAGGTATTTCAGAACTGCACTGTGAGCAGAAACCTAATTGCTATAATGGAATAAATGAAAAAAACCCTGTCTCAATAGCAGTAGTTACATTGAATTGACTTCAGTGGTAGTAAGGGTTAACTCACATACAGATGAATGTAAAAAAGATCATCAACGCCTGACCAGTCCAACAAACAGCTATTTAAACAGGCCTAAAATTACTGCACTAGAATCTTAAGGCCTGGGCATTTTGTTCTATTTTTAAAATTAAGCGGACAACAGAAGATTAGCAAAGCTCTGACTTTCAAGCCCTGAGCAGAAACTGGACATCACAACCTTGTTTGGAAGCCACTGCACAAAGTATTAATGAATTTCCAGAAAACACTTCAGTTTAAGTTCATTTTATCTGCAGATGTAAGCTTTAACTAGAAATGCTGCTTAATGTCCAACTATAGTAGCATACTGCCCTACTAAAACAGGTTTAGTCTCGTCTTTATGGGTGGAACCAACCACACTCTGATGCAGATCTCTCAAATTTTTCATGAAGGTAGAGCCTTTTGAACACCCACACTAAATTCTACATAAGCAGAGATCTAAACAACACTGCTATTGCATTGGCATAGAATAAATACACTCAGTCACTGTAACCATTCTAGTTGCTGTGTGATTCTCTAGAACTGTGTTTTACTGTACAGGAGCACAAAGCTGGAAAGACCATCTGGGTCCGTTTCTCACTGCTATGTACAATACATACCTGTCTGGGAAGAGCTGAGCTACCTGGGCCACAATGTTGCAAGACCACGACAACTGCCTGAAGATACATGGTAAGAGACTAAAATAAAAACTATGATATCCTTCCACATCTAGCATGGCTCTAAGCAGTGTGAGGAACATACTTTGCTAAGCTAAGGCCATATACATATTAAGACTAGAAGCATGTATTAAAAATATTTAAAATAAGATCCCTAGAGTATTTTAATTTGTACATTTTTAGTTCTTCCCAATAATATACAGGCTCAACTTAAATGAAATTCATGACCTGCACATTACAAGTGGTGAAGGTTCCACAAACTGGATATGGTTGGCTGTCTATTACAAGCAAATTGAGAGTAATGAAATCAAGCTTCATCTACTCAAAGTTTATTCGTTCTGAGTACAGTATGAAGGCTATTAAAACTATTAATTATATATAAAAAAATTTAAACAGCAATACACTCTGAGAAAACTTGGTGACAAGCTAATTTAAAAAGAGCAGCCTTAGATGACAATCACAACGAGTTTCACAAAAAGCATGGAGAAATTTATTGCATCTCAGAAGACAGGTTTATAGCTTCTAGAACTTTTCCACACATTTTAGCGTATACTTTGCAAGAAAGAGAATAAAATTATGTGTGGACGGCCAATTGTGACAAAAAAAAAGGTATTTTACTTCAGTTATGAGAATCTTTTACAGATATACCACAATCTCAGTTGTGTGTTTGAGGTACCTTTGTATTCTTTGGTTTTGGGTTATTTGAGGCTTCAAACACTCCCTTCACTGTAATTCTATGACTTTGCTGGTACAACACAGGCACAAAATACTCAGAATTGCAAGATGAACCAAACAGTAGCATCAAGAATATTTTCTGCCAATATTAACTCTAAGATTTCTTCCAATAACTCTATTTCCAAAAGACATGTAAAATAACTGTTTGATTTGGCAGTAAAAATAAATGAGACATCAAAAACATTTCCAACGCTGTTTCTGTCACATATAAAACATTTAAGTCACTTTCACAACACATACTATTTTCTCTACATTATTAACTATTTTTATCCTACTCTACATATTCAAGCAACACATGAACTCCAACTGCTTTAAGTCACCATTTATCCTGCCACCTCCAAACTTCTTCCTCTTGCAGTTTCTCCCCTCTATTCACTAGCATAGCTTTATGGCTGTTACTGGGACTTTAATCCTAGCATCGAGGACCACAATCCAGAGATCACAGAAAAACTGAATATATCAATATCTACTAAACTATAGCCACCTTTCTTCTAAAAAGATAGAAAAAAAGAAAACTCATCTAAAAAAGCACAAATATTTACAGAGAAAAACCTTCTTAACTATGACTGGTGCCTTTCTTTCAACAAGGCAAAAACTGATTCCTCTTCCCCAGGAAAAGTAAGATTCCCAGCTCACCAAAATTATCCCTAACAGGGGCCTCCTTTCCCCTTTAGGCTGAACAAAGAACCAGAGCTAGCAACAAAGAGAAGGGGGCGGCAACCACCACTCTGCCTCCTTTAGTGTGGTTAAAAAAAAAAAAAAAAGCCAAGACAGGCCCCACAAGATCTGCCATTTCTAAAGAATAGCAGATTTGCTACAACAACAGACATCTTTGATATCTTAGTGGGTTTAGCCACTTATCTTCGTTTCCAAAATGGTGAAAACACCAAAGCGCTACTGCCAAACATCCTCAGCCTCCATCTCCTGGTTACTACCAAGACCAGCCTGAGATGCCATCGCACCGGATTGCTGCAACAGAAGGCAATTAAAAAAAACTAAAATTAAATCTCTTAACTAATCTGACCAACGAGCTTACAAAAAGGGACAAACCATTTCAAGCTGAAGAAAACGAAAAGTTCTTGCTGCTTTGGCCAGAGAAAACCGCAAATAAGTTGCTGCAAATATCTGAAACCAAGCACAAGCTTCACGTACTTTTTCGCCGTGACTGACAACGCAGATCACAACTCCCCATGTCCCGACCAGACAAGGGTGCAAACTCAGAGGGCCTGCAAGCAACTCAAATTTCACTATTATTAAACACCCAGGCTCGCAACTTTTCGCGTTTTGCAGGCAGGGAGGCTCGTGGGAGCCAGACCTCCGTGCGTGTCCGTCTCGCCCGGGGAACCGGGGAAGGGCAGAGCCCCTGTCCCCTCGCAGCCCAGCCCTCGGGACGAGGGCCGGAGGGAGGGAAAGGCCTCAGCCCAACAATCACCAGGTGCCGGAGCTACACATGGCCTGGACTTTCTTTGCAGGGGAGGAGCCACACAGGGCAGCTACTCCGACGCCTCCGTGCTCAGCGGATGGAGGGGAGTGTCTTAACTTTTACTTTTTTTTATTTATTTTTTTTTTTCTTTTTGGAGGCGGGGGGGAGGGTGCCGGGGGTGGGAACAATAGACACGGCACTCACCGCAGGGCCCGGCAGGCCAGGCAGCTCCCGCCCCGCAGCTCGCCCAGCTCCAGCGCCCACGGCCCCCCCACCGCCGCCCCCCGCCCGGCGGCCCCGCCACAGGGACCCCCGCTCGCCGCGGAGCCGGGACGGGGGGCAGCTGCTCCCGCGGGGAAGGGGCGCCCGAGCCCGCCCCGGGCGGCCATTAGAGCGGCGCCCCCCGCTCTGACACACGGCCCTGCTCACCGTCATAATAGTAGCAGACTTTCTTCTTGCCGCCGCCCTGACTGTACGCCATAGGGCTGCCGCGCCGGGGCCGAGGGCAGGGAGCGGGAGGCCGAGGAGAGCGCGGAGTCGGCTCGGAGGGTGGGAGGGAGGGGGCGGGAGAGCGGGAACTCGCGGCGCCGGGACCGCCAGCAGCGGGAGCGGGCCGGGCCGTCGGCAGCGGGAGGGGCCGCTGGCAGGGCGCGCCCACTCCGCCGCCGACGGGGGAAGGCGAGGGAAAGAAGAGGGCGGAGAGGACGCAGGGAAGAGAGCATGGGCTCCTCTCTGCTTCTCCCTGCCGCCCTCACATAGATATGTACACAGAAGCCAGGTGAAAGCTAGCGGGGACTCCCCATAAACGAACCCTTGGGGGGGGGAAAGGCTCTTTCCGCATCCCCCCCCCAGTACTCAATGGTACGGTCCCCCGCGGGCGTCCGGGCTGTATCTCCGCCCCCTAGCGGGGCCGTTTGGCGCATGCGCGTAGTGCGCACCCCGTCCCGCATGGCGGCTGCGGCGGGACCGGGAATGGGTCAGGGAACCGGGAACGGGAATCAGGACCGGGAGGGTCCCTGCTTGGCCCCAGAGCTACCTCCCGGGGCCGCTGGGCTGCCTGGTCCGTACCCGGGCAGCGCTTGCCACGGCGCTGGGGCCGGTGCCTCTCCCTCGGCGAGGCCGGTGCTGAAGATGCTCGACAGGCTGGTGCGTCGTGCCTTGTCCCCTCCCCCAGTGAGAACGCACTCAAGGCTGCTGTTTTCCACAACAAAACCGGTTTCTCGTTTTCTTTGTTGGTGTTGTATAGTGGTAAAGTTTTTTGTTTGTTTGTTTGTTTTCAGTACTCTTGACAGTCAGAACTTGGGCCCCGTTGGCAAGTGCTGCTCCTCAGTATCCCTGTTTTAGGAGGAGTTTAAAGCATGCTACACAGTAACACATAGCAATTTCTCCAAAAAACAACCCCGAAAGCTTTCACATCTTAGTCGTTTCAGTTTGAGATCTACCAGCCGTCTTCTTGCCTCAGCTGAAGTAAAATCAGAAGAGAAGAAATAGAGAAAATGTAACACAATCCTGTTCGTATGCAGCCAGTAAATACAGTTTTCACATACTCGCATTTATACAGGCTTTGTACTTGTTAGAACTTGAGGTCTGATATATCTTGAGTCTGGAGATCCGCATCAGTTACACTAAAGATTTCTTAAGCTGACTTGATTGTCTTATATTTAGGGACTTAGACGCATATAACTCTTCACCAAGGTCTGTTGATTCATTGGAGTCTCTAAAAGTACCTAAAACCCCTGATTATTGTCGCATGTACCTTTGTATTTAACAGCAAGTAGACATTTGTATAATCTGTCACTCATCAAAACCAGTACATGCCCAAACACAGATTAGGCCTTTCTTCCCAGAATTAGACTATTTCCAATCCTAGAGATATGTAACAGGAATCTGGGTCCTTGTAGCTGAAAAAAGAAAAAAAGTTTTAGAACAATTTTGTTAGAGAGCTGTAAAATAATTTTGTTAACATGTATGCACGCAACAGCCTGAGCATAAACCTAGGACATGCTAAGAAAAGTTCTGAATTTCACCACCCACCCCTCTCCTCATTGTAACAAAAGAATTCTGTGTTGTCATAGAATATGACACACACCTGTAGCCAGGTGGTGTAGTATTTTTAAAAAGCTTTTGTCATATTCCATTTGGAAATTTTTCCTCTTAGAAATAAAATACAAAATTGATTTCTACAGTTTATCATAGAGTTGATGTATGTTTCTTGGTGCAAACTGCAGCAAAGTAGCTGCATGCCATTATAACCTATATCAGGCATGATATTCACTTGCCACTAATTTTCGTTTAATCTCAGCCTGCTTAATACTCTCAGCACTTGAACAGACTTAGATTGAACTCTGGAAGCTTCATACATTATTTTGTATTAGGTAACCAATGTGCTTTATGCTTCCTTGACCATTGAAATTCAGTGTGGTTATGAAGTTATTATTTTGTAGTTGCCTAATAAACATTTCCATCCAAACAGTATGATAGCACATCAGCTGACTCAATATCAGGAATACTTTTATTGCACCACATAGGGAATTCAAGAAAAGCAGTGATATATAGTCCAAGTTCTTATTAGTTACTTCATCTGAAGAAAAAGAGTTCATAATTTCATTAGTAAGTTATACAATTAGTTTCAGATTGGTACTCAACCTCATAAAGAAATAGCTTACTTTCATTTAAATGGGCTAAATCAAGAGAAACTGTGTTGGTTTTGTAATAAAAATGACTACATGTTCTTCTAACACCTGAATTTAAGTACTTGTAGTTCTCATTTAGAGAAGCTCCTTGAATTCTTACTCATACCCTAATTAAGCAAACATCAACAAACATACAAAGCCAAAGGGATAAGAATTCAGTCACCGAATTTGCAGTTAATTCACTGTGACAGTAAGGACACCATTAAAGGTTAGCAAAGCTTAAATATCAAGCCTCACAGGTATCTATGCAAGGGTGACTTCCCTAGCCTAGTCTCACTTCTAGAAATGCAAGTTCTACAGATACATTCAAACCTGCTTGTTGAGGAAATAGCATAGCAGCCATGCTACACAAAAAGCTAATGATATGGAATAAACTCTGGAGCATTAGTTCCCATAGTAAAGAGGCATGTACATCAGCTACTTGAGTCCCACGCCAGTTCAAAACCAGAAAAGACTGCACAACAAAGTATCACACTTTACTATGTTGCAACATACAGACACTTTATAAAATAATGATATTTTTTATACCTTCCTGTAAGTGCTTGTTGCTGTTGCTGAATGATTTCTAGCTTTTTTTCACACTATCTCAGCATCATTATTCTAACATCAGCTTCTTCTTTTGCAGAGAATTTATATTGAGCCTTAGACAGTGTTTTTTTAGGGGGGAAAAAAAAGCCATCAATAAAGGTCTTTTATACAGATGAGTAACTTTCATCTTCAACATTTGCAGCCAGCACTGCAAGAGAAAGCATTACTATTTTGTATGTATTTCTCCTAAATCATGTCTACTCTGACAGCTCAGGAAATGCTTATGCAAATAGTGAATGAGAAATCCTCTATAGGTAAAGATTTATCCTTTTATTTTCCTTATCAAAAAACAATCTAGAATTCTCAAATCCAGAAGATCCTGCTCAGTAAGATATGTTTTAAACAGAGGGCTTAAATGGAGGACCTAGAGCATCTATTTTTTTCTCTTAGCAGCTGCTATAGAAAAGTGGCGTTACATACCACAGAAATCATGTGCAGATTGGCTTCCTTGCCTCTCCTTGCGTAATCTAGAAGCAGAAAGATACAGCTAGAAAGCTTGCCATCACCTAGCTCATTACTTAACCAAACTGTACACCCCATGCACGCTCATGCAGATAAAGCCACCTCAGTTCACTTTGGCAGAACTCAATGAAGTTAACACACACACAAAAAAAACCCAACAAAAAAACCCCAATAAAAAACAAACCCCCCCCCAAAAAAAAGAAAAACCTCACAGCCAAAAGAAAACCACCTCAAACCCCACCAAAACAGAAAAAAATGAAATCCATAATAAAACATAACCAACAAAACAAAACACCTTTGAAGAGCAAAGGAAATGGCTCATTTAAGAACTGATAAGTCTTCTCACTAGCAAAGGCGAGAAAGAGCCTTTTAAACTACCTCATTCCAGACCATACACTCAGAACCCCTAACTAACTTAACCCTGAAATACATCCAAAATACATTAATTAATTCACCTCCTCATAGAAAAGTTTATCCCTTATACCAGTATCTGCACCTCAATCTCCTCCTCTTCTTTATCCCTAACCATACTCTTTTCTCTACTCTCCCCCCTCTCCCCACCCCTTTTTATCTGTGAAAATAAGCATTCAGAGCTGCAAACTTGTAATCACATAAATGTAAGGAGAAAGTCACAGACAATACTGCTGATTTGTCCTATTGTCTGTTAATGCTATTGATTTGCGAGAGTTCAAGAAAGCATAAAAGCAAATATGGATTTGGGGCCACTTTCCTAGGAAGGAAACACAAGTTTCATCATGCAGATATCTTGCTAAAGAAATCACTTTATGTAGAATATCAAAGTCATTAAAGAACAAATAGATAAAGAGAACTAAACAGAAAATTAACTATGAAGTTCAGATTTTCTCCCTTATTCAATAAGCACTGGCAATATTGCTGTCTACTAACTACTTTTGAATTTCAAGAGCGTAAACTGCTGAATAGCTTTACTTATTGCTGGAAAGTGCTAAGACTAATAGTGGTTTTGTTTTAATGCTGTACAATAGTCTGGGAGCTGAGGGAACTTGACCTGCTCCTGCAGTTGAGTGTCTGGCAGTCCAATAGCCAGGAAAAGTCTGTCTTCAGCATGCAGCATTTAAATGCAGATGCAGTTTTTATTCAAAGTGGCATAATACAATAGCTCTAATGCTTATCTTCAAAAAAAATGGCTATAAGCATCAATATTCAAATATTTTTCTTTTGAAAACTTACTTTTTAAAGAGTTGTTAGAAGTAGAGAGGTGGATTAGAAGCAAACTGGAATGATGGATATAGTATAATGACAGTAATGCAAATAACCTTTCCTATTTGTATTGAAAATTTTGACAGACATAAAGAAAATTATATACATTCACCTTTACAAGAACCTAGATATCTGTCACTAGCTTTTTCAGTTTAAGTACTGTTACTTGGTGACTGCTAGAGTGCCTAGTCTTCCAATGCTCATTGTTTGCAAAGACAGATCAGTTTAAATTACGCCAGCTTTCAGTGAGATGACTGAATGTTATTCTCTGCATCTGGTAATGCATGAAGAAAGACTTTTTTTTTTTTTTTAAGGGAAAGTCTGACTGGTATTTATGACATTCCAAAAATATAGATTAAAAAAGAAGTAACCATCCCTCACGATTTCCCAGAGCCACATATCTCCTTATCAAGCACAGTGCTTGTGACTTACTGGTGTTTGCCTTTTTTTACCCTATCTACTTCTGAGCTAAGTACTGAAGCTCGGCGGAAGGTGAACTTGTGTAAAGTAGCAGACAGGCCTACTCAATCTATAAATGATGTTTTAATCACTCTGCATGCTTACAAATTGCTAAGGTTAATTTTTTTCCTTTTTTTTTTTTTTTTTCTTAGCAACAGCATAGTTTACAAAAATTGGTATGGACATACACAGGTAAGATTTTGCTTTCAGTAAGTAGTGGGAAACCTGTGGCATGATAGTGGGAAACAGTGTTTTGGTAGAAAGTCCACAGATGAGGAGCGTATCAGAACATGGATGAACACTGTGCAGAGTATCACAATTCTTAGCAAATCCTGGAAAATGAGCCTTGAACTGCTATAACCTATAAATCAGTTCCTTATTTCTTGTCTCAGGAGCTGAGCAGGTTGCAGCTGATAAGACATTCTGGCCCCTGCATGATTTGCTCTTCCTCCTGATTCCTTAATTAACCCTTGATATCCCAAGCAGGCAAAACCTAATGAGCGCTGGCCATCTATGCAAACATCCTGTCAGTGCTAGTTTTTGCATATTAGGTGTACTACATGAACTGTTATTAAATAAAGATATATCTGCATAAGAAAAATGTGCCAATTTATTTTAAAGCCAATTTTAAACCAATTTATACTGTTGTGAGGCATGTATAAACGCTATTTCAATTTGACAGTGGAGAGTTAGCTTCAATATAAACTGGTTTTAACCTCTGGAGACTAATCTGATATAAACCAGTATGCACATACTTATTTGTATCTATTAGAAAACAATTAAAGGAAAACAGGACCAAACTTCTCATAGAAATCATACCTATCAGGTTGAATTTCCTCTCTGACTGAGTCTTGGCAAATATGAAAATATTGCCTATGAACAAAACCAGACAAAATAAATGGAATTCTAGAGTCTATATGCAGTTCACTTCTCAGAGGACAAGACTGCTTGCTGCTCCTTTAACCATACCAATACAAGGTTTAAAACAAGTAAGATTGGTCTGAGGATAGATGCATCTGAGGAGATGTGCAATTGTCAGCATGCAGATGAGATCCTTGGCAATTCTATTGGAAATTTTTTCTACTGTGTGGGAATTATCAGCAGGTTGTGGATCAGCAATCCCATTACTGCAAAGTCATGAATGTTCCTTCTCTCCTCATCTGTTCTTAGAGTGAATCTATCACAGGTGCAATGTACCACAACATTTCTTTGCAGTACAGCAAACCTGGGTGTCAAAGAACAGAAACAAAAGTGAGCAAAGGTTTCTTGTTACTTCTTTTAAATCTAGTCAAAAAAGGTCATAATTTAGAAGTTTTTAAGCATCTATTATTTTTTTCCATTATCTCTCCCAAATACCAAAATATCCATGCTATCCCACTGACTCATTATTACATTCTAGAAACCACATGAATTTCCCATTTTAGGACCTGTGCTTTATTGGCAGCTGTCTCTAAGAGTGTGTCACATTGAATCCAGATGAAAATACTGCTTTGTATATACTATGCGTATTTTGTCCTTTTACATGCAATACTGCCTTTAGTAAAGGAAGCAAATTCTTCTTTACACCTTTCTGCCATCATTTTTCCTGGAGCCATTGCAGTTGATGTGCTGGCTGCTCACTCACATCTCTGCTAATATTCCTGTTTCCTTACCTCACCCAACTTGATAAACAGATTTCTTTAGGAATATCATATTCGTGCAGGTAGTATCTGGGAGAACAAAGCATTTGAAGGGCAGGATGAAGCATGTTTTTTGACATTGAAGTGATTAAGGAGCAAACTAAAACCAAAACAAAATGAAAACAAAAAGGAGAAAGTCCCTGTTACGTTCTGTATTCCCCATTAAATTTCCCATATAATTCTATTTGGTTTTTAATCAGTTTTAGCCCAGCAACCTGGACAAAGAAAAGTGTCTACTTCATGCATCATCCTCATCTCTTCAGTTCTGTGCAGATCCATGTGTCCCTTGACACATCCATCAGAATGCCACTATGGACAAATATCGGATAGCCAGGTGTGTGGGAAGTGCCTCAGAGTGTTTCACCAGTGATATGACTGTTGGGACCAGTGTTCTCCAAGGAGAAGAGCAATATGGTGAGTCAAATCTGCTTAGTACCCTTATGATATTGCAATAATAGTCAGTGTACATTAGGCTGAAAGCTAAGAAAAAGAGTAAATGTAATGACTTAAGACTAATAGAAGGGTTGCCTGCTAAAATGATCAGGAGTGACAAGCAAGCAGTGTGCTTTAGCAAGATTGTAGCTGAGAGGTTGTGACTAGTTGCATTTTACATATAGCGAGACTCTAAATCTAGCCTAATTCTTTCTTATCTCCAACCCCAAGTGTGATCTCTCACTCTTCCCAGCATCACAAATTCCAAAGTTTCCTGTTGGACAGTCATGTCTGTAATTTAAGTTTTGATACTTCCTGCCTGAAGAGATGAGGCAGGTCAGAAAAAGGCATTGAGCTGATGAGAAATGCCGAGGGAGAAAATTGGTTCAGGGCCTGACAGTGAATTCTTGAATTCTAAGCCTTAGCATCTTTTAAGTATCTTTTTTTCTCCTAATGTGGTTTACTTAAGCCTAAGGGTCTATGCACACAGCTGGTTTAGCACCTAAGCTAATTATACCAGCTGAAGATCTGGACAAGTTGCATTCCAAGTGATGCCCAAACTACCTAGTTTCAATGTAGTCTACTTAGATAGCCAAACCTATTTTGAGAGTACTCAGTAGTTATTTCTGCTACTGTATGTCAAAAGTTTTAACAGTTCCAAATATATATATAGTCTCCCAAGAGACCTAGACTTTAAAAGCAATATATATTGGAAACCAAAGGCTGTAATTCTAACATAAAAAGCAACTAACAGAACTGAACCTCATATCTTTTTCTCAGGTCAGGTATTTAATACTCTGTCCTGGACAAGATGAAAACTTGAGCTTACTCTGTCATCCATAACCTGATGGCCTAATTCTCCACTCCTTCATGGACTCCTGAATTAAAGCAGGACTTAAGACTGTCTGTCAAGTGTCCCTGGATTCAGATTTTCAGTTGGCAATGATTAAACATACTGAGGTGTTGGCATGCAGTATTCACAATTTTATGAACTGTATTTTTGAACCATAAGATAAATATATGAAGCTGTCTGCTTTCTATTCTGGGTGTGAGAAAGAAGGAGCTACAGATTTCTTTAACAAAAAACAAAGCAAACAAATGTTTTCAGATTCAGCACTTGAAAAGAAGAGATAATAAATTTGCCAGTTAGAAGCATCCACCCAATGAAGTTGCTCCATTTTGGACAACTGACAGATTCTCTATGTTGTCTAAAGTTCAAAGAACTTCCAAAAGCTGATAAAGACTAATGCCAAAACCTGACATTTTTCAAAAGAGGAGAAACAAATCAAGTCACATTTCTTGGTGATTTTTTAGAAGAAAAGTATTGAATTCTATTGCATCTAAAGACAAGTCTGGTATAATTTTAAAGTGTTACTCTAAGCTTTGAAGTGAGTTTCTCAGGGGACTATATTTTATAGCAAGTGGGAAATGTTGGGTTTTTAATGATTGTGTATTTTTAGCCATTTAGGGGTCTGTTTCAGTGTTCAGTGTGCATATAGGAAGAACTCACTGTACTTCTATCCCTGATGATTCTTGAAGCAGTACAGACAACAAACTTAGTCATCTTCAAAAAAAGTGGAACACTGGAACAGGCTGCCCAGGGAGGTGGTGAAGTCACCATCCCTAGAAGTGTTCAAAAAATGACTGGACATGGTACTTAGTGCTATGGTTTAGTTGCCATGGTGGTGTTTGGTCACAGGTTGGACTCTGATCTCAGAGGTCCTTTTTCCAGCCATAATGATTCTGTGATTTCCAGGGATGATGATTTCACCGCTTCCCTGGTCAGCCTATTACAATGCCTGACCACTCTTTCAGTGGGGGGATTTTTCCTAATATTCAATCCAAACCTCCCCCAGTTCCTCTAGTTCTATCACTTGCTACCTGAGAGAAGAGACTGACTCTCACCTTGCTACTATCTCCTTTCAGGCAGCTTAAGAGGGTGACAAGGGCTCCCCTGAAACTCCTTTTCTCCAGGCCAAACAACTCCCATTTCCTCAGCCACTCCTCATAAAACCTGTGTTTCAGACCCTTCACCATCCTCCTTGGCCTTCTCTGGACTTGCTCCAACACCCCAATGTCTTTCCTGTAGTGAGAGGCCCAAAACTGAACACAGAATTCAAGATGTGGCCTTACCAGTACTGATTACTGGGGGATGATCGCTGCCCTGGTTTCCTTTTACTTACTACCATAGCACCGTGACAAATAAAATTTGGATTGCTTTACTAGATTGCTCCTGGGATGTGTTTAAATGCAAGGGTTACAGGCCATAAAACCTTGCTTTCATCCATGCTGTAGCCCCAAAGGATGACACAAAACACTTCATTTAGGAGTAAATAACATATGGAGCATCCTGAGGGAGGAACTCTATCAGCGTGTCTGTAAAGACTTTCCTCAGCCCTTTTTTCTTGTGCCATGCATGTTCAGTGACTACTCTATTCAGTGCCACCCCATCACAGCATCATGCCATCACCCAGTCTCAGTGCATCGATATCTTCTTGCAAATACACCAATATGATATGATATATATGACATTCTCACATATTTTTCTAAAAGTTAGGCATTTAGAAGTCATTGTAAGGAAACTTTTACAGAGCTTTATTCATTGTTAGGTTAACTACCACAACTCTCCTGTCTAACAGAGTTTCTTGATTTAGAGAATGTCCTTGGAGTAGGAAAGAAAAGCTCTGAAAGAAGCTATTGCAAGAGAGTCTTTGAAGTACGCTTCTGGCAGTACTTTTCCTGTTAACAGATATGTAGAATATAAACAAAGGACTTTTGTTTGTCTTTCATACAAGTCCTGAGGTTGCAAATTTATTGGATTCCTACTTCTGAGAGAGAAAGAAGGAAGAATAAAGGAAGGAAACTAGAAAATAACCCCAAATTAAAAATAAAAACCCCCCAAAAAACCAAAACCAAAACCCTTTAATAAAAATAAAATATTTCTCCAGACCCACTGGCGTTATATGATCAGATGACCAATGATATATGCATGATCGTATGAGTATGTACCTCACCCTCCAAATTAGTGTTGGGGTTCCTGAGCCCAGTCCGGCTTCTGACCTTCATTTGTCCTTAGCTCAACCTCATCTTGCAAAGACAATATAAATGGTATTTTAAGGTTTTTTCAGTCTGAGTAATGGGGAAATTTGATGTTATATTGCAGTCATTCCTCTCCTGTCTATGATAAGCAGTGATAGAAGGATGCTGACATTTAAAACATTATCAATGGGTAGCTAAGTTGATGCTTACTGAGAAGGATGCGAGAAATTGTTCCTCAGAACACTTTTACTTAAGGTTCCAAAAGTGCAAGCAGATGCCACTGCATCTGTTACATCCTCTTCCTGTGTTTAAGTGCATGTCTCCCTTAGCTGGAGATTTCATTCTGAAGCAAACAGCAACAAACACAGATATTTCCCCTCACCTCCCAAATCTTTAGGATCTAGAGAACAAAGAAATAACATTTAAAAGATGCCAATATGTTTTACACCTTACTTGCCAAATCTAAACTGTGCATATGCTAACTATTAATATTTATGTATGTGATGCAGAAGACGCTTATTTTTATACACTTTGGATAGATAGCTAAAAATGTGTGTGCTAAAAACAATGTGACACCTAGAATCTAAGGAAATAGTTTTCTCCTATGTGAGAAACATATGGTACAAAATGCATTACATGGCCTATATGGTCAGTTTCACAAAGAGAATAGCAAAGGAAACAAGAAGTGGCTAAGTAAGAAGCAGAATTTCTTAATTATACTGCTTGTAATTATGGAATAGTTATAGGTCATTCATAACAAGAAATGTTATATGTGCTTTGTTACTAATTTTGTTGAAGTAATTCAACAATTTATGTATGTATTTGTTTAGAATGTTGAATGAGGTTTCCTGGCTTTAAAATATTTCTACATATCTATTAGTAGCATTGTTCTCATCATCACATGCTTAGAACATACTGAATTAGTACCTAAGGGCTATGAATCATAATTAAAACAATATTTAAGTTTTGTTGCTGATTTTGATTTATCAAGGCAATAATTTTCAATGGCTGCACAAGTCCTCTTTTTTCACTTTTGTAGCATTGATACCACAGTAAATCCAAATGGAATTAAATTTGTGTTGCAACCAGTGGGGTAAAACCAGTGCAATGTTTACATACAGTTATTTAAGTGCCAAATATGAGGGAATCTGTTATAAAATTCCTCAAGAAGCTCTTTTAGGAGTCAGGAGGATAGACACATATTAAAGGAGAACCTGGGGAAGGGAATACTTGTTTTGTAGTTACACACTGAGCAATACCTCCCTGTTTAATTCCTTTAAGGCAAGGTATGCAGACCAAGAAAACAAGCAATTAAATCGATAAAAAGGAGATTGGACTACAGAGAGAAGAATAAGGCAACATAGGGCTCCTCCTCATACTTGCTCTTTCAGTTTCAGGAAATCCTGAGTTCCTTTCTGCAAAGCCTCAACAAAAAACTTGAACAATATTGCTTTTCATTCCTCCACATGCATGTCTTTAATTTAGGTGGCTTCTGATGTATGGGAAGATTGAGGTTGTATCTGAGGAAGAGGAAGGAAGCCACTGCTTCCTACAGGTGCAATTTGAAAGAGAAATCACAACTATCAAAGGCTGCGGCCTCCACATCCTCCTTAGGGCCTCATGACATGCTCATTGTCTTGAAGCCACTGGGTTTCTTCATGTCCTGATTTGAACCACTAAACAAAAAAGTAAGCTTGCAAAGGCAGCATGTGATTTTGTGTTGGATTTGTCAATTGAATTAGCTCATAGGAGAATCCTGTGTGCTGGAGAACTGACACAAAAGACAGGGTCACAACATGCTTGGGAATGAGGAGTGGAGCATGGTCAGGTAGTATTGGGAGAACAGAGTAATAGAGGAGATCAGGAGATAGAGGAGAAGGAGGAAAAAAAGGAAGGGGAGAGGAGGAGAGGTCTTGAGACCTAGTGACAACAGCTCTTAGTGTGCGAACTATTAGGCATGGGTGAGAAGACCATCAGGATCACCAGAAATATGACTTTACTGCCTTCTCTTATCAGTGTCTCAAGTGATCCCTCACCTTTACTAATTGCAGGACTGGTCACACACCTGTATAACTGTCTTGCTTAGGAAAAGTTTTATGTCTCAGGATTTGAGCCCTAAAACTCACTGACTTTATGGTGGTGTTAGACCCTTCTCTACCTGTCCATATGTAGTGAATCATAGCTTTCCAGTAAGGTGACTAATACGCTGTGGAACAGCTCACTACCAACCATGACTGGCTGCTGCAGAATTGGTTTTTAATTTCATGATTTCAAGAGGAGAAATCACAAAGCTTAACTCTGACAGGGAGCATTGTAGGGCAAACAATCAGGGACAAGAGCTGCTTACTTTTCCACTGCTGTCATAAATTTGTTCCACTGTAAACATTCTACCTGTTAAGCTATTATACAGAGGGAGAAAGGCAGCTCCAGACACGCGTTAGAGGAAAAGCTCAGGAAAAACTACTAAGCACCAGCTATCATGAGCAGGCTTTGACTGTGGGTTCCAACCAAGCAGAGCACCTACCTTGGAGATCCTTCTGAGCTTTTTTGTTGACTGACTGTAGGTGTCTTTCCATCAACCTGGCTTCCTGTAGACATATTTACCATACAACCTTATATATATCCTGGTCCCAACTTCCTTATTCCCCTGACACAGAGTGAGGGAAGACATACTCAAAGTTCTGGTTTTCAGAAACTTTTCTGACCTTCTGAGCTGTGCCGTAAAGATGGCATGGTAAGTCTTTTGTGTTTGCTGTAGGATCAATGTCTGAAAATTCTGCATCTATAGCAGCAAACCAAACAGTTCCAGGGTGTTTTCCCAGATGCTACAGCTCAAGTGTTTGTGCTGCACAAGTGTCAGTGGTCGCTGGTTTTGACCCAGACTGGTCATCAGTCTTCCAAACATAGGCCTTGGGCATGGGTCAGAATTGAGTACGATTATGGATAATTTCCAATAGGCAGTTTGTATGAGGCCATCCGGTTTTGAAGAGTAAGGTAATTTCATGTTATGAACATGTGCTGTACTATTCCAATTGACTTCAATGCCACAATGCTGTCCTGGGCTTGATTAACTGATCCTGAGATTAGCTCGGTTGATTAGAATATGGTGCTAATAACACCAAGGTTGTGGACTTGAACCCTGTATGGACCATTCACTTAAGAACTAGACTTGATGATCCTTGTGAATCTCTTCCAACTCAGAGTACTCTGTGAAATCTGTGAAAACTTACTAGCAGAGATATAGGAAAATAATTGATTGTATTTAGGGCTTACTGTGTTAATGCACAATGTTTAGTATTAGTGCTTAATTTGGACAGAAGGTCCCTTATGCATAAAGTCTGTGTCTGCAGGTTTTGTTTCAGGAAAGTCACACTGAGAGTTTATTTTGTTGCTGCCCTATCCATTACAAGGGGCATTTTTTAATTGACTTGACAACACAATTAAGCAAAAAGTTTCATGCCAGTGGGGCACACAGTGGTGTATTTTGTTTGGTTGTTTTTTTTAAAGCCATTCAAAACAATATACTAAAGGTCTCTGCCTTTCTTTTTCATTAGGAAGAAGGAACATTATGTCTTTTTAAAATCTTTTTATATTTTTTTTATTATCTTTGTTGTCCTTCGTGTCAATTCTGACTTTAAAGTGAATGTCTTCCATAAGATTCTGCTAATGGTTTTTTTCCCCGAGACCATGCAACCACTTCTTTAGACTCTACTTCTTTTTAATTGACTTGCTAAGCTTTCTTCCAAAAGCTTCTTTTCTTTTCTTCTCCCTTTCTTTCAAAATTCAGAGAAGGCAATTTGGACTGACTTCAGTCTGTTATAGATTTTGGAAAGATTCCAGAGGCAAAGATAGGACTAAAACAAACTGGAAAAATCGATTTTTTTTCTTTAAGTTTTAGCTTTTAGTTTAGACAGTTTTGACAATAATGCTGAAAGGATGTTGGAAAATGTCACAGTCCGGTCAGGAAACTGCAGTATAATGTGTGGTGAATAAATAACACACCAAGTGACACTGATAAAAGAGTTCTGGGGAAAATGACACCCTCAAAATGTTTTCAAATTATTATACCCCAATTTCTGATCCCACTTACATTGAACTAAGTCTGCAGCAATTTCACTGACAACATCAAGATTGGATTCTTTATTCCCATAAACAATTTTTTTCATGAAAGGTGAGCCTCATTGGAGTTATTTCAGTAAGAAATAGATACAGCTCAATCTTTTATTGAGGGAAGGCACTCCAGAAGCAGAGGAATCATTATGTCTGCATTTCACCTAAGCGGTGGGTGCATGGCACAGACTGCTGGAAATTTTCCCTTGCAGCAGCCAGCAGCATTCCCAGGTATTGGAGGTCTTGTTGCCCAGGTTTCTTCCCTGTGAGAACTATAGGGAGAGGAATATGGCCAAGGAAGTGGACTGAGACATTTTGACATCCTCTGATACTGATATATATATATATATATATATATATATATATATATATAAAAAACATACTGATATACTTACTATATATACAATATAGTAAATATATTTACTAGTAATTTAAAATACATAAAAGTATTTCATCAGCTCAGACTAAGCACTTTTCATACATCACGCATGAAAGGAGGACTGGTTGATGAGAAGCTCAACACAACCTGGCAATGTGCACCTGCAGCCCAGAAAACCAACTATATCCTGGGCTGCATCAAGAGAAATATAGCCAGTAGGTCTAGGGAGGTGATTCTTCCCCTCTACTCTGCTCTGCTGAGAACCCATCTGGAATGTTGCATCCAGCTCTGGGGCCCCCAATATAAGAAGGGTGTAGACCTGCCAGAGCAGGTCTAGAGGAGGGCCACAAAGAGCACCTCCTCTGTGAAGAGAAGCTGGGAGAACTGGCGTTGTTCAGCTTGGAGAAGAGAAACCTCTGGGGAGACCTCATAGCAGCCTTGCAGTACCTAAAGGGGGCCCACAAGAGAGCTGGAGAGAAGCTTTTTACAGGGGCATGTAGTGATAAGAAAAGGAGGAATGGCTTCAAACTGAGAGTATGTTTAGATTAGACATTACAAAGAAATTTTTTACTGTGAGAATGATGAGGCACCAAAACAGATTGTCCAGAGAAGTTGTGAATGCCCCATCCCTGAAAGTGTTCAATGCCCTGAAAGGTTGAATGGGACTTTTAGCAACCTTGTCTAGTGGAATATGTCCCTGACCACAGTAGGGAGCTTCGAACTAAATGATCTTTAAGGTCCATTACAACCCAAATTTTTATATGATTGTATAATTTAAGCACGATCTTTAATTCTGAGGGTTTTGATGTAGTCCTGATTACTACATTTTCTGCAACATATATCGTTGCAGTTCTCTGGCAGCGTAATACCTTTCAGCTTCGTGAGCTGTTGCGCAGCTGGAAAGCAGATGCAATGTTCTCTATCATCCAGCTATTCACTGGGACAACAGGTGTGTACAGGCAGGCCTATGTCAGTCCTCCTAGGAGGGAGACCAACTGCCTTTCCAAAGGCAGTGATGTTCATCATATCCAGCAGTGTTTGGGATAATTACATAAAATGACATTTTAACACACTTTCTGTGAAGGAAGCTGGGGTAGGATTCCAATTTAACTGCATACTTCCCAAGAGATGTGTTGTTTCTTCTTACCTGTAATTTTGCTATGAATTTCTTCAAGCACCACCTCCCAATCAAACAAAAAGAAAACCCCAGATCTCTTAAGAATTCTCTGTTCCTTAATTCATTAATATGCTCAAATGTATAGCTGGACATTTGTAAATCCGGGAAAATAGAAATAAAATGGCTTGTATTAATTCCAGGTGAAATGAGGTCTGTCATGAGAACTGAGTTTTGTCAAAGGCAAACTTTGAACTGACAGGATAAATTGCTGAATATCCATAACCAGCCAATTTCATATCAGAAATATGTCAATACTTTGTAATAAACCTGATTTGATCATACTTTAATCCTTTTCTTTCCATGCAAGGTGCACATAATATGCTCAGTCTGAGCTGATGAGTTGCTTATATATATTTTGCAATAATAATAAATGCTGCTGCTTTTCTTTCTGGGTTTGCCTTCTAAAAGCTTCCCCATCACTACACACTTTCCTTTATTCTCAGAAAATGAAACAAGTATTTGCTTCACACTGGCTAAGGCAGCAATCCTAAGCCTGACATTTTTCCCCATATAGGCTAAACCTGCCTTTATATTACTAAAGAACAAAAAATCCCAACAGTATAAAGTGCAGACAGCAAAAAATGGTGAAGGCAACACATCCTCTCTGGCTTTGAGGAGGGCAGCAAGTGCCATTTTCTTGCCTTGTTTCTTTGTTCACAAGCTCCAAGTTTGTCACCTGTCATTTTTCGTAGGGCATGAGCTTGGCTGCATCCAAATGCCACTATTTTTACCAGTAGGAGAACTCTTGGGTCTCTGAATGGATGTCTAGAAAAATTGCTTTTTCTGATATTTTGGTTCAGCTGGCTCTGGGGTGGAGTTTTGCTGCAATTGTTTGAACAGTTTGCAATGAAGAGGGCATAAGGAATAAATATTCACTGACTCCCCTGGGAAGGAAAGAAATGCATCTGCCTGTTAAATGTCTCAGAGTTTAATTTAAAGAGTGATCTGCCTGACAGTATGCAGCTTATCCTCAGAATTTAAAATACATAGTCCCTTAGGTTGTTTGGGTTATGCATTTACTTTTGCTTGTTGTTCACTCTTGACTCTCCCTCATCCAAATGAATTCCTGAAATAGGAACGATATAATATCTCATTTTCTCTTCCTGCTAAGTGGTTTCTTTTGCTAAGTTTATGCATAGATTAGCCTTACAGCACCATTTGGATTCTTCTTGAGATAGCTGAGTTCAGCTACACAGGACTAAAGGACCCTGTTGGATTATTTCGGGTGACTTCAGCCTTCACATGGCCGTTTCATTAGCTCAAGCAGCACTAATACTTTCCTACTTGATTTGTGGCTTGGCATTCTAATAGACCAATGAGGCAAATACTTGACTCATCCTTAACTGGTGCAGCCCCTTTTATTTTAGTAAAATAATGGTAAAGTGACAAATTGTCCAATACTTACCCTACCTTGAAACTGCCTGTTAGCTCTAAATTGTGTTTTCTCAGTCTAACAATATTCCAGTCTAATGGATTTGAAAAAAGTAAGGACTAATCTAGTGTTAAGCATGAAACTGAGTTTTCAAGTTGGTTTTTTGGGGGGCTTTTTTCCTTTTTTCTTTTAAATCAATGACTGTTTGGATGTTAAGTGTTACAACTACATCTCTTCAACTTCTTGCTGGAACAAGCACAATTAGTAGGCTTGCCAGACATTTAGACATAGAAAAAAATACCATTCTGTATCCAAAATAAAACTCTGTTGCCAGTGGCAACCTCATTGGCTGTTTTATCAGACAGACTGGGTGCTGATGGAGTGCTGGGAGCAATCCACTCTCAACATGGGCAAGGACTCTTCTTTCTCCGGACAATGTAGAAAGGATGCTCATGCTATATTTGCTTTGTGTAAAATAGCAGAGCCAAAGCTTCTAACACAGATTATTCTATAGTAAATTACTTTTAGAGCAAACCAGAAATAATCAGAACAAAGCTGGCTATAGCTGCTGCCTTCTGCTTTCATGTCTCCAATGGGAACTAAATTCACTAAAGTGAACTGTAAAAAGTAGCAGGGGTGGCTCTGTTCCTTTTCACCTGTGCCTGAATAGCTGGCTTCATCCTTCAGCTGGGTTCAGGCAAATTAGTTGGTTGAGGGCAACAACCGTCTTTCCTTCAGATTACTGGAAAAAAACTTTAAATCCTTTTGTTTAGCAAAAATTGCAGAGGCCATTCACTGTCAAAACAGTTCTGTGGGGGCTAAAGGACTGGGATATAGTCTAAGAAATAATTAGAGGGAGGAACTGTCCAGTGGAGATCTTTTTGTCCCCAAAATGTCTCTGGCCTCAGAGACATTTCTTTCAGAAGAAAGAAATGCAGGATATCATCTAGATGTTAACACAGGAGACAAAACACACTGGCACAGATGCATGTGTTCATCCCATATACATTAGGGCAACCAATTCACATGCACAACAGCCAGACTGTGAGCTGAGACATGCAAAGGGATGGGACAGCAGCACTAGGCTGGAGGTCCAGAGCACCAGCAACACACTCTGAACTGGCCAGTAGCCAAACACTCAAGCAGGAGCCTTCAGATGTCAGGTACTGAACATCACCTGAAGCCAAGGAGAAGCCAGGCACTGCAGCTACAGCAGGGTCTTGGGGACAGGAGCAGGAACACCACAGCAATGAGCTCTGAGAAGTCAGTCACCACAGCCATCACACGTCTGCCCAGCCCTGTCTGTAATGGACTTGGACATTGCAAAGACTGCAGTGGAGAATTGTGCTGGTGCTCAAGAGACCAAGAGTCCCTGGAGATCTGCAATTGCTGCTGCTGCTTCTCCATCAAGACCCCTGTTTCACCTGCCACAGACACTAATACTGAGTAACCTCTGGTGTTCAGAGGGCTTCAGGACTTGCTTGTGCTACATGCACCCAGACAGAATTTCTTGGCCATTACTGCCATTACTCTTTCCATCTTTGTCCACCTCTGGTCTGACATGTGGACTAAAATCTAGGCATGTTTCCTATAGCATGTCATTCCATATATATTTTTTTCCTTTGTTCTTTGCCACTGGAAAGAATGGCAAGTTTCTTTTCAAGAGAATTTTACATTATTGTTGCACTCTACTTACAATTGTCTGTCTTAATTGTTTGTGTTTAATCTTCCATCTGATGTGTTCTAGAAACACATTCCTGAGAGGCCATCATTTACTCAAGACAATGATAAAATATTTTATAATGTTTTATTTTAGAATTATAATAAAGAAATGGGTGCCTGAGTCCACAGGGACTGGAAGATCATAAATCAAGGATTATTTAGCACAGTAGTTGATGTGGTAAGTTATTTACCTCTGAAGATTGCAGAATGGATGAGGGATTGTTTTATGGGTTTATAGTAGGACAGCATCAGTCAGTGGGAAAAATTCACTTCATTGATGAGCAATTACTTAGCAGATCTTTGACTAAAAGACAAAAAGTTACAGGGTGAGTGAGAAAAAAGAATAGGGAATTTATTCCCAGGAGGAAGCTTATTCATATGTAAATATTTCAAGCAAAATAAAGCAGATGGGACTAGCATAGGTAGGACGCTGATCTAGACCCATGTGTCATGGGCATAGCTACCCTTCTCCAAGACAGCTGACCATCAAGTACTGTATCACATACTGACCTGATCCAAATTCTTTTTTAAGTATTAACTTGCTACAACCACAGGATTTGTACAAAAGAAGGACATTCACACAGAATGTTTGCTTGTGTTGCATATTGCCATGCCTACAGACACTGCCCAATCTGCAAACTTGATTTTGAATAAATTATTTTGCAGTAATCAGTTGCATTCAATCAAGAATGAACCACTGGATAGATAATTAATTTTATTGTCATAGTTCATCTTGGATTATAGATAATCCAAAGGCTGAGATACTGTCACATTTCCACCTTAATAGAAGCAAATACCACTTCACTGTATTCAATATTCATAGGAGAGTAAAATCCTCTTACTTTTGTGGAAATTTCATTCATAGTGTAAAAAAAAAAGACATGGCAGTTCTCACCATGTGATAATACTATAAAGGACAATCACTGAAATTAGGAGGAGGTTCTTTTAAAACAACTAAAAGAAGTAGTTTTTACACAGTGGATAAAAAAAGATATAAGAGAAAGGTTGACAAACTGAAGCAAGGAAAAGGAAGCAAGAGAAATTCCAATTAGGAAAATATTTTTCACAAAGAGCAAGGTTAAATACATCATCTTGCCCAGAGAGGCTGCAGAATCTTCATTCTTGGAGGTTTCCAAAGCTCAGGTGGGCAAGTGCCCACTCAACCTGATCTAACATTGGTAGTGATCCTAAAATGCACAGGATGTTGGACCAGGTAGCCACTCGAAATCCAACCAATCTGCAATAATCTATGATCCTTCATACTTCTGGATTTTGTTTCTGAAAGGGGTTGAGGGTTGCAGACCATATAAGAAAATTCAAATAGGGATTACACAAATCCATTGACAATGTGTCCACAAACAGATAGTAAAGAAACAGGCAGGGATGTGCCCTTCCACATCCCTAGTGATTATGGATACTGGGGATGAACAAAAAGAATACTGGATAACACGGTGCTCATGAAGTCACCCTAAGCAGCACCTCCTGTTGACATAACCAAGATGAAATACTTGGCAAAAGAGCAGTTGGTCTAATCCACAGGGCAAATCTTTTTATCATTAATTCTTTTTTAACTAATTGCTTGCATACAACACTACTGATGTTGTGTCTCTGTTACATTTCCCAGATCCAGGATTTTAATTACAAATGTTGTTCAGTGCAGAAGATGTGAGCTCTGGCAGACTAGAATTTACTGTGGGACAACTGAGCTTTGTATTTTGGGATTAAGACCATTTCTATTTCACTAAGATAATAGTTTTCAGTCCACTTGTGAAAAAAAATCTGGGCTATATCTCAGAAAACAGGATCAAAATCATTGTCTGTTTAAAACTTTAAAAAAGATTTTTCATACTTTGATGGGTTGAGTGAAAAATCAAATGAAAATCCTGGGTAGCAAATAAATACCTATATTATTTATCTCAGCATACATTTACTAAGAAAACCTGTAACCAAATGCTTATATTTAAACTTGTATGGTAGTCAAGCTGACTTAACTATTCAGCAGGCCTGAAGTGCCCTTCTTAAATGGCATTCTTTCTAGAGCTGGGATCTAAAGCCTTCACACTGTGAGTGTGATCATACATAGGTTCCTCCTACCTTACTGGAGACATTGTGGTTATCCAAGCTATGAATGCTTCCTGGAACTTCTTCTAGGCTAGTATGCAATCTCAGCCTTGCTGGAGTAGTCCCATCTGCCTATGGCATAATAATTCACACATTATTCCTTTATAAAGGGTAGAGAAAGTCATCACTCTGGGAATTTACAATCCCTTTGGTCGTCCACTATGCCAGAACCATTACAACAGCTTTCATTATTGTGCTCTACTTTTAATGGATTTTTCTCTTTATTACTGGCTGCAGTTGCAGTTTGCAGAAATAAACCAAAAATCATTCATTATATTAAAAAATTCTCCAATCTTCATTAATGTTGGTCTCTTTAGTGTTATTTATCGAATGATTAAATTACCATTAGCAGATGGTAACTGAAGTATATAAAATGCAAATGCCTACAATATTAAGCAAGCATATTTTACTGACAAAATTTAACATAAGTGCACATCATGATTGCTCTTTTTTTTTTTTTTTTTGTGCAGGGAATGGAAGATAATGGGGATGCATACCATGCCTCTCTTAGATTAATTAATCTATTTATTCAACAAATCAAGCTGATGCCAGCAGTTTGGTTAACAATATGTAAAGATAGGTGATATTTGAGCATATGGTCTGCAGTTAAAATGAAAGTTGTTGCTCTATAATAGAATTTTTCCTTGTGATTCTAAATTTTAACGGTACACCACCAGAAGCTTAAGGCATATTACAGAACAAGGTTGTAAATTGTTTCACAGTCTTATTCTGAAGTCTCAATAATCCTATTTTATAGATGAGACTCAAAGTACTGAGATACAGGCTCTAAATACGTGAATAGTACAGAAAATGCTCTTTCTCTGGTCACCAGGGTCTTCCGCATTCCCCATGCAGTTTGTTTGAACTTGTATGCCAAATTCCCATTGATTTCAGTGGGAATTAGACAAGTAACATATGTTCAGAGCTGTAGCCTTTGCAGACTGTAATATGAAGTTACTGGGAATCTTACAAAGTATCCCTATTGTCTCATTTTCTGATTCAGCAGGATTAGTTCTTCCTTTATGCGCCTAATTCAGTGGAAGCCATCTGAAAAGTCCTGAAAAACATTAGGGTAACTGCACAGTGGGGACTCCCCCATGCACACATTCTTTCTTAATGTACCTGGGATTGGGAAGGCTGCTTCTCATTAGAGAGACAAATGAAAAGTGCTTGCTTTGGTGGGGGCAGCAGTAGCAAAACCTACTGCACTTGCTGCATTCTTCCTTTCCTCTCTAATCACCCTGTGATACTACAGCTTTTGCAAAAGCCAGCTGGCACAGGACAGAGAATTATTCCTTTTTACATGAATAGAAATGTGTGATGCAGCCTGGATGTTACAAACTTGCATTTCCTTAGTTGCACAGTGCCAAATGAGAGGCCAGCAGTAATGGGGAGATGTGATATAAATGTAATGATGGAGTAAATTAACTGTTTGCAACATCTGTATGTTTCATGTCCATGGAAATGAAGCTGTAGGTAAGAAAGGAAAGGGTTTAGTTAGCTAACAGGAAGACAGTAGGAAGAATCAAAAGAAATATTCTTTAGAAAAAAAATATATATAGTATTGTTGGGTATAGGCTCTTGCTACAGTTTTAAGATCAGACAGTGTTAAGGTCAGACATGTATCCCTTTACTTGAGGGATTTAATTTACATTTAAAAAAAATAATAATAAAAAACCCCTACTGCAATTGCCCTGCTTTCAAAGTATAAACTATGGTTGTCAGTAGAGACATGCCCAGCTGGTGACCATTTCCCTCCAGCTCTCCTTGTGTAGACTGAAACATTTGGCCTTCTCAGGTCATATCCCAGAGACCATAGCACAGAGAAAGCACAGGCAACACTGATTTTTTTTTTTTTTTTCTTTGTTAAGTATGGATGGGCAGGGAAGGATTATCAGCTCTGGAGTGGTATAACTTCTGTTTTCCCCTCAAAGGCATTTATTTGTGACTTGAAATTTAACCAAGAACCTCAGGGTCCATGCTGCTACAAGAAAAAATTGCTGCTGGAGAAACAGGGAAGAGGGTTTTGTACTGGGTGATTATAGAAAAGGGATACCATTACGGCTGGAGAATAGACTGAGGCTTAACTTTGATCATATTAACATTAAGGTAATTCTTGGCAGAGTAGGGAATTTTAAGTGTTTACTTTAAGTTCTACGGAGTTTGTTGTATAGTATAGAACAGTAGCTTTGTTTGCACCACCTGAACAATAATTAACTAAATTTGACACAATTAAGTAAATTAAATCCGTTCTGTCCATTTAACTGCAGCTTATTTCACTTTCAAACAGTTGCTACTCATGTAGCATATTTAAACTTGAGCAAAAGCAACTCTTTGGTCTCAGCAGCTGCTACAGCTGTACCATACTTACAGGTATGTGGCTACAGCAGGTTCCAGGAAACCTTCTGGTTTCACTGGCTGTGTATACCCTGCAGTTTCTGTTGAATAAATAAGCATATTTTACAAAGATTAGCTATTAGATCTCTGTCAACCTCCATCCTGAATAACTGAGCATTCACTCTGGCTGCTTAGGAGGAATAAGGAGCAGTACCCTACTGCAAAGTTTCAGGATTGAGCAACCAGTGCAGAGAAGATGGTTACCTCTCTCACAGCAACGCTGTGTCTAGAGCCTACTGCAAAATACAAAATCTAATTACTAGGCAAGGAAAATAGCACAAAACTGTAGCTTTTAAGGGGGTTGTTGGAATGACATTAGTGGGGCCAATAGTGTGTGTCATTTTTCACTCTACAGTACAACATTAAAAAGAAAATCAACTGAGAGGTGTTGCATGAGATTAAGATTTGTGAGCTCATTCACTTTCTGGAAGAAGTGGAATTAAAACCAGATTCTAGCAGCTAATCATACCATGCTGAACTGTATCACAGAGTGCTAAATGTGGGACCAGGTCCCTGGAGAACCTTAAAAATAATATTTCAGAGTTGTTGTAGATCTAGGGACTTTAAGCACATAATAATGAACAGGGCAGACTTAAGCATTATTAACTAAAATGATAGTGAGCAAACATTCTGACTGGATCTCCTCCTCTGCTCCCCTGTTCTCTGACAAGTGATTGCAGAGACTCTGTATATTTTCTGGCCTGTCATCACTTCTGAGTGTACTGCCTTGGCCAACAGTGGGCAAGGGGGCTGCTGGACAGGTGCGCTGCTAAGAGCTCCATGCACTGACTCATCTAACAGGTCTCATTTAAGCTTTGCTGAAGTGTGAGGGACAGGGCTGAGCCAAAACATAGGCTTTTTGTTGTACCAGCAGAGTGTGGGTATCAGACATTTTATGGTACAAGAATTTTAGCTTGAGTAAAATCATACTTGAATTCCCAAAGTCCCAAAGTCACTCAGATCAGTGTTGTAATCTTTTCTGGCCTATGTGTCTTTATTTAAGAACAGCGTCACTTCTACATGAAATTGCTTTGCAAACTATATATCTGCAGTGAGCAAGGGAATATGCTGAAGAAAATATCTGAGATTGTTTTAGTTAAAATGAGAAATCTGTCTCTCTTTTCACAAAACTAGTTTCCCATTGTATTCCTTGAGGGGGAGCTCCAGTTAATGAAAATGACTCAAGGTGAAATCCACCAGAGGGAAAAAAAAAAATAGCCTACAAAGTAAGGAATATTTTCTAGAGATGCTAATAATCCAATTGATGGAATGAATGTCTCACTCATATGTAACAGGTTTACTTTCCTAGGTGATACACTGCTTTTCCAGCTGTCCCCCTTCAATTAGTATGCAATAAAGTTTTGTAACCATCTTCAGGGTAGCACAACACTTTCTTGTGCTCCCAGCTCATGCTGCTTGTATGTATGGAATTCGCAGTCTCTCAGCTCAGAGTGAATGTATTACTTTTAAGTGAGTTCCAAGCTACTCTCTGGGAAATAAAAATTTCCATTAAGTTAAATTTTAAGAAAAAATATTTTTTTAAAAAATTGTAATTTTATGATACATGAAATTAGTAAAATCTTTTCGATTTTAAGTCATGTTCACCTCAGCCCTTGAGAAAAAGGTACAAAAGCACTACAAGTTCTATATGGAGTGGTAACCCCAGTCTTTTTGAATATAGAATAAACTGCATTTTAAATTGTAGGCTCAATGATTCCCATAATAAGGTAGAAACTCCCAGCTATATTTTTTTTTCCTGGGAGATATTTATCTTTCATTGAAATAGCAGATCCTTCCCCTGCACCCACCTCAGTTTTTTTCTTTGTTTTTGTTTCTGGTTTTGTTTTGGGTTTTCTTTGTGTTTTTTTGTTGTTTGTTTGTTTGGGTTTTTTTCCCTACCTTAAGGTTCATTTTAACATGGAATTATAATTGCACTGTATGAGTGGACTGCTACAAGATTTAAACCTTACTGCATTTGGAACACAAAAGATTACCCTTACAAGTGTGCCTGGGCATCAATTTTGCCTATTATGCGCAGGAACATAAGCTGCTAAACTATCGAGACCTCAAAGATTCTCACACTTGTTACCCTGTATTTCAAAATACAAAAAAATCCTATTATTTGGATAAGAAATACATGAATCATCATACCATTCACTTGCATCCACATCCTCTGCAATACAACAAAACCAGAAAGTATTTAAATAATTTTGTGGCCTTTGTTAGTCACATAGTTTCTGTAATACTGCTTTAGGCAGGCTTTAGGCATCAATAAGCTTCAGTACAGCTGGAAAGAAAGGAAACTTTATTTCTGTAAGATATAACTATTTCTACGTGAATAAAAGCAACAAGATTACCTTACTTTATACAATCTGAATATACTGTATTTTATCCATTTTCACTTGCTTTCCATATACAAACATAAGGTTGTTGTGCAATGATAAGGCAGCCTTTAGTCTAAAGACAAACTTTGCCACCATTCTCCCATTGTGGAGCACATAGTCAGTATTCACCATGATGAAGAAAGCTTTCTCTCTATGAGTGGAGGGAGGTTGTAGGGCTGAAACAGGCTTACAGGATTAATTAGCATCATGAATCTTGCCTCTTAGGCAAGTGTGCCCAAAACAAGGAGCAAAAGAAAAGAATAATGCACATTTGCCAATTCACAAATCAAAAGTTTCCCACCACATATAGCTAGGGTGGAAGTTTCCAGCTCCTATGGGATTCATGAAGTTCATCACGGAGCAAGCTTTGGGCACTGCTGCAGCTCACTCTGTCCTGCCAACCATTGCTCAGAGGGAGCAGAAGCTACTGTCTGAAGCAGAACAGCTTATCATTTGCTGCTTACTGCAGTGGTGGCACTGGTTGCTGCCAAGGTCCTGTAAGTGCTTTTAATGCAGCCATTTCCCTTAGCAAAGTCAATCTGAGTGACAGTCAATGCTGTCAGCTGTACCCATGCAGCTAAGGGGCACCACATACTCTGAATGTGGTGGATATTGACAGTGCTGACCAGAAGAGAGAAAGCAAAACATTAACTGAAATTAAAATCTTGAAGATTCCTGGAGCTCTTATAGGTCCAGCCTGGTCTGTAACATGTTTATAGGCTTTATTTGTGTCTCAGTAAAGTGCCAATGCTCATGAGGTGGGACAAAGTGTCTCACATAGGTCAGTGAATATGCTTTGTATTGAACAAAGGTAGCCCTGTTGTTGCTTATCCCGTTTTTTCAGCACAGGATGACTCCCCCATGGGAGAGTTGTTTTTCCATCTTCAAACCCTCTCCTTCCGTTAGCTCTGCCATCTATTTTATGTTGAACTACTCTTAGTTATAAAGATGCCTCTGGTGTTACCTTTGGTCATGGCCAACAGACACTTTCATTCCTGGAGTGTGAGAGAAGACTCAGACTTCCCTACTTCATATGTTAGGGAATGTAAAGTGGCAAAGTTACAGCTAGCAATAGCATTAGGTTTAGACATGAGAAAAAAGACTGACGATGTCCTTATTTGTGTATATGACATAGATCTTAAGCATGTTGAAGCTTTTCTGTATGCCTCATACCCTGGTATTATATGCTATATATACCAATAAAGATGTCTGGAGAGTGCTTGTTGCCACAAATTACTGCCTTGCCATGAGGAGTGCTAGCAAATGAACCATGGCAAGGCAGTGCTCTAAACTGACCTTTTCCTGATTAGATTACTGACAGAGTAATCTAATTAGATAGATCCAGTAGCCATAGCGCTCAACAGGTTTTTTTCCTTCTAACAAATTCTTGATATATCTATTATTGTATCAATACCCTTGTTTAAATGAGGCATTCTACTTCTCCAGATCTGTTCTGTAGACTTATAGAATCTAAATAAAATTCAGTATAAATATATAACAGTTTATTATTTCCTTAAACGCTATTTCAATGGTTCTTAGTCTGTATTGGTTGTTTTCCACCTTTTCTGATATGACCTTTTGTGTTTTCTGCCCTTTATGTCCCACAAGAATAGGACGTTACCTGTAAATAATGTATCTTGCTGAATCTGATGCTCTTCTACATTTGTCAGTATTTCCTGGCACCAGTTATTTCCTTGACAAAGAGCTCAGAAATGATGAATTGCTTGTCTAGCTTGCTCTATAACTAATGTCTTGAGTAGGTACATGATCCACTTCTTGAAGACTTCATTATCAGTAACCTAAACCATTTTGTGTTCCTCATCCATGAACTAGTGAGACTTTTCACTTGATTACTAGGCTGTAAAAAATGGCAAGTTAGTCTTCTCCAGCCTCAAAATCGCGAACATCTTTTGTGCAGGTTATTGGAACAGTAATAGGAGCTCCACTGGAAGTATCCAGTTTAATGAAAGCCCTTGACAACAATGCCCTTGAGAGCAGTTATACTGGGCCTACCTAGGACATTTCTTTCCACAACTGTAACAGAATGGAAAAGTTTCCTGACAGCTCTCTGTGAGGAAAAAGATGAAATGATTCTGTGATGACAGCATTACAGTTCTTGCAAAGGAAAGCCAGGTCTAGTCTGGTCCTGGCTGTCTGTAGTGAATGCTGGAGGATAGAACAGCATAGTAATGCTGACTGTGTGTTCACACTAGTAGGGCTGGCTACAGCATCCACAAATCCGTGAGCTTTTGTCTTACAATACATATCTAGCATGGGCAAGATTTTGGCTTCATTTCCTTGGTTCTGTATAATTGCACCTTCATAGCCTCGCTTGAGAGAGCTTTGAGCACCTTCAGTCCCAAACTGCTAGGTGTATCTAGGATCTGGCACTGCTTCCTTGCTGTTTCAGTGACTTTGGCAAAAAAGGTCCCTGTGTACAGTTCCCACTGCACAGTTAGTAAATTTCTCTGGACCATGAATTCCTGTACGCATATATAACCCAATAATAGTAAAAATGGATAAACAATCCACCTAGAAATTGGGAATCTAACATCATTTATAATAACAAAAATCAAACATAAGCAAAAGGCAGCAGACACAGGTGAATTGTTCCTTATCTCTGTGGAGGTATGTTTGCTCCACAGAACGTTTTCCAGAAGTTTTCCTTCATTTCTTTCATTAAGAAAATGGAAGTATAGATCCCACAACTGCAACTGCTAAAATGTTACTGGTTGTATGAGAGAAACACTTAGCATTCTGCATGTTATTTTGCTAATAATCATATTCTGTTCTCCAAATTTCCTTAATTTGTGTTTTGTTTTTTTTTTTTTTTTTTTTGTTAGCTATCTATCTATCTGTCTATGTATCTATCTATCATCTATCCATCCATCCTTGATCATTGCTTTGTTTCAAGTTACCTGATTTAAATGGCACAATAACTTCATTTGCAGTCTACAACTTCTTCATGAAAGGAAGCGGACAGCAGACAGCAATCGTTTCTCTGTGGTCATCAGTGACAGGACCCCAGGGAATGGTCTGAAGTTGTGTCAGGGGAGATTTAGGTTGGATATTGGAAAAAGATTCTTCACCCAGAGGGTGGTTGAGTGCTGGAACAGGCTCCTCACAGCACCAAGCCTACCAGAGTTCAAGAAGTGTTTGGACGATACTCTCAGGCACATGGTGTGACTCTTGGGGATGGCCCTGTGCAGCGCTAAGGATTGGACTCAATGATCCTTGTGGGTCCCTTTCAGCATATTCTGTGATTCTGTGAAATCATCTTAGCTTAGAAAAAGCCATAAAGTCTTTATATTCTTTACTGTCCCCAACTACTGATTTGGGAGTAGAGTTAACATAGAAATAAACTATTGTGTTTGCAATTACACATGGAAGAGGAGCCTGATGGGAAGTAGACCCTATTGAACCAATAGAGTCTGTCTTGACCATGATACTCTTCAAATCTGATTCTTCTAAAGCACTGATCCCTGTCACTGAGAATACAAGAATAAATTTCTAAATTTTTAAAGTAGAATCATCTGCAGAGGAGACCATGATAGTTGTGTAGTTTATGCCATGCTACCTTGGGAAAGCCAGATGTTTTTGATAGACAAGTGACTGAAAAACTGACATTGTAAAATAAGCTGATGAGAAGAAAGGTTGAAATTACCACAAAGTTTGCAGGAGTCTAAATTCTCAGCTAAAATATAGGTGTGTTATCATCTCCATTCTGGGATATGAGCTGTTCCAGTCAGTTGCACCCATTAGCTAAATCCATGTTATTGACTAGAGCCGATTGTAGTTTGGAACCTGTAAGAATAAAAAGCAGGAGATATCAGTGACAGATCATTATCTCTTTCCTAACCCTTTTGTAAAGTATAAGAAATACTTCTGTGTATTTCCTTTTGTTGTGACACTTTCTGAACTAATGTGACATTTTGGCATTTCAACCATATATCTGTTTGACCTTATGAACTTTCAGTTTATAATATTTCACTAGCTGGCTCCATTTCATTTATACAAACTTAAGCTTTCTGTTACTGCTTTATCAACCAGTTTCTTGAAAAAAAAATAAAATAATTGTATCTATGTATCTATAGATTCACACGGGAAAGGATGCACTCATACTTGTAGGGACACACAAAAAAATTTAATTGAGACAGTATACTTCACTGTAAATTCATTGTTCACACACTCACTGCCTCAATGAGTAGCTCAAGATTTTGACTGAGGCAACAGTTTGACTTTCAGGGATTGCACATCTAAGTTGTTTTGCACATAATTACCTAATGCAGCAAGGGTGCAGAACAGGTGCCTTCTCTCATGTGGCATCTGCTGCCTTATCAGGCTGCAGCTCAGCTACTGAAGCTGGAAGATATTTTGTAGTTTGGTAAAAGTCCAGCAACTCCAAATGCCAAGGAAGAAAACCAAACCAAAGCAAATATATTTAGGAAAGTTTTCCTGTCTCACTAACACAGACTTTTGTAGCCACTGACTTCTCTGATACGTGTCTAATTTATTTGCTCCTTATTTCTGTGCATTTCCAACCTCTGATGTTAATGACTTTACCTGGCATAACCTCTACACAGCACAGAAACCTGACTCCCACTTTGTTGAAAAGAAACTGAGACATAAGTGACCTGCCAAAGGTCATCCAGGGAGAGTGAGGCAGAGTCAGAAATTCAACCCATAGTGCCTGAATTTTCAGACAGAGCTTTAATAATAAGAGGAGCCTTTCCTTTTTTCTGATCATATATGTTTTTTAAAAGTCAATAATTTCTCACTGGAATGCCTAAGGTTAGAAACATAAATCTGTAGTTGTGTGTGCTTTCATAAATATTTGCTTTTCAGCTGCTTCTTCAGCTGCTGACTTGCTGCTTGTTTTGAGATTTTTGTTGATGTTTTCTCTAAGTTGTAAAATATATTCTTGAAAGTGGCAATGCTGCTTGTAAAAATAGTCTTCCTATATTTTACTTTGGAATTTATAAACTGGCACTAATATCAATCTTGTGGAACAGTTTGTTTTCTGACTTTAAATGGGCAAACCAGCATGGATATTCATAGGAGTATCATTGTTGTCAAAAGCTTATACTGCATTCATACCAGAAAAATGACTTTAATTTTTTTCACAGCTCGTAACCCTTTGCAACCACTGTGAAACTTTGTTATTCAGTCACTGAAATTTTAATTATACTATCTGTATCCTTTTGATTTATTGAAGATTAATGGGAGTCAACTGCCTTATTACTTTTCTAAGTGAGACATAATTATGCTTCTTTCAGGAAGGTTGACTGCCCTTAAATCAAGACATTTTCCTTTTTTAAAAATGTTCCAGTCTAATTGCTATAAACTGGTACCTAATGCTTTACTAAAAAAGAAGTTAGAGTAACTGTTCTATAGTTTCTATAACACTCACAGGATTTTGTCTTAATTATGACATTATACTGGTCCATTTTCAGTCTTCAGGGGTCTCTGTTGAATGTTGATTCAATGATCTTTTTTTGAAAACTATCACTAAAATTTTCACCAGTTAGTAACTACTATTACCTTTAGAAATCTTGGCTGTGACAGCATATGCCCTAATTCCTGACTCATTTTACTGTAATAAAATGTTTGAGGTTCTAAAATCTTATTCTACATGAACAGGAGACCCAGTCACATGAATCAGCTGAAAAGCAAAGACTTGAAAAGGTCATGAAGACTAGATCAGTCTTCATGAGGACCCTCCTCTTGTCCTGCTTTGTCCTGAACTTATTGTAACTGTATAGGAATTCATGCTGCTCTGGGTTATTTGGTGCTATTCACAGCAGCTTTTAGTCAGGGCTGTCAAACAAACAGTTTTCTTGTACTCTGGGGGGTAAATTCTGAGGCTTCTCCATGAAACAGATGAAGTTGTTCTCCTAGAACATGCACAATTTTTTTCCCCCCTCCTAGAAATTTCAACCCAGTACAAACAATTTTGACTCTGCCATGATTTAAGTATCTTGGCCAGGGGGTCAGGTTTTCCAGATATTCAGCATCTCAAGTGAAGCTGTTGTGCCTAAGACAGTTGAGTCACCAGATGTTTGGCAATCCTACCCTTGTCAGCATAGCTGCTGTGCATAACAGAGATAGCTCATATGCTGAAGACATTTGCAAAAGAACAGAAATATCGTAACCCCCAGACAGCTATGAAAACTACCCTGTATCCTGGCAACTTGTCCTGCTGAAGGGACTTGTGCACTATTGAACAACAAAGTTGGAAGGAGGAATGTTGGTACTGAAGCAGATGTAATGTAAATGGTCTTGACACTGATGGAGCAGTTCTGCATAGAAGCTGATCCTGATCTTCTTTGTGTGTCAAATTCAATAAACCAGTGATGTATTTTTGATCAAAATGACAATAAAATACAATCACTGGGTAGTGATAGCAGGCTCTCTGATTATTTATTGTCTCACCAATTTTTATGTTATCTGGAAAAGGCTGGGGAAATACTTTTATGCTCATCAGTGTTGATTAAATAGTAAATATCTTCAAGTCACTGAACTTTCTGTGTTTAAAAATATAATTAATTAATAATAGTCTATCTAAGATATCACATTTAAAAGATGCATCATGGAAGTTATGTTCAATTTGATGAACTTTACAGCAGAAATGCCCTTGGACAAAATTATGACCTGCAATGCTACTCAGATATATATATATATATATATGTATATATGTATGTATATATAGATTGTCATTTTAGTTATGAGTCTGGCCTTTGAATAGAAAACTGACATCTCTTCTGAGTAATGAGCAGAGAGGTCTCTTAACCAACTCTGTTGGATAATCCAGCTATTGCATTCTCATTATTATAACTACTGTTGTTTTTCTTGTTATTATTGTTAGAATTAAATCTTCATTAGTTTTTCATAATTAGGACTACCTGCCTTTGTAACAGCTTAGAGTGACCAAATTTAAAAGGCAATTTTTAAGCAGAGAAAGAAGAGGCAGGAGCTATTTCAGAGAGACTGTGTCCAGCTCTGCCACAATAACCTTTTCCATGCAACCACAGTGGTGAGGACTGCAGGTGGAGACTGAGACTCCAGATTCCAAAAGTTAAGAAAGTTCAAACCTAAGTATCCAGCTGCTGGAAGATGCTTTTTTGGTCTCTCTGTTGCAGGTAGGCTGAGGACAGGATTGTTTGGAAGTTGCTGGGAGCAGAATAGGAAGCCCAGCCCTCATATCTGAACTGAGGAATTCAGATGAGCAAGTAGACCCTTGGCTTATAGAGTCAAAATAGAAAAAAAAAAATACATAGTATTAAACTGAACAGGTCCACTTCAGGTAAGTCATTCTTATTTACGATAAGAAGGGATGAGACTTTTGTAGTCTACTGTGTTCCTAACTGGGAAAGTAGAATAATTGCATTGGTGGAATTCTACCCTTGTTCACACAAACACAAGGGTGCAGAATTCAGCCAGTCTTGTTAGATAGCACAAACCTGGCACAGATATGCAGGATTATGTAGGGGTGCATAACCACACAGCAAAGATCACTTGGAGAAAAAGCAAACACAAAATGCAACATATGATATGTGTTTTCAGTTTATTTTACTTTTAATTTTGTGTTAAATTTAATTTCCAAATCAACCTTTGGTATTTTTCCATTCATCAGGGAATGTACGTTCTGGTTTATTTATGAAGTTATTTTCTCTATTGTTTTCTCTCTCTCATACACCCATAAGAAGCCTTTTTGATTCCTCTTAAATACTTTGTCTGGTATTAAATACTTTTGCTTATTTCCAACTAATATGCTGTGTCCTTATATATGGCAACTGATTTATTTTATTCTTGCTTCCTATATTGAATGTATCCTTTTCATACTTATAGCCACAGACTTTTGCTCTTATTTCTTGTCAAATTATATCTGTGCTTGCTTCTATATATTCGTTCCTTTCAAAGAAGCTAGTGCCTTTTGTCTATTACCTTTATTTTTCCCTCTTTTTTATTTCCTCTTTATTTATTTATTTATTTATTTTATTATTCTGAGGTACAGAAACTCTTTATGTTTCCAATATGGAAGCTACAGTCTTATAGCAATGATTCATTTGGACAATTCAAGTTGGTTAGCTCAATGCATATAGTGTCCCATCCATAATTTTTGCAGATTTCCTTGCCTCCTGCAGCCTAACAAGTTCACTGTCTTGGAGATATAACATAATCCTTACATGAAAGGTATGTGTGAACTGTACCTCAGTAAAATCCATGTAGGTCAGGAGTCACAGCTTGGCGATACCTGCTTTAGAGTAGCTCAAAATTTATGTGGACACATCCCTTCATTTGAAACATTGAGCTGACAACTGGAATAAACTCCTTTTTAAGTGGTTAATTTCTCCTACATTTTGATTATGAGGGTAAGAAACTTTGTCAGTCACACTCATAGTACCTTTGGCTTGGCATACAGACCTGCCTTTTCTACCCCCCTGGAAATTTGGTAAGTTATCAAGCAAGAAACCAAGGAAAAGGGTGAGATTTCATTCTTATGAGAAGTCTGAGCAATGACGTACCTACTGCTTTACAAAAAAACATAAACTCAGCATGCAAAAGTCAAAGAATCCCTTCCCTGATGCAAACAGACTCTTACTAAACAAGAGACTTTTTTAATAGCCTTAGGATGAGACAAAGAAGACTCATGCCAGGTGTCTGTCTCCCAAGCAGAGAGCTTAGACACAATGGAGATGAGCTCTGGAGACTAGAAAAGAGCAGATGAATATTAAGGATTTAGAATAAGGCTTGCTCTGCATGTGCATATACAGAAAGGTCATGTAGCAAGGGAGAGACCTGCCTTACATCCCTAGAAGAAGAGGAGAGCAGCCTCCCCAGGAAGCACACCTGTCTACAGAGTGATAGGCCATGGTGCATCAGCACACAAACCTGCTTTGCCCATGACTGCTTACCACTGCAGATTTTGGTTCCTGCAGCAAAGCCAAGGCTCCGCTCCAGATGGGAATTGTAGACCAACCCTGGAAGCTGCACTGAGGCTGCTTCTTGGCTCAGGAGCTTGCCTCATTTAATTTATTTGGTACAAGTTAGGACCATCTACAACCACCCCATGGCAGACATTGGATTAGCCATTATTTTATGTTTCCTTTTGGTATGGGAAGCCTAATGATGCAGGATTCAGAGCTGGAAGATGCTGGGATAGATTAGGCAGAGGAGGAGGAGAAGAATGGCTGCGCACATGTGGCCATGGCTGCTATGTTGGTTGCCCAGAGAGGTTTCTGTTGGTTACCTGGTAATACTTGGAGCATGGCAGTTTAAAACCAACTGAGTTTTCCCAGTCTGGGTGCAAGCAGAAAATTTGCTGGGATACACTGGCTGGATATGCTGAGACCCAAATCAATATAGAAAAAGTATATTTACTACACAGCCCTGGTGTGCCTTTGAGGATACATTATTTCGAACACTGGTGCAGTTACTGTCATGCTCCCCTCTTTTCCACACCTGAAAGTTTCCTCTTCTCTCTACAGGATCATAGAATTTGCTTTACCAGAGCTATGCCCCACTGATTTTGCTATAGATGTGGCAGAGAATGTCTCTTAAATTAAAGGCATTGGTACGTCATTTCTGTGAGCTCTGATTCTGTCCTAGGTTTGACTTTCATTTATGAGGGAGAAAATTATCTCCTTCTAGGTTCTCAGAATGCACTTCCAAAATGCTACAGAAGAAAAAAACTGGAATTAATTGAATAAAAAGTGCTACTACACCTTCAGCTTGATTACACACAGAGCTGTATGAATTAAAAGGGTAACAGATCTATTGAGTTTTAACTAATAAAGTAACAAAAAGGAAATTAAATGAGATCACCAGTGTTACTCAAATGAACTCCAATGCTGTTTTTGTAATCCATTACTAGGTTTGAAGACTGCTTAGTGGCTAATGGAGCAATGCCAGCAGTCAACCATTTAACCACACTAGTCAACGTGCTTAGATTTTCCTATACCATGTGAACACCTGCAATGTCAGTCCTGTAATTCACTTCTCAGAAATGAGATAGTGGACAGTACCTGGTCTCATCTCAATGCTGGAAACACTGGTTCACTGTGCAGGCTGCTCTGCTGTTCATGAGCTTAGATGATTTTAAGTTGCCTCCTAACTTTCAGACCTAGAGCATGGTTGCACACATGAGATTTTCAAGTTCAGGGGTGTTACTCCAAGACATTTGGGGTAACTGGGGATTATTCTTGCAATGTCTAAACTTCATAGCCACCTCACAGTATTTGTAACCCAGAAGTAGCTGCCAGGTTTACCTTTACCATGAGTAAGGACAGTGTGTTCTAAGGATTCAGCAACAAATGCAGTCCATGCTGGAAATATCAGTATAGCCTCTTATGTCTCCAAAACTTTGTGGTGTCCATCAGGCTTCCTGAGGAGGGTGTACAAGATCAGCTGGTACTGAGCAAGCCTAGCAAAGAGTCCTAGTATGCAACCTTGACTTGCCAGCAGTCCTATTTTATATTTGCCCCCCAAAATGCTTAAATTCCCGAGTTTTCTAAGCTTGGGGGAATTTGAATGCTTGTGTGATATATTCAAAGAATATCCTAATCAAGGTGCAAGCAGCAACACCCATTAGCTACAACTCAGTGCATTTTTTAGGTTGAACAAGAAAGCTGTCAAGGAGTCTTATAGGCTTACACATAGAAACAACCAGGAAGAGAAGGTACCTACAATTTAAGTCTACTTCTGTCATTATTTTTACTCGTTTATGCAACATAAAAATGCATTGTAACTACTTTTATTTGTTGCCTTAGCATTTTGTTATTTGTGCAGTTTTATTAGTTGTGCAATTGTTACTCTAATCCATTAAAATCAATTAAAATAGAAATCTGAATTGTATAGGTAGCTCCAAAGCTTGATAAGATGTCTGCATAGCTATATTCTGGATTTCTTTTAATATCTAAGTGTCAGAAGTGGAAGTGAACATGACAGCTATGAAACACTGCACTTCAATCTTCAAGTTAGAACATTTTAAAATAAAACCTGTGTGGCTTTGCAAAGGAAATTTTGCTGGATCTTGAATATAAATGAGCTTGTATAACTACCTATGCTTGTTCCTCTTTTGTTATTAGTGGATAGGATGGCAGACCACTGTACCAGAGCAGACCACGTGCATACAGGTGGCAATTTTAGAGCCCAGCACAGAAACATAGTCAGACTTTATATCTAATCAACAGTGAGTGTAAGCTTCTCCTTCAGTTAATCCTCACGTCACTTGAGAGCAAACTTATGTAAATGAGCCTGAAGGTGTAACAGTAACTGCCCATTGTATAGGATATGCATTGCTAATTACTACTGATGTTAATGATAATTAGTTGTGGCTACCTCTTAGAAGACTGGTCTTACCATTCACTGTAAAAAAAAAAAAAAAAGCGATTATTATTTCCTTCATCTCCTTGATGTAGGCTGGCCGTTGCAATGCATACCAAATGTGGAGGTTTTATTTTTTTAAGCCAAATGACAGTTTCACTTCACCAGCCTTACAGGTCTGGGCCACTTCTCTGCAAGGCACTGTGATGCACCACAGCCATCCAAAGTAAAAAGGCTTTTTCAGTTCCTATAAAGCTGTTACTTCTAGTGGAGCTACACTGAGGAGCTTGAAACAATGGAAGTAATTTCCTGAAGATGAAGTTAGTAATAGTGCCACTACTAGTACCACCTCTTATGAAATGCGTATCACTTTTTTCATATAGTAGGGAATTGTAAATTAATTCTTCTGTCTCCATGGGTTTGGAATAGAAACGATGCCTTCACAGTTCAATGAAGTGGAAAGTCTTTCATCAGTAGAAAATCAGCCAAGGAATTGGATGGCAAAGGCCTCATACATTACAAAACAGTTGTTTGCAATTAAAGCCAGGAGTAAGAAGTGCATGATTCTGTCATGTTTCTTTTTGTTTATTTAATCAGCCTGAGGCATAATGTTAGATGGCTTGAAGTAGCATTGTTTCCTTGTCATATCCTATGATTTGCTATGTATTATGTGTACAGTATATGTACTGTATCAAAGGATTGCAATCTGTTCAAAATATAGATGTTTCATATCCTGATCAATGATCCAGACATGTTCACAGATGCATTAACCTTCTAAAGGAGTGACCACTGCTGCTGAGGGGATATTATTTTGAAAGTTGTTAGAGGGAATCATCTACGAATCACAAGAACATCAGCAGAGTTAAATTCCTTGTATCACAACCTTTCTCTGTGGTCACAGTGACAGTTTCTTTTGCTGTCTCACAAGACATAAATTTCAGGGAGAGTTGTGGATCACTGTGAACCATGAGAGAGAACTTTGAAGCTAATCGGTTAAATGGTGTCAAAGCTGAACTGAAAGTAAGCTAGACATAAACTAAAAAGAGTCTCTAGTTTGGTCACTATCAGCTCCTAAAGTCATGCTACTGCCAGTTTTAATAGGGATCTCAGAACAGCAGGTAATCTTATTTACCATATGCTAAGCAAGGTGCAGCAGATGGACGATGGCATTCTAGTCTTTTCTGTGCTTTCCTTGCACTTGTCAATTCAAACCCTGGGAAAAAGGCTGGTATCCAGATTGATAACACATGGATGTTCTCTAAGGGCTTGACTCTTTCATCAGTGCACTATTGCAGAAAGAACTGAAAATCCTTTTTCTATAAATGTAAATGCAGTTAGGCATAGCTGGTAGTTCAGAAGATGGTTTATTTTGTCTGTCTCAGAGTTGTCAGAAGGTAAATCAGGCTTTAAAGAACGGATTAGTCAGAGCTGATTAGCTGGTAGAAGAGTGCTATGGAATATCACATGCTAAAGTGTCTCTTCAAAGAAACTCATAAACAAAGGAAAAATCAACTTACAGGTAGTGATGGTTAACCTGGTCACATCCTCATTTCAGTAACATACATGAGCCTTCAGTAACAAAATTAGGTCTTTATAATGCAATCTGAGACTCACTAGATCCATATTATTTAGTTTGAAAATATTTTTTCTCCTCTGTGAAGTAAATCTTACACAATAGACTCTAAATAGTGACACTAAAGTAGAAGACTAACAGTTGCGTAGCTGCCCTTCCTACTCCTTTCTTAAGCTTCTACATCTGAGCTGACATCACATGGTATGGAATATCCCTTTGGTTAGTTTGGGTCAGCTGGTCTTCTTGTGTCCCCTCTCAGGATCTTGCCCTCCATTAGGGAAGGAACATTACAGTTCTGATGCTGAGCTCAGCAGTAGCCAAAACACTGGTGTATTGTTGTAGCTCTTGTAACTACCAATGCAAAGCACACCACTGTGAGGGCTGCTATGGGGAAATGAACTCTTTCTCAGCCAGACCCAATACGAGTATTTACTTGAAGTCCTTTTCTCTGCAAACAAGCCCTTTCAAAATTCAAATTTACCATTATTTATTCTGTTTCTGCAATCTGTTACAAATTTGAGGACCAAGTCTGCTTAGGGATCTGTGGCAAGTATTTTTTTAAGAAACTAATAATCTATGGCATTTTCAAAGTGAGTTAGGAAGGAAGATGAAACTTTTATTGCCATATAATTATATTCATTATCAGATTTTAAAGGTAATACCCATATTTCTCTGATTAATTTTATACATTTTGCTAACTGATAACATAAGAGGGCTTAGAGCACATCTTAGAGCACACCTTATCAATGGGTTCAAGGCATTTCTGGCTAAGGACATAGAAGAGAAAGGCACTCAGTGTTGCTATGTCTGAAGACTATATTCTCCCACTGGAGGCATCCAGTAACTGCAAATCATTGGAACCTGTAATTGTGTTCAGCTTTCTTTGTCTTTATACCCTGCCTGAAGCATTAGCTATTGGCCATTTCTAGCAGCAGATCCTGGTTTGGAAAGACCTTTGCTCTGATCCAGTACAGTTTTCATGACATTCTCATCTTTTTAGACAGGTTAGTCTCCTGCCTGCCTAGTGAACTGAAGCAGCTTGATGTAGAAGGAGCAGATAAGCATGAGAGTCAGAGCAAAGGAGAGGGAAAGAGCACATTGTGTGAGGAGGGAGGTTGGGATCTTGGCAGGCATGAGCTGGGTTAACTTAAACTGCCACTGGATTGTGGACTCCTTCTACAAACCTGTTTCTAAAGTTATTCTTTACACAGGAAAGAAATAGCATTTTATCCCGTTTTAAATGAAAGCAGAGAGAGCAATCCCTATATAACATTCAGCTCCTGACCTCTTCTTCATGAAGAAGGTAATTTGTGAACTTGCTGCAGGAATCTGCAGGATTCTCAGTCACTGTAGTAAAACTAGCAGTGATTTGTAGGACTGTCATTAATAAATGATGCTTCTGGATGATCCTTGCTCCAGCATTAGCTGCTTTAGGAGAAGCTGGGTCTTGAACCTTTTCAAGTGGGTATTAAAAATCCCTTCCAGTGTTTGCTCTAACTTTGGCCTTCTCCAAGGAAGCAGATAATTAATTTCAGTAATTTATTGTTGGAGCAATCTCTGGTATGGCTAAAATGTCAATGAGATATATCAGTTAAACTGAAAGCAAACACCTTTTGCTAGAGGACTCAACCCTACTGCATGGGAGATAAACCAGTTACGTGTATGAAGTCATGTGAAGTCTGAAGATATTCCAGTTTAGCTATAAGTTTATTCCATCAAACTGAAAATGTCTGGAAAAAGAATTGTGGAATTCAGAAAAGCCTCAAACTCATGAAATTTCTGAGCTTAGTATCTTAGACAGGTACATGAGCATCCAAGTAGCAAACTCTCATGTGTTACGAAAATTCATTTGAAAACTTCACACCAGGTCCCAGTAATTTTATGGGAGTTTTAGTCTCTCACTGTTCCTAACATTTGATTATTGGGAGTAAAATAAATTTAGCTTGCTAATAAATGATTTCAACAAGATGATTAATATTGAGGAGCCTGTGTTTAGGGCAGAGAAATTAATTTTCTCTAAAACTTTATTGTCATGTGTTTGTGGGTTGATTGAACTTTTGCTTCTGTTTTCTTCAAGTTATAATCTACACTTTGGTCTTACAAATAATTTAAATCAAAAAGGAGAAGCAATATAAGTTAAATCTTTACCATGTACAAGATATGAATCTTTTGCACTCACTCAGCAGTTCTGTACATATTCCTAAGGAATGTGCCCAATATAAGTAGATGATAATTTGAATATGGAGAGAATTTAAATAATAGGCATCTATGAAACAAATTTTAATTACCCTATTGCTCAAGACTATGTCTTGCTGTAGAGAATGCCATGTAAAAATATTGCTTGCTGTGAACTTCTCAAAAAAGGCTTCACTAAATTATTTTTCTGGAACTTTACCTCCTATGGACCTTGTATTATCATATCCTCTGCCACCTTGCTGAGGTCAACCAGGCCATGAAAAAGAAAAATTTCTCAAAGTTATTTCTTCAGCTTCTCCAATCATAGGGTTCCAGTAAGTTGCACGGGCTGCTAACATGAGTTAGGTCAGGTAGCCAGGGAGTAAATATGTGCACTATAGTGCTTCTGCTGCTTGGCTTTGAACAATGATAGAACTGGCTTGTGATACTGGCCTTGAACATTCTCTGTAATCTGTGTAACACTGAACTGATGGGCACTACTTAATGAGAACTTAATGATAGAGAGATATCGTCACAGCATCACAGAATAATTAAGGTTGGAAGGGAGGTTAAATTCCCTTAACCCCCTTAACTCCCTCCAGGAGGGAGACCCAGACCCAGTTGCCCAGAACAGTGTGCAGATAGCTTTTGAATATCAACAGTGATGGAAAATCTACAACATCTTTGGGCAGCCCATGCCAGTGCTTAGTCACCCTCACAGTGAGAAAGTGTTACCTGATGCTCAGATGATGCTTCTGTGTTTTCAGTTTGTGGCCATTGCCTCATAAAAATCTGGGACTAATATAACAAAATATGTTGTTAAAAATGATGTATCTCTTGTATTCTTAGACATCATGGTAAAAAAGAAAAAATCCATTAAAATAAGGCAAATGCATTTTCATCATACTTATTCTGTTTTCCTGAAGAAAATGCAGTAGAGTGGGTTAATGGTAAATGAATTGCTCATCTCTGAATGTCAGTCCTTTATTTATCTATATTCTAATTTCTGAAAATACAATTTCAAATTAATCTCCAATAATCCTTCATGCTTCAAATTGTTGTTTTATGTTGTTTAAATAGCAGCTGGCACAATCTGATAAAAACACACAGAAATATTAGCAGTTTTAATCCAAACATTTACCAGAGCTGTGAGCCTGTAATTTTAGAGTACAGAAAATAAGAACGATGCAATGTCTTTAGAGAACTTGAATGCCATAAGTTAACAGCTGCAAGTTCATGTAGTTGTGCATCACTCTGCAGTCATAAACTCAAGCTAAGAATGCTCTTCCCAGTCTGAACACTCATGATCAATTTGAATAGAAATTATTCACTCAGGATTTGGGAAGCAAAACAGTGAAGCTGAAATGAATTATTCACAATTTGCTCCTTAAGAGGTAAATATCGTAAGGTCAGCATTTCCCCAACTGGTTATGACTACTGCAGCAAAATCCCCATTAACCCAGGAGTACATTTTGGGTGGTGTGTTGTAGTTATGTATTAAGAACCAGTTTTGAAATTTTTGTCTTCACTGGGTTATGTCAAGTAGAGTCAAGGACGCTGCACTGAAGGCTCAGTGAAAATGAATCAGTGTCCTACTCTTTTAGTCTTCTTAACACATTGCAATGCCCCTGAAACCTCTTTCTTCCCCTGCTGTTCCTGACTATTCCTCTGTGCATTTTTGAACCAGCTTTGTCTAAGATACCACCTAAATTTATCCATGTCTCTCCAAAATTGCAAATGATAAGCTGGAGTTAAGCCAGCTGACTTTAACAGAAATGTACGTAGTCGTGCCTGTTATATCACAGTCTCTGTGATTCTTCTGATCAGTGCAGAGAGATACTAATTTCAAATGCATATTTCGTGCTTGGAGGTAACTTTGACCTAATTTGTCCCTTTCATTGAAAATACATCTCAGCCTTCAGCCATAGTTTGTAGCCATGACTTTATGAAGTCAGTATCACTCAAAGCATCTGGAATCTGTCTGCCCACATGAAGACCATGGAAAAGTTAAATTGGATAAAATCTCCCTGTTGAACACTATTAGTAGTTTTGTCTGGAAATGGGTAGGATAAATGGCTCTCATACCTCATACAGAAAAACAGTTAGTTGTATTGTAGCTACTGCTGAAAATTTCACATATGTTCTGCTGTTTTCTGTTGGCAAGACTCTGAATCAGCATGAAGAAAGGGCACATTGCTCACAGTGTTAGCATATATGATTAAAGATACAGGAAGACATGCAGCAATCTCTCACAAGACTTTTAAAACCCACTTATTTAGAAAAAAACAATGCTTCCAGATCACTGAACAAAATAAACAGGCTACAGGGAAGACTTGATCTTATTATAATCTGAACTACCAGCCCCTCTGCTCCTGTAGCTCAGGCTATTCAGATACTCTAGATACCTTCCAAAATCTGTGTTTCCATCAGTCTTTAGATGATAGCTCTAAAATGGTTAGGATTTTGTTTGTTTGTTTTTTTTTTCCTGGTCCTCCCTCCCTCCCTCTCTCCCTTCCTGCCTGCCTGCTTGCCTGCCTTTTTCTCTGTTCTAAAAGACTTTCATTTGCTTTTATTATTTTGCTTATGAATCCTTGGGCGATACAATGTATAAAGCATGAAAATATTATATTCCCCAATTACATCCTTGTCACTTAATTTGTCACTTACTGAATGGGAACGTGCTATATGTTTATACCAGTAATAACAACACTGTAGGTTTTTTTGGAGCAGGTGCATGCATAAACAGATGAAAGCAAAGGTATCAGAACAGTTTTCTTTGACTTCTGAAGCATCACCAGCTGTTGGTGATGAAATCTCTATAACCCTTCTTCTAATTTTGTTTGTCTGTCTGTTATTTTGGTTTTAATGAGGGCTCTACTTTTTTTGATATACCTGGTTACTGCAGGCTTTTACTGTCGTTCTTTAGCCTCACAGGCTAGTGCAACTGAATTAATTTTAGCAAAGTGCTGCAACAGAACAGCAATAATGTTCTTTGAGGTGTGCATTATACCAGATTTCTGGATGGATGGGTTTTTTAATAAACTCTACTTCACCACATGGATCAATATTTTCAACTCTCTAAAAGCCAAGTTTACATGTGTAACTGTCTCTCACACACAGAGATATGATCTAAGGGATCACAACAATGTATATGAAGCAAAGAGGAAAAGCCATTGCACATATAGTTAATTTTAATCCATTCCATTTTTAAATACCACAATAAATTTAATTTTCACAATAAATTAAATAGCCATATTCAGTTTACAAAATAGAATTACTTAGTGTGAAACCAGTATTTACAAACATTGTACACTATGTACACGACATTTAGCTTTGTTGACACACAAGTATAGAGAAAAAATCATTTGACCTTTTTTCGACACATGATTGACATGCTACAAGTGACACAATGGTCCATACAATAAAACAATAGTGCAAACTCATCACAGGAACTCTAAAACAATGTAGTTTGTATGAGATAAGATATTAATTTAAAATAATAAGAAAATAGTACTATTCACTCTCATTGTAAAAATTCAGCACTGTGTTTAAAGTGTCAGTATTCCTTTAGCAATACACATACCAAATATAGCCTTAAGATTATGCTTTCTTACAGCTTTACAGACTTTTGACAAGAATTTTTATGGCATAAACTAATGTTCTGCTTGGATCAATAAGTATGACACATAAACACTTCACTAAGTGAGAGGAACACTGACCCTTTTAACAGTGTCTGACTTCGTTTCCCTAAATACCTCCTTTCCCTTTATTATTATATCTTAAAAGTTGCAACTATATTGACAGTAAATTTATGTTAGTTACTACTCTGTAGAAAAAAATCGATCCCACTGTATATTTGGTCACACACTGTATTATGTACATGTATGCATGAAAAAAGTTACTTTGCTAGCCATGTCTATGAAAAGTGCATATTTTAGCAGAGACACCAATTGCATGTCTCGGGTGCAACAGAAAGTGTTGTATGAAGTTTAGTTTAGGGCCAGTTAAATGTCCTCCCAGTGATCTGGTAAAATTTTTGATTAAAAGGATGAAAGAACTTGCGCAATTTGGTAATGACAGAAGTATCCACCTCTGGATGGATGCGTCCCTTGCTACCCGCCAGGCACTTGTTAAAGACAATGTTAAATCGCAAGCAGTAAAACCCTCTGGTGGCATTGAAGTATAAATTGTACTGACTTATCCTCGGAGGAAGATTTAGGAACTTCTCAACCAACTGGAGTTCTGGCAGTGGTTCTGTGATGAGCCGGTCTCCATCCACAATATGAAACTGCTCAATTGGGAAGTATTTTAGCCATCTCTCCAGATGTTTTGTGTAGATGCTGGTTCTTACCGCCTTATACTTAGTGTTCACTTCGCAGGTATTAGGATCAATAGCCAGCTTCTCAAATTTGTAGTAAGTTTTGTTCTTTCTTTCCTTGCCTTCCAGCACCTGAGTGTAATCAGAAATAGCTCTTGTGGTAGGTTCCCTGACAATGATCAATAATTTGATAGATGAGTTCATTTTGTAAATCCTTTCAGGTACTTCCTCAGTGATAAAATACGCGGGGCTTTTCTCAATTGTTATTTGATGAGGGTAAGAAAAAGGCATTTTTTTCCGGTACCACTCAATTCCCTTGGCATAGTTTTCATCATTGTCAAAGAAGTGAATCTCTTGAGAAGCTTTGACCACTGCAGGGTGAAGGTTCAGCATCTCCAGCAGTGCTCGGGTGCCTCCTTTCCGCACCCCAATAATAATGGCCTTGGGGAGCTGCTGAACCAGATTGTGCAGTCGTATTTGTTCCTTGGTGGCATTGCCCTTTCGAAATTCATGGAGCAGACCTCGCTTGAACTGCAGAGCTCGCAGAGGGATTTCGTCCTGGCCATGGGGTCCAAAACGACCATCAATGGGGCAGAGGGGCTGCAGTCTGTGAGTGAAACAAGAGGCATTTGTAAAAAGAAGGTAACTCTTAAGGTAAGGTAAATTTTCTGTATAAGGTAATAATGCTCTTGGAAATCCTTCCCAATGTAATGTGATATGCCAATCTTTCAACTCTTATTTTATTCTGAAAGTGACTAAATAGTTTGCAATTATTTTTTATTATTTAACCCGGTACTGTGCTCTGATTTAGCTGGGTAATTGCTAACTCCACCCTTCTGCTCTTTGCCAGCATACGCAAAATGATTACTGTTCTTGGGTCTTCTTGAATGTTGTCTAACCTTCCACATTCTTCATTACTTTGAGACTGCTCTGACAGTTTATAAAGCATTCTAAGATGAATCATATTTGGATATTTGGATCTGAAAATCCAGTTCATTTAAGTCATCCCTTTCCCATGCTTTTCATATTCTAGCCTGAATTCTTTCCTGTGCTTTCCATTTTGTTGATCCAGAGGTGGCCTTTCTAGAGAAGAGGAACAAAAGGGATGAAAACCAGTTTTCTAGGCATCACCTTTCAATATTTGTCTTTCTCTTTAGTACATGCACAGTGTTTTCCCTGCCAGTCAGAAGCAGAAAGTCCTAGGTTCTGAATCAAACACAATTAACAAGGCACAAAAACAATGGCAAGAAAAGTTTTAAAAATGCATTTATGGCATCATTACATCATTGATCTTCTTATCATTACTTGCGTATCCTCCCACTAAATCTTATTTTGTGCTTTATTCTTTCTTCTGTATTTTTGTGCAATTCTCTTATATTCACCTACAATTATTTCCCCTCTTTTCCACTCTTCTTCATTTCCCTCTTATATCTGATGCCACTGAATCCAAGAAATGATGCAGTAAGAAAAATGGTAAAATTTTGCTACTACAGAACCTTGTAGTAAATCCTAACCCTTCCCTCCACTCTCAAATCAGTGCTTTGGACATTATACAGGCCAATATTTTAATGAAGACTAAATCGGTGTGTGGGGAGAGCTTCCAAGGTTATACAGAAAAATATTATTCCTAATTTTGTGTATCCATGCTCTCCAAAATTAAGGATGTGTATGAACAAAGGTTGCCTAGGTAATTTTAGTGTGAGCTTGCTGTGCATATATATTATGATACAATTCTTAAATTACATGGAGGCATGCTATTATTTTTCACAGGACCCCTGCCTTAGCCAGTATACCAGATGGGCAATGCTCATTAATAGCTGTTTAGGTATTCAATATTTATTCTGCTTTCTCAGCATGTGGTCTCTCACTCATTTACTATATATAATTCAAACCCTGCTTTCAGAAGATAATTATTTATTTTTTTATGGCTTTTCCATCCATCACTGCTTGTTGGGGTCTCTAATTTGACACTGATGCTAGGACAATGGATGGTTGGGACAAAGTAAGTTTGATCCCCCTGACTGACCTGCTAGCAGTCTCTTTGACTATCCAGATGCTGAGAGATATAGCCTACCCAGACAGAGCCAAAGAAACAATCCAGATGACTCTGTTGTGTTCACATGAGTTCTAGCTAAGTCCTGCAGACTAATTAAAAAGTGCAATGAGAAGTGAGTTTCTGTTATTTCTTTTCTCAGGTTTCTGATTTCTTCTTTCTCTTTGCTCACTGACACCTACAGAACAAGCCTGACTTGGTGGCAAAGACTGAAACGTTGAAATTCTGATGCAAATCTGTCCATATTAAAAAAAAAAAAAAAAAAAAGGAAGAAATGCCTTGACTTAACAATGGTACAACTTCATCAGACTGTGGTGTGGCTGGTGAGAGTCTTTCTGCATCAGCAGGTGGCAGTTAAAAGCATAAGAAACAGAAGCTACAGTTTTCTATCTCTGTTCTTCTTTTCCTTCTGTGTATTTGTTATTTGTTTTCAAGCAAAGAGGATTCCACAACAGCAGTTCCAGACCCATCTCAACTAATTTTATCTCTTGCTCAAAAAGACAGCTAGCACTGCCTTCAGTGTAACACAACAGCTTGTCAAACAGGGTGGTTTCCTTTAAAAGTAAATAAATACTCAAGATATCCTCTAGCCTAAGGGAAAAGATTGGATGTTGTTAAAAGTCCTTCCTCAACACTTTACATTTCAGGGTTTTTTTACTTTTTCTCTTTTCTTCTTCTCTCTCTAAACATAAAGTAATCTTTAGAAGTTCTTGGCAGTGGTGATATATGGCAGATTTTGGTAGTTGAATCCTATTACGATTTACTGTTATAGTGCAACATGCTAATATTCTTGATTCTGAGTCATTGTTCCATTAAATAACAGCCTTTTGCTAAGAGTATATGACATTTATTATATCACTGAGTTGTTCTCCCAAAACAGGCAATTTGTCAAGCTGCTACAATAAAACTCCACCAAGTACTCTTCATGAGAAAAAACACCATAAAACAATTCATTTCAGGGAACTGTATTTTTTAAAAAAATTCAAAACAGTTAAAATAAGTCTGGGCAATCCTAATGAGCTGTCTCTCCTGATCTGGAATACTTGCTAATATTCTTTCAGTGGAGATGACGCAATGGCAAAAGATCATAAGCCTAGTTCCAGCAGGAGCTCTTTGAGGCATTGAAATCAGGTGGAGGGTCCCAGTATTACCAATGAAGGAATCAAGTAACTCAAAGACTGATGCAGATATTCTCAAAATTGCCAGGAACAGAATCAATTTGGGCTTCCACATGTGAAGCAGCTCCATGCATTCAGGAGCTAAAGGATGGTGTCCTTCTCTGGAGGGAAGCACTCAGCTTATCAGACTTTATGACTCAATGAATCAGATAAGCTGGTGGTAATTTCCCTTCGGGCCTAAGAAAACTCAAGACACTGCCATTAAAGAGTCTAATCTGAGGCTATTAAATGCAATCCATCCCCAGCTCTCTTGTTCAAATTAGATCAGCATATATTAAGCATAAATAAATCTGGATTTCTTCCTGAACAATCAGTTATTCCAAAGTCTATTGAAGCCACTCAGCATCCCTTTACTGACAGATTCAACGATGAGCAAGAACTTTTCCAGATAATTCATCTGTGTCTTGTCCTTTCTAGTACTTCTTTCTCTCTCCATTTCATGACAAGTCCATACACAGGACTGCTTTTTAGCAATGTGGTATTCTACGCACTGGGTAATGTAAGAGAATGAAAAGAATTTTACTGCCATTGGCAACATTATATATGAAACCGGTGGAATTCACTGCCGCAGGAGGTCAGTGAGTCAAATACTGTGGCGAGATAATTTTATAGCCATCAGTAAATTCTGTAGATGTGTGAGCATAGATAATAGCAGAAGGTTAATTAGATTTCATGCCTCTGGGCATAAATATACATTTGCAGGGACCAGTTAGGATTGCTGCCTCCATTTAGAGAATCACATTAGTCTCAGTGAAGTTTCTACCTCTGAAGTATCAGAGATGTTTTGACCACCAGGGGAAAGAAGATGTATGTCCTGGGGCTTAACTTGCAATGCACTTGGTCCTAGATGAGTATATGCTCTCTTTCTTTAGCAGTGGATTTAAGCCGTTGAAGAAGGTACCAAATGACCTCAGACAGAGCATGTCATTACCTAGCAATGGACAGAAGGTAGCTATGCTTTCAATTCGTATTTTAAGCACTACATACTCACACAGCTTATGTCACAATTTTGAACTAAACTAGCATGTTCCTTCATTTAAAAGAAGGACATTAATATAGCATTAACACTTGCAAAGTATCTACCAGCCTCTGGAAATCTTGTAGTCTTCTGTTTCATTCATTCTTTTGAAGCAACTTTTTTTTTTTTTTTTTTTTTTTTTTTTTTTTTTTTTTTTTTTTTAATCTATTGTACCTTAGCGTAACACCTACAAGAACAATCCCAGGCCATTTTGAGGATGACAGAAACAGCAGTGTCAGTGCAGGTAGCACTCCTGTTGCAGTGTTAATAACCAGTCAAACTCAGACAGGTCAGAAGTGCCAAATACTCTTTGATTTTCTCTGTTGTACTTTCTACTACTCTCCAGAAAATCATTTGCAGAGAAAACTCACTTATTTAGCACATTCAGCTACAGAAAATACCAGATAATTAACATAGTTAAAATTCTCAAACCCTGAAGCAATCTTTCAAGTGAAATAGTATTCAAAAGTTGACAAGCTGCTCTGCAGGCTCATACTTAATTTTAACTACCGCTGTAGCACATTAATTGCTTGCTCACAAATTTAGAAAAGGAGATATATAAATACATCATAACTGTTTTCCTGAAACTAGAGGTCAACACGCAGATGCACACAGACAAAAATGAGCTACTGTAATGACATTTTTACTAGATGTTGGTTTATTTCTTCTCTGAAAACACATGCCAATGTGCTTAGAATACAAATGGACAGACAGAAATACTTTGAGAGGGATCACCTGTGACTATTTTCCTCTCTCCTCCAAACGGTAGGAACAAATACTGAAAAACACTACTAAAATAGACAGTCTTTCTATAAATGAGTAGACACTAAAAAAACCCAACAAACCAAAACCAAACTAAAGAATGAAAGAAATCAGACCCTTGATGCATAAACTCAGACGATCTTAGCCCACTCTAAGTAAGAGAGCAGCTACTTAATGACTTACCTATCCAAACTCCCAACTCTGGCAACTAGATATAGGAGACTTCCAATAGCAAGGCTGCCTAGCACAAAGAGCTTCTGTCTCAGCAACGCCTGCTGTTTGAATAGCATGGCCCTCCATCAATCTTCAGGACTTCTTCAGTCTGCAGAGACAAGAATATATAAAACCCTCATCAGAAAGTAATATGCAGGGGAATGTTTAATCAGGTGTTGCAGCTGATTAAGCCACACTTGCAATATCTTTTCAAAACCGCAAAATAAGTAGTTAAACTTCTTTTGTTTGCTACTGATTTTCTGTCCCACAGGACAATGCATCAGGGTTAGTGTGATAATTCTGGAAGTGACAATTCAGCTACATCCACCATTACTAGTGTTGTCTGGTAGCCACACTGTGGGGCTTGACTGTAGAAGCTCATATTGTAATAGGATCTCTTGTTAGGTAAATATGTTTAGATTTTAAGCCTTTCAGAGTCAACTCAGGCTAGATTTCAAAAGAGATCTGAACATTCTGATGTCAAGTAAGGCAGCAGTGACCTGACGTTAGGCTTTTGGGTCCTGTGTACAGTGGCATGTTTACTGTGTCTCTATGATTATTAGTGTGTACACCAGAGAGAAATCTAAAAGAGTGGATGCCCTGATCCATGCCAACAAGTCCATGATAACAGACCTGAAAAACATGTAGCTGGGATAGGCACAATGATGATTTTTCGATGACAGCTTATCCTATCAGCTGTCTCTCTGCTGGCCTTCAGCTTAGGCTGCTCTGTGGAGAACCTCTTAAGCTCCTAATGCTGACACCAGCCTTTGCTGTCACTTCGAGACCTGGTGGAACACAAACTGCCATTCTTGAAACAATCATTCCTATCATCCCCAGTTTTTAGCAATACCAAAACATATACATACATTTCTTTTTCTGATGTGCTCCAGAGGCCATCTAAAGCCTATAAATGAACATTGCTTCAAATACTCATGAGGCAAGCAGGAGCAAAAAGATGTGACTTCGTGCCAAGAAGATTCAACGGAATTTAACCAGGAAGTCCCTGGGTAAGGTAGATGGAAACATCGAGTAAAATTGTTTGTCTTCCACCTGACTCTTCTTCAGACATGAAGTTTTTCTTTGGGACTGTAGATGTGTTTAGGAGACTCAGAGCTGGATGCCTAATACATTCTTATGGGAACTGAGGAGAAAGATCAGCCTCTCCTTTCAGAACCCAGCCAAAGATGAGATGGTTCTTCACTCTGTACCAGTTCTGGGCTTTCTTGCAAATATACAGGGGAATGAACTTTAATTTTTTTCACTGGCTCAGGATATGTAGGGCCATATCATCTACTTACCAAATGAATGCTTTGCTTACCAAACTGATCCTCTTGATACAAAAATCATAAATATAAACCATAATCACCTGAACTACTGATCCATCAGGGAATGTTTGCCATATTATGGAGTAGCTTGAACAGACACTTTTTTCCCCTGAATTTTGGCTGGACTTATTTTGAACAATTTTTGGTGTCAAGTTTCTTATGTTTTACTACAATAAATCTTTTGCAGCACATTTGCTTCTTTTCCAGCCTTAGGATTTACATCAGTCAAGACTAGGATAGATTATTATAAATGTATAAATATATACAAAAGCAGAATGGTTAGTGAGAGTGCAAGATTGACTGGCCACTGCTAAACAGAGTCTGCAAATGTTTCTTTGCCCTGCCCATGCTGTTAAATTTTTGTCCCAGAAAGCCCTCACAAGAATCCAGGATACAGTTTGGGAGATACTACAGGCTGGAGACCATTCCCAATAGACAGCATTCACGTAGCCTGCCTGCCTTAGTGCTGGCTGATTTTAAAGGTGCAGATGAAGGTCACTCCATAGGGGTTTTCTCCAAAGGCGGTAGAATAGCCACTCCCAAGCACATTTATTGTACTGGTATAGAGAAAGGCTTTCTAAGACTAGCCCACCATCTCTTTGTAAAAGAACCATGCAACACTAAAGCTCTGAGTCTGATTTGGTCTCTAAAAAACACTTCTGATGCAATAATAATAATAGTAACTCCTTATACAGCCAGGTCATAGCTCGGGATAACCTATCATACAAGATACCTTATCATAGATAAAAGCAACAAGAATAATATAAAACACAGAGTAAAAGGAGTTTGCAATGTAAATATAGAGACAGAAGAAGCATTATCATCCTTTAAAAAATAAATGAGGAGCAGAGGTACAGAAAGATTAAGTGATTAGCTCAAGGTCACAGAGAAAACCTGTAACGTCAGTGAGATTCAGTGTGAAATAATTCCTTTCTAGTGCTTTAATTACATGACAAACTTTAGTCTTTTTGTAAAATAATTTTTTTCCCCAGAAAAATGATCTGTAAATGAGGAATTCTATACATTGAGCAAAGCAGAAAACACATTGCTAAAGCTTAGCTATTAAGAAAAATGCACAGATACTATATGACTGTGTCATTATGCTACTGCTACTTTTAATTATTTAGTTAAAAAAGAAAGAGGACATGATGATGACAGTGCTAAATTTTCATGTCCCCATCTTTAAATCTTTCAGTGCTGAACTCTCTAAAGTAAAGTTTCACTTCAGTGCTACAACAATTGGTTCTGAACTTCATCTCAGAAAATATATATATATGCAGCCCTCTATACATGAAACTAAAGTGTTTTCCATGTGATCTCCCTTATACAGAGGCTTGGACCCCAGTTAAGTCTTACCTACAGGCCTCACTAAGGCAGTAGAGGTCATCAGGCCACAAAAAAGTCAAATTAATGACAGTTTCCTGGAATAAGATTCCGCAAGGTATCATGACCTCAATATTCATGTTTGAAATAAGAGCCAATGCAAAAAAAACCCTCCAAAACACAAATCAAGCAAACCAACCAACCAACCAAAAAAAGCCCAAACCCAAGCCAGTTTCATTTGCTGTACATTTGCATATACCTGAGCACAGAAAACTTTTCCACAGAATGACAAGTACTAAGCACACACTAAAAAAGCAAATATAACATTATTTATTTGTTTGTTTCATTTTTGTTATCACTTTTAGCATCTAATTTAAAGTCTATGAAAAGAGCTTTATTCCAGAGAGGTGGTTTTGATAAAACTTTCCCCAGATGCTAAGTTTTCTCATGAAAAAAAAAAAAAAAAAAAGAGAAATAATATCTTGACTTTGAAGAAAGCTGTATCTTGCAATGGATGTGCTGAGATAGCTCTGTGTGCCAGAGGAGAGGACTGAAGACACATTTCTATTTAAGACACGAAGTTAATACAACCAGAATGTGATTAAGGTGAAGGTCCCTAAGGCAAAAATGTTGCTGGAGACTAACATGGCAACATTTAAATGAAATGGAAAGAAGAAATGAAAAGAAAGAAATTAAAATTCTGGAACATATTATAAGCTGCATAAAGTTTTCTATACGGAATGCATACTTTTAAACATAACAAGAATCTGGGAGGTTAAGATAAAATGTAATCCAAAGTGACAAGATCTTAGCAGTCACTTGAGGCAAATAAGGGTGTTTTTAAAAAAATCTTGCTCCCTTTTAGGGATGAAAGCTGAAGTGGCACAAAGGCTACTGACCACTAGGAGGAGTGCTGGGAAAATCCCCGGCAGAATTTTACCAGTAGCAGAATGTGGAACCTCCTACCAAAAGAGATGACAGTGCATTGTTGCACAGCCCCAGTGGGCTTACATCAGAAATATCTGTCTTGAACAATCTAGTTAAATATGTATATAAGAAAGTCCATTCCTGGCTATCCAAGACAATCATGATGCACAAAGAATACCACAAAGAATTCACAATGTGAAATGCATAATTTCTAGAAATGATGGTGTAGAATAAAGAAATGTAATGTGCTTTGTGATTTCAGATAGACATCTGATCTGAATTGTTAGCTTGACATGGAAAAGTTAAATAAAGAAGCACTAAAACTAGCCTTACCTGTGTATTGATGTGAATGCCTCATTCAATCCCCTTCCCTATATTCCCATCCTTGCTGGTGAGAGGACTAGGGTTAATGAGTGAATTGCCAAGAGAAGACAGTATTACTATGTAGAACTCTGATGATAATACCTATTGAAAAGTAGACGGACTGTTCCTATAAAGATGAAGGGATTATGAATATAGGTAGATATTGGGTGTGCTGGACAAAAAATGTAAATTTTTGGTGAACTCTTGTAAAAGTTAGTTTTTGGTTCACATTAGGTCAAAGTCAAATGAGTAGGGGAAAACAGGGAAAAAAGCATATTAATAAAATGGTATTACTGATAAAAATCTGAATTTGGTAACACCACAAGTTGTGCAGAAGTACAGAAAGAAGAAACTGCTGTAATCACTTGTTCCATATAAACAGACAATGAAACAAGATCACCAGGAACTTGTTTGAAAATGATCAGAAGGAAATTTTTGGACACATGGAGCAGAGATGAGAAGATGCTACAGATAAATGAAAATCACATGGTTGATTATGGAGGGAAGTATAAGAAAGGCAACATATAATCCTTTGGCAATCAGGCTGAAGAGATACAGTCCTGAGTGATGTGATTAATCAAAATGAATTACAAACCACAGGCAAATATGCACAAAGAAAGCTGGAAAAATAATAAATAGGAAGTGGGTTTTATTAGTAGAATTTATCATTTAGCATGTTTTTATTTATTTTTATTTTGCACACCAGCAGGGGTCATCTGTTGACCAACAAATATTTGTCTTCGTACACTGCAGAAAGATCTTTGAGTTTATGTGGGATTTAAATACAGTGACAGAAAACAAGTCAGGGAACTTATCACTAGGCATGTTTGCATTATGTTTCTTGAATGTTAACTACCGCTTTTTGCATTTGTCACTGTGACTAAAATTCATGCAAATCAAGCTTTTTCTGGGGTAGGAAATCAGATGGTGTTTGGGAAAGGAGGGAATTTATTCTTCAAATTTTGTGCACTCTCATCTGCTCATGATCTATGGTCTGCCTGGAACAGCCAGTCATCCTACTGCTCCTGCTCTCCTCCAGGTCATCCCCTTTCCCTTTGTTCTGTCTCACCACTGGTGAAGGTCTGGGCTAGAGTGGCAAGGCAAAGTTACCATTCCACTGTACTTTTTCCCCAGTAGCCTTCACTTTGATGGCTTGCTTATTATCAACAGTACTATTGCACCATGTGAACTGTATTAAAGAACTAGAATAATCACGATAAAGCAGAATGTGATTTTTCATACCTAATAGCATTGAATAGTCTAAGAAAAGACAAAAATCTTCCCTTTTTGGACACATTTGGATAATGGGAACTGAAAGGTTTGAAAATACTATATTTTTTAGGGAATGGTAAAATGCTGTCTCTGCATAAATGGAATTTGTTTTTTAAAAAAATACATAATGGTTCATATTTTCAATATAAATAAGAAATTTAATTCTGACAAGTAATTACAGTTTTAATTTTTTTCTCTATAGCATAAGACTGATACGAGATGAAATAAGATTAATGCACACTTGATCAATTCAGGTTTTAAAGAAAGAAAAGAAGGAAATATGTCCATAACATGGAACAAGTTCACAGATTCATGTAAGTGTCCCTGTGTACTAGACATGTCTTTTTTTCCTCATGAATCATATTGACTGAAACAGTGGAGAAGAAAATCTCAGCAAAGCTGACCAAAACAATAAATAATGCAGATAAACTCCAACATAAAGATTTCCTATAATCTTATGCCACAGCTGTGACAATAACTTAAAAATGCCCTTTTTTAACTGCTATTGTAGAATTTTGAGATTTAGGACTGCCTTTAAGCTGCCCTTGAAGCCAGTTTTTTGTGTAAAGAAGTGGTAAAACCCTATCTCCAGAAAGGCTGATATACTCTAGAAGACCATCCACAAAATCAGCATCTGTATGTGGATACTAGATAAGAAAACATGTTTGTTTCATTATCAGTGCTGAAAGAGCATTTGTGACTTATAATCCCCCATTGGGGCTAACTTGGGTGGTATAGCCAGATATCTGGGTTCTCTTGGGCCTATAGAGAGGCTAAATCACTATTTAGTCCACTACCCACAGGATATTTCAGTCCACGTACAATCACGACTCATCTACCCATAGTTGTACCATCTCTAGGAAGCTCCTATATCAAGTGACAACAGTACAGAAGGCCATAACCAGCTCTTTGTCACATTTCATTTTTAGCCTGACCCCTTCATTTTTTTTGCATCTTACTGAAAGACATCGAGCAATATGGTGTTGGGAAGAGAGAAACAACTCAAAAGCTTGCTATTGACTTTGTGGTGCCCTGTGCCAAACAGATCTGCTGCCAGATTGTCAGTAGTTAGGAATCTCAGGCGCTTTGATGCCCTTGAGGTCTCAGACACATCTGCTTAGGAAAACTGCCTTATTGCATCTGAGCTGATGAGGCAGGCGGCCACATTCTGCTGAATGATGACTAGGTTGCCATGATCCATGTGTAACTACGGTGCTCCAGGAACATTTCCAAGCACATAGATCTTAATAGGAGTTCATTAGTCCAAAATACAGATGCCTGTCTCCTTGCCAGCATCCTGAGTTTATTACCCTGCACTGCTCTTCATAGAGCATGAGATTGATCTGATAGGGTCGTCCCTTTTCTGTGGATTAATGGTATTTCCCCAGCTGCTTCCAAACTTTTCTTCTGATCACCTTCCTTGTCTGCTCTATTTTTCAGGAATGGTGGAGCTGGTGACACCTGTGGAAATGCAATTCTGATTGTAGAGAGATTATAATAGATGCTAATTTTACAGTCTTCAAAAGACAATACCAGCCTTGCTTCTTCAAGCTACTACTACGTTGCTGTAAGGGGAAGGAAAAAACTTTCCAAGACAACATTATTTGGGTAAAGTAGGGAAGAGTTCTTTTACATATAGGGTTTGAGAATGTAAAAGAGTATACAAAGAGTATAAAAGTATAAAAAGAGTATAAAAATATAAAAAGAGTATAAAAGAATACAACCCATGTTGACAAGTAACAGATAGAAAGAACTGGTGCTAGGTTGAACTACAGCTTCAGGAATACCATGTGAGCTCTTTCTCCAAGCACCACCACTTCAAACATGCAGAGTAAATTAATCTGAAAGGCATCCCTTTCATTCCTGGCTGTACATGTACCCAGCCAACCCCTGAGCCACTCTGCCATGTCTTACTGAAGAAAACAAGGGACAATGATCTGCCCCTCCCAGGTGAAAGACCCTTTCACCCACAGGCTGGGAAACTGACTCTTGCAACATCTGGGCCCAAGTCAGA
>JAWWEE010000105.1:68304265-68319628 GCA_035221455.1 Xenops minutus | reverse complement strand
TTCTTGGAGCTTCTCCAAGGTTGCTGGGCTTTGCTTTCTTGTTTTGACTAACATGGTATCTAATTGTCTTAGCTCTGTTACATGTTTCTCAGGCATGGTGTTCCAGCTATTATCTGACTCTTAAGACAGCTAGCACAGGGTTAGAAGCTGCTAGCTACTCTAAATGTAATACTATATAGAGGTATAAAAATCTACAAATTCATGAAAACCCTAAGGCATCAACTACAACAACTGCAACCAAAAATACCAATGATACATGAAAAAGGAAGTTGAGGAGCAAAATGTGGTGAAATGGAAGAAAGGGGAGCAATGACTGCAAAAGTCAAAAGAGAAATCATAAAAGGAGGGCAATAGCAATGTCACATTAGGAATAAGCAGTTTGGTTTTCAGCTCTGTGAAACACTTAAATAAGAAGATTATGAATCCTCTGAGAGAAAAGTAAGAAGGTAGATATCCAGAGTGTTCCTCTTTTGTCCTTCATTTAGAGTCTAGTCTTTAATGAACAGTTTCACTGCACTGAGGAGAATAGGAAAGCAGAGAAGTATTGCTTAATATGATTCAGTGTGAAATAAATTTATGTCTTTTTACATACTAGTAATTTTGAAATGTTCTTTTCCACTACTTAGAATCATGTTCACAGACTACTGCTCCTTTTTTTTTCCTTCAAAAAATTACCCTTTCCCAAATAATATTGCACCTGAAATAAGACATATGAAAGGCTGTTTGAAGGTTCCTTAATTAATCAAAACTGGCAGACAAGTTTAATTTGTCTTAGCTATTAGGCAAAATCTAGATGGCTTTCTGCAGCTCCTTGCAGCTCTGTTTTCTATGACTTCCCTTTAGAAAAGTAGCAAAACAGACTTAAATGGAAAACATTACTAGGAGTCAAAAGCATTGATGGGAAAACTAACAGCAAAAACTTAACAGAGCTGCAAATATATTTTGCTGGTACACTGCATTTACAGTAAAGACCATATATGGCCTTTACTCCCCAGTGAGAAAAAATACCAGTGTATGGGATAACACTCTCCCCAACCCTCACTGCATTTATGTACATGTTATAAAAAGCCTAATTTGAGTTAGTCTGAACATATTTTGCAGCCTGATCTTGGTCATTGCTTCCCAGGCCAGATACTTTGGCCTAGGTAGACTGCTGCCAACCCCCATGCTATTCTTGCTGCAGCAATATCTGCCACCTGCACAGCTGTGTCTTCTTTTAGCTGCTAAACTGGAGTAGAGCAGAAGTGATAAAAGTCCTTTTTCCTATAATTGGTGCAAATGATCAGGTGCAGTAAGATGATATTGCAAAATACTGCAAGACAACTAAATACAATGATGTCTTCTTGTAGTCTTGTTCTCCCTCAACTTCTATGACTCTGTGATATGCTTCTCAAGTGGCTTCAGCTTCCCCTCTTCTGTGGAGTAGACATCTCTCTGTTTCCCGCCTACATATCTTTATGTAGTACACTTAGTCATCAATTTTCTTTTATCCAAACTCATATTCCAGATTATCCCATTGCTGATGAATAGACATCGCACTGTTTAATATGGAGCACCTACACTTGTTTTGGATCAGTAGCATCTCTGTCTTTTTCTCAGACCCTTAATCTGAAACATAATCAGCTCAATGTCCTCTCTGTAACTTCATATGCAGGCTAAATTTCATAACCTTGACTCCAAAGACCACTAAGTTATTTTTCAGAACGAAAGTCTCAGTGCTTCCCTTCTAAGTCCCAACCACAACACTTCCCTAAGAAGTGCCAATTATTTTAATGTGGAAATCTAAGTGAAAACATTAATGTTAGTTTAAATAAGAACTTATTACAATGTCTCTGTGAGAGAAACAGACCTATTAACAGTTTTCTCTGAAAATGAAAGAGCTGGGATTTCTGCTGTGCATGTGCTTTAAGGTAGATTACACTGCTATATTGTCCTGAGTGCCAGCGCACAGCCCCTGTTAGGGTGGCAAAGAAAGGGGAAAGAAGGAGACAGCTCATGTTTGCAGCAGTCTGGTGTTACACAGTTGCCTAGTGCTGGAGAGTTCCCCCTAAATGAGCTCTCTGCTCACTAAACAGTCCTGCTGCCCTGGCACAACCCATTCATCTTCTTCCCATTGGGAAGCCTGAGCTGTAGAAATAACTGCTATCTTGGGTCTGTGTTCAGTCTCTTGCATGTACCCAGCCTGGCAAATATGCCTGCTTCATGGTTTTTAATTAAAAAAAAAAACAACACAAAAAGCCAACTGAAACATCTTTGCACGTGCTTTACTAATGGGTCTCTGAGGCAAGAAAGATGCCAGCAGAGAGGTGTGTGCTTCTGATCCTCTCTGGCAGTCACACCTGAAAAATTATAGAAGGGCTGCTCCTCTGCTGGCATGAGATGCCTTCTCTGTTTCTTTCTGAGCAACTTTTTAGATAATACTTTTCAGTCTACTATTCATGGTTCTTATATTGACTTCATGTTGATGCAGCCTGATTGGTGGACTTAATCTAACTAATCTAATCCTTTCTCTACACATGCTTGTGACTTTCTTTGAGATGTATTTTTTTCATTAATTTTATTATTTTTTTCCTGACCCATCATAATGACAGTCTGACAGACTGGTCTTATTTTTGGATATGAGCATATTTTGCCTGCGTGGTAAGTTATGTTAGAAATGCCGCCACTAGAAGATCTATAATTTATTTGCCCCATAGGGGTGAATTAGAGAGAAGCCATGGATCTAACTAGATGTAAAACTTGTGTAATTTACTCAAGAAATTGAAATAACCTGGGGCCTATGCAGTTCATGATTGCAGTGATCATTAGTCAAGGTATCTGTCTGATTTGGCTTTGCTCCAGATGGTCGCTTACAGCACCTACTTCCTAATACCTTTTGAAATCATGGACTCCCTTGTAGCCTCCACCCTACTGACCTCTTAGTACAAATATATAAAAAAAAAAAAAATAGATGCACAATTCAAAATGTATTGGTTGAGTGAGAATTAACCCCAGAATATCTCAGCATTTTCTTTAATTGTCTGTGAAACATACAAAAACACTTCCTCCTGTCCTAAAAGACCTCATATTTAAAGCAACGGCCATATAAGCATACAGTAAAGTTATACTAGTTCTGTTTGTCTATGAAAAAATAGGTCCTAAAGGGTCCTGCTTACAAATTGTGTAGCAATCAGAGTGAGTGACATCTTATGAATGTCTCAACAGATGGAAGGGTTGTTCCAATAATGAAAGAAAGAATACTCACAAATAATTTATTTGTCATTTGGTGGGGGAAAAAAAGACTGAATAATTTATTTGGTCAATATTATTCAATCATCGATAGAACTGGTAGAATAATTTATAAATTTACTTATGAATAATTTATTCATCAATTGATGGTAGGAGGAAATTAATGAAGTAAACAATATTCAAATATCACTCAACAGGCTCTCAGAGGCAAGCAGGACCAGGGAGGAACTGGGAGAATGGATCCCTTTTGTCAGCCTCATGACAGCCTGTGCACGATCACAGAGGATCATCAAAGGGCAGCTGCCCCGTAGTCACTTCTGTAGCTTGCTGATAGCAGTGCTCTTCTTTCTCATTTACCCACTCGGGGCAACAGATCTGCAAAGGTGCCCTAGAGAGCTCTGTGTGGTTCTTTATGACCATGAAGATGGTGGGAAGCTGTGTGGAAATTCCTACTCTGGTGTTCCACCGACTTCTGCTGTGATGGCTCAAGCCAGATACTGCTTGCTTTGATACATGGCAGCAGAGGCTGGGGAGCCATCTCAGCCTTTCAGCAGATTGAAACTTGTTGTGCAGCTGAGAAGCGTGCTGGGCTCTGCTTGTGTACTCAAAGTAGGAGACAGAGGGTTTCCCTCTGAGAGCCATAGGACACTGTTCCCTGTTTCTAGATAAAAAATTAAAACCCTAAGGCATTTTAGAGAAAAAAAAAAAAAAATTAGTTGTGTAACTCAATTGCACTGTGTCAGAAAATATATAACAAATTGCTGACACACAGAGTTGAAAATAACCCTTCTGCCCACCATGTCTCTTCAGAATACAACTTCACATGGCTGCAACCATCAAAATAATTTCAAGGCAAATCTTATCTGAACGTAATTTTTAGATGTTTTTGATTTAGTAACATCTTTCCAATGTGGCTGTGGGAGGGAGAGGTTTCTTGCTGTGTAAGACATCCAGAAACATCCCACTGCTTTCAGATAGCATCCACTAGTTTGCTCGGAGTTTGCTCTGCTGCCATTGAATGAATCCCTAACAAATCCAGTCTGAACATTAAAAAAGAACCACAACAGAATAATTTTAATACAAATCATTCAGAAATGTTTTTTGTTGTGTTATAATCTCACATTGCAATAGCTGTCATAAAAATACAAAGTAGGCATTTGGACATTAATAGAAGGTTTTTTTTTTCTGTTTTCAATGTACTAAGTTTAATGGCAGATATATGTGCAGTTTGGGATGAGAACAGATGCCCTTTATGAATAGACTAAGTGGAGGAATCAGCTGGTTTATGTTCTTCTCTCAACTCTCACCAGGATTTTTCCACTCTTTTCCTTTGTTAACTATAAACTGTAAGTACTGAAAATCAAAAAATGAGGGAAAGTTTATGAATTATACAGTCACAGAGTTTATTAGTGCTCCGTGCTTATCCTCTTGGGAGCCACTGAAGGAAGGGCTTTGAGCAATTTCCAAATTTTCAAATGTGTTCTCCATGTCTTTATCTCATTCAGCTTTTGATATAGTGCATAAATTATTTATCAGGACTACCATTATTTTTTTAGCTTGTGTTGTCCTCTGGCACCATATCTGCTGAATGCTATTCATTTTGCATTTGCAATTGCTAAACTTAAAAAAAAAAAAAATAATCAGTTAATTCTTCCTCTATTCAGCTTTCTCATTTTGCAAAATGATGTGGGAAGGTCTGAGATGTCAACACAATTTCATTTTAACCTTGAACCTAATTACTGTTTTCATTTCTTCCATTTCACCAGAAGATGTAAATAAAGTTAATGTAAGAAATATTTCTCTCTCTCTCTCTCTCTCTCTCTCATTTAGGTGTGAAGAAGGGATAGGAAATAAATTTTTCCACATCATAAATTTGCCATTAGAGCTTAGTGAATTATGTGCTATGCTGGTTAAGTTCAGAGAAGGAATTTTTTTATATACTTTAAGTCTGTCTTTGTCAAGTTAGTTTTTGAGGCTATCTCATAGCTTTCCAGTTGCAATAGCATCTGAATGAAACACCTTCTCAATTATGTCCCTTTACAGTGTATAAAAGAGAGACTAGTCTTTTTCCATGCCTGAATGTATAATATATTCTTAAGCAAATGTTAGTTATGATTGACTTCCTCCTGTTTTATTCCTGTAACATGCTTACATCCTTTCCTGCCATCTCTAAACCCACTCTGCTGATGCAATTACCAGGTAGCAGGCTACCAGGAAGATTTCCATTTAACAATAGATATAGGTAGCTTTACACTCAAAGGAATGTGCTAATGAACTGGAGCCGGGTGGAAAACTTTACTCTCACTGTTTGGTACAAGAGCAGACTCAGCTACACCAGCCCAAAATAATTTTCCCTCTGCTGGAAAGCACCAGTGCAGCATATCCTTTTCCTGCCCCTTCCCTGGGTGCCTTGTCCGAAGCCCTCTTACAAAAGAAAAGGAAGAAGATATTCTAGTGGGAGTGGGCTTGTGGTCGTTTCTGTCCAGCTGTGATTCACTTTATGCAAAGAAGACCTGGTGATATCTGCTTAATCCACTTCTCTGACATGGTAGCCATATTGAACAGCTGGCTGTGAGATTGGGATGGAGCTGCCTGTGCTTCAGAGAAGTGGCACATTGCCACTGAGGTCCCTGTCAGGATGGAGGATGGATGGCAGCGCCACACTCTTTACCTTGTGCTGACAGCCACTCAGACAAACAATTTGCCTCCTGGCATCTCTGCAACAGGCCCCATTTTTTGCAAATCCAAGATCTCAGCCTAGAATAACTATTGCAGTATTAACTAACACTATTTTTCTAGTACCAGCTACGGATTAATGCACTGATTTCTTTCAAGTATCACCCTGTTCTATCTGCAGGTTCACTTTAATCCTTCAGTCTCTGAAGATGTTTCTCTCATGACTCTATGAACATTCCGGCTTCTGACTAACCACCTTATTTTTCTGTAGATATATTTGTGGGTTTTGTGTGCATTAATATACTAATGTCCTGTACTACTTTCTTGAGCACTTCTTATTCTTGAGAATGGCAGGCACTTTTACACTTCTGTGTTTGATTAAGTTTAATGTATTTATCAGTGGGACTGATCACAAGAATCCAAGCAGATGTGATGATGTCAGTGTCTATGTTGTTATTATCAACAGAATCAAACTTCTGGAAGGTGCAGTATGAGATAGAGCACCTCTTACCTCCAAGTTAATGGTCCTAATGCTGTCTATTTAATAGGTTCCTAACAGACTGTGGTTGTTGTATTAGGTGAGGTAAGGAAATCACTAAATTCTATTTTATAAAACACATGTATATAGTAGGTAAAAAGGCACCATGGAATTGAAGTTTAATATATGCAGAGAACCTTATTTTCCTCTGTAACCCATGCTTCTATCCTTCCCCTTTTTAGGAACAATTTTTTTTTTTTTTTTGTCTCTGAAAGGTGCTGTTTCAGTGCCTCCACAGGTAAATCTATCTCCAAAAATAAGCCAAAATAGTATCAACAATAGCAGTTTTATCAAATTACCCCATATCAGAGGAACCATCCCCATGGTCCGGGTGTGACTGCAGGAGCCTAAAAGTGTTTAGGCAAGTAGAGGTGTCATATTGATTCTCTGCTATGGGGCAGCTGCTCCCTGCTTCTCTCCACTTCTCCCCAGTTGCCTGGAGGTAGGAACCCTGTCTGATGGAGAAGGTGTCAGGCTCCTGCCCCATCTGCCCACACTCTCGGGCCATCAGGGACAAACCATATCACTGGTTCCTCTGCTGCCAAGTCCAGTCTGGTAAGACCCAGTGAGGGAGCATTTTGCTGCACCTGCCCACCTTGAGGTCCCTAAGGGCGTCCTGTGCTATTTATATATATGGGACATGGATCTATGCAGGGATCCTTAGGCTAGTATTACGTAAAAACTGGCACTAAGCATCATTCTGCCTAGCTTACCCCAAAAGGTGCCATTCCACATCAGTTTAAACAGTGCCCAGCTTCAGGCTTTATTCACACTGCTGTGTGAAGAGCAGGGCTGACTAAAAAGAAACCAACACTCATGTACATTCACACTCCTTGTTCTAAATTCTCACAGCTCTATCAGGACATATTGGAGAAACAAGACTTAGAAATATGAACATATTTGTACCATTTCATGCACCAGGCCAAAAAAAAAATAAAAAAAATCTCATTTATCTCTAGGAATAATAACAGGGTTTTTTTCCATCTGTGAAACTAACAAATACTTGCTTTCAAATTATATTTATCAGCTGAATATTAATGAAATACTAAAAAATTATGGGTAATTATCTGCAGTGTAATGGTAAAATAAAGAACAATTAAGCCATCCACCCAATTGTCTCCTGTCAGTGAGAGACTGCTCTGCACAGGGCTGAGTGTCCCACTCCTTCTGAGGTCACTCAAGGGGCCAGCCCTGGCACATGGAGCCTCTGTAAAGATCTAAATGTTTTATCTCTTATTGCAGGCTCTGTAAAGATATAAATGTTACACAACAAGAACAGCTGCTAGGCTTATCCCTTGAATAAACAGAAGATAATGCAATTGAGTTTGCTTTTGGCCAAGGAAGGTCTGGCTTAATACTTTACATAGAAACATGGATCAGATGTTTGATACCAGTTTAACACCTGGAATTCTAGAACAGGTTCTAACCACTATCTTGCTGCATTCCTATAAATTTCCTGCAGTGCCCCAGCATCCAAGCCTGGATGGCTGCAATGCTATGAGAATGCTGCAGCCCCTCCTGCTTGTAGCTGTCTGTCAGGTTGAAACTTTGAAAAGATAGACTCCTTCCACTGACAACTTCTTCCTTTGTTCAGGGTTACCATTTTCTTCTACTGAAGCCTTCCCTTGACAGATAACAGAACTAATGGAGCTGAGATGTCTGCTGTGTCTCAGAGTGCTCTGAGTTGTAGCCACCATCTGCCTTATAGGAAGGCAGATCTGTTTCAAATTCCCATAGAAGAACAATACTATTACTAATGCTAATTAATAGTAGGCACAGACACAAACCCAGATCAAATTAAGTTCTAATAAAAAAAAAATTAAATGGTGATTTTTAATTGACTGCATTTTCAAATCAATCAGGTCATGTATGTTTTTTCACAAGATCCAAAAGCTTACTTATCCTTGCCTTTTCAGGGTTGAGATTGAAGCAGAACTGTGGAAAGGGTTTTTTTTTGTTTGTTTGTTTGTTTTTTCCTTTTTTTTGTTTGTTTTCCCCTTTTTTTTATGGAATTGACTTTTTGAAAGGAAGATCTATTTTAATGAAAATTTTACAGTGAGATTTGTCAAACTCATGTTCCTCTGGATGTTTAATATGAAGCTATGTGGAAAGAAAGATGTTCTATGCGCTTACTCTTTCCCAAAAGGCCGGAAGAAGTTAAAATGAACCTCTGTGCCTGCTAGCATACAGACTTCAAGGGCCTCCCAAACTCTTGCTCAGCAAAGGCTGCCTCACAGAGACAATATCTTTGTTCAGAATGGCAGATTAAGTTTTCCCTAGTTCTCCCTTTCTGAGGATCACACTCCAAAACAACATAGATGGGTGCTAAAGAGCCAAGATGGCTGGTGAAGATCTAATAACATCAGCACTCCAGTCAAGTGGGGCATGATACAGTTAAGTTTGTTCACCTCCACCCATTCTCCGTGTTAAACTGGTAGTTTAATTTAGTGCTTCTTGCTTTCCTATTGCCCAGCTTTCAGGGAATTGTTGAATAGCAGGTCCCTGCAATTGGCTAAGAACATTCATAATCAGAAGGCGAGACATTCTGCGCTGCACCTCGATTCAGACTGTGACACTTAAACTCTTGTGACGTTGCAATAGTATAATAATACTGGCGTTAAATCTTTGATGCTACAGGGGACAGCTATTGAAAAAAATCTAAGTTTCCAAATTTCTGCACTGTGGGTAGCTCGCGACTGTATTTCAAGAAGAGGTTAGTAAAGAAAGAATACAGTATATACTAAGCACTCCAAATTATGAAGCATGAATGAAGGAATCCCAAAAAATAATAATCATGGATCAGGAGAAGTCAATACAATAAGACATGCAACATTGATGCAGGTAAATCTGTTGCTGAGTGAACATTGGGAAAAGCAGGTAAGTATTAAACCAATCATTCATTAACATGAAATAGCCATAAAAATGATGGGATTCAGTATCAGAACACAAAGATTTTGGGTAAAGACACATTACATTCTTAGTAAAAAAAAAAAAAAAAAAGTTGAGTCTGAACAATCAAACTTATGTCTTGGACACAAAAAATATCAAACACTTTGGGACTTACCTAGTGGAAAAAGTGTCTTACACTGGTATGTGCAATAACATTACCTGGGACCCCAGACAGATGTCCCTGCCTAAAATACAATTTTTTTTCTACCATTATTTCTTCATGCTCCCAAAAGACAGTTGAAATTGATGGAGAATTAATATATATATCTTTCTTGCTATTTCCTTCTAAATATGAGGAAGGACAGATACTGACTTTGGTGTGTTACGTTCCAACATTCCTAATCAGGTGACATCTTTCTGCTGTGAGTTGAAGGTCATGCTCCCAAGGGACACTGTGGTGCAGACAGATCTGTAACTTCAGTGCAGCCCTGAGAGCCGTCCTCCAGAATGCAATTTTCGTCTCCGAAGAACATACCTGTCAGTCAATAACTGCTCTTCTCAACCCTTGCTTTTACGAGAAGTGGAAAACTCATTATATTCTTCTTGTACTCTCTATGTTTTCTTTAACTAAATTATATTTGCCACTGTAAAAGACCTATTGATTAATTTAATAGATCTTTTGTTCTTTCTGCAGATTAATGCCTTACTTTTTATTTTACTTTCTTGTGCAATCTTCAGTCTATTTAAGCATTCTGAAAGTTTTACAGAATTTTTTTAAACTCTTCATTCTTTTGTCCCTTATGTATAATCCTGGGCAGGGGTGAAATCACAGGAGGACTCAGCAACTACCAGCCACAAACAGGCGCTTCTTCCCCCCCGTAGAGTGGTGTCTGGTGCAAAGATGACAAGTGCCAAAAGTACTTGTCACTCAGAAAGCTGACATCAGGATCACTGGGCTAAAAGTTGACTCCAAACCCCAACAGGGCTGGGTAGGAATACATATAATTTTTCCCTTTCTTTAGCAGAAAAAATTCTGACATCACTTCTTGATTCTCGTCTCTACTTTGGCTAGAGCCTTGGGAAGTCAGTCTGGGTGTAAAGCCACAATAAAACCTGAGGACTTCAGCAGAAGCAACAAGAAGACAACACACCAGTGCGATAATATGGTGAGTACAGTGTTGGGGTCAGAAAATCAGGATGCAATGTTTAATGATGCGAGTATCTCCTTGGTCAGTGCCCTAAATGTCAAAAGTCTCACCAAACAATTTAATAGAAACAAAAATTTCACTCCAGAGCCACATAGTGGAAAGTCATACTCCCCCATACATTAGTCTTAAAATCATGACCTCGCAACATCCACTGTTCACACAGAACTGAATATCTAGGCTCTTTTACAAATTTTCCATCTGCATACAGCAATTTGTTTGTTGTTTAAACATGATTGACATAATTCAAAAATCTGGCTTATTAGTTTGCTTTGTAACTGTGCAAAACGGTGACAATGATTATCCCAGTAGACTGAGGAGTGCTTCCTGTGACACAGTAAACAAATGTAGCAAAGGAGGCTTTTTCCAAATGATTGCTTCAACCCCCTAATGAGAATGCTAACTTATTTCTTCAGGGTTGCACTACACCAAGCGCCTTAATGAATCCTCAAGTCACACAGCTCCATTTCTTGAGCCTGAGGTACAGTAGCTAGAATTGTATGTCTATGGACTTTTCTCCCATCTTTAGCTGCATGCTGCATTATAATGAACCTATTTATTATACTGCCTGCAAAAAGACATTTCTTTGAAAAAATTGTATTTCTGAGATTTGGTTTCAAAACCTACCAAACTCCTTAGAGGAGTGCTTCTTCCTATAAATCAGTGCCTCTTAATGGAAAGAACATGATGAAAGAATGAGTAATGGTAGGTAAAAAAATAAGGATAAATCAACCTGCTCATTAACCTGCTTGCACAGTAAATTTTCTGAGCTCTGAAGGCCAGGATTTAAGACAGTTCCTCTAAATCAAAGAATTCTTATGAATCCTGTTCCTCATCTCCTTCTATAAGTTATGTTTGGGTAGTGAATGACCATTTGTAGGGGATGTTTTTCAGGTGTTCACAAATATCATCACTGATTTATTTGTACAAAATAACATATGGTGTTCCCAGGGGAAAAAATCATTACCTTAGTTTTGGTGCACCTAATTACAGTAAGTCTCTATCATATTCACCATCTACCCTAACTACCTGGGGAATTGGCAATGTTTAACAATGGAGAAAAGAGTGCTCTAGTGTCCAATTAAGGTTTTCTTCGAGGATTAATAAATCATGTCTCATCAGCTCCACTGACCCAGAGGTGTTAATCTTCACTTTATCACTCTAATCTTAAAGCAAAATTCTGCAGATCAAGAGCAGCAGAATGGTTGAGTTAATTGTTCCATTAGGCTGATGAAGTCTTTATATCCATATCCAACAATACACTATTCCCTGAGCCTGTTTACATGCTCTGTTACAGAGCAGAAAAAAAAACAGTAAAAAGACTGCCACAGCTATTCAACATAGTGACCAGTAACTTGGACTCTGCTCCATACTCAGCTCTTTTGCTAAAAGTGTGCTGCATTCACATATTGGAACAGGGTACTGAGATGATAAACAGTCAATAGGGGTTTTAGCACATCTAAATGCAGTTGCAAAAAGAATTAAATCATGTAGTCAATAATGGAAAGAAGACTTAATAGTTATCTGCCCTGTAAACTATATCCTTGATTAGAAGGCATAAACAATATTGTTTTATTTAAGGGCAAGGATCCAGATATTTCACTGTGAAGAGTTTTTCTCATTGACATGTCTACAGTAATCATAGAGAGCATGGAAAATTGAGTTAAAATATGCTCCTAAGCACTACAATAAATTAAGAATCACATTTTAACTTGTTCCCAGCCTACATTTATTTGCTCTTGTTTCTAATTAATCAGGCAGGTTAAATTCTTTTGTCATGAACATTCACAAAAAATACTGAGCTTATATTAAAAATCTATTTCATAACAATTGCTTTTCAAACAGTTCCTTCTCCTGATAAGACTTAAGGAAAGGAAATGGGAATTGATACCTTTTAGGGTCACATACTTCTGTGTCACTGAACAAAGAGAAAGAGAGGGAGAGAGAGAGGGGATTAAAGCCAGAATAATTTCATGGGGTAGGTAGAGGGAAAAGGGAGGAGGGCTGGATTTCTGAAAGACTTTTGAATGAGTGATCTTTATTCCTTTTCACACAATATTTCCTTCCCTATATGTCTCCTTTTCTTCTAAACAAAACACAAAACTTTGCTTGCCCTCTCCCCACTCTGTCACACCCCCAAAGCAATGGGACTCAGACTCTTCCCTCTTCCAGATGCAAGAGGCTAAGGAGTCTGTGTTGAGTTTAAGAGGACAAAAGCATGTGCTGGAAAGTGTTAAAAGAAGGTTAAAGAGTTGGGTTAGAGGAGAGGAAAATTAGTAACTTCTTTTTCCCTCCTTTCTCTTTTCTCCAATTTGTGAGTCACATACTATGTTATTTTCTGAAACTCATGCACAGCCTCTTCTTTCATACTTTGAATTCACTCCTTAATGTCACACCTGAACAAGAAAAGAAAACATTAAACAACAGAGTTGTTTACATTGTTTGTCACAGAGATTTCTCAGAGAAGGTGGAGCTCTTGGACAGCCACTATTTCATCCATATTATTTCCTTTTTTTTTTTTTTTTTTTTTTTGCATATTGGAGATGTTTCAAATAGATTAATTTAAAAATAAAAACAGATAAGCTATTATCATGTCTACCTTCTGTGTCCTGTGCTGAAAAATGGGACATATCATTATACTTACTTCAAAGCATTTAATCTGTAAAAAAGACAAGTGACTTCCATATAAAATTGTGCATCTTATAAAGCACTTAGATTGTATCATTTAAATGATTAATTTAACTAATACACATTTGAAATAAATTGATTTGCCTCTTTCCCCCTACTTATCATCCTCTATTCCCTTCAACAATTTAGCATTCAACAAAATACTACCAACCATGCAGCATTCCCAAGGTCACTCTACTAACTCTCCTTCAAGACCTCCATTAAAATCCTCTTCTAGTATAAGACTATGAACAAAACAAAATTAATCCTCCTTTGCCCTCCAGCCTAAGAGTATTCAAACTCACATATCTCCCCTCCCAAGAGAATTGCAACCTCTTCATCTGTGTGCTGGTATCTTTATGTATGCACATGACTATGTGAATACTCAGACAGAGAGATGAACAGAGCACTCTGTGTTGCTCCAAAGAAAGCTCTTCCGTTTTACATTAAATAATTAAGGATTTCTTGAGCCAGGATAGAGCATGACCACAGGGCAGCAATTAGGGCACTCAGCTGGGAAAGTGACATGTTTTCTGCTCTTTGCTTCAAAGACTACTTGCTGTTTAAACCAGTGTCTGCTCTGAGTCCTTCCTTCTGCCCTGTTTGCTGAAGCATGTGAGCCCTCACCTTCCAGGTGGCTGGTTAGGTGAAGCAGGAGGACTCCCAGGAAAAGAGATCTTGTTTGCTGCATCTGTCTGCATTGGGGCAGCCTCTGTTACTGCATATCTTCCAGGTCAGCACCTAGTCAGGTCACTGCCTCAACAAATACCCCAAAAAGTCAAACAGTGTCTCAGAAAGCTCAGGACTCAGCTACAACTGCATTGTTTTTATGCTGTACTGGTGTTAGACAGGATTATCTTCACATGGAGTGAAGGAGATGCTGGAAATGGGATAGTGCTTTTCTTTGGGCAAGCTTAAAGAAAAGTGGTGGCACCTCAGGTAACAGTCCTAGCACAAACCAAAGATCCCTAGTTCTTAAAGCTGAATTCTCAAACAAGGCAATTCCCCACCCATTTTTGTAGCCATGCTGTTTTACAGAGGTGCCTTCAGAACACATCTAAGGCTATGGTTAATCATTGCCAATAGCTAGGTCACTCAGCTAGGTTATCAAGATTCTATCCTTGACCCAGAACAAACACTTAATCACACTGCATAAATGAATGAAAGAAATACCATGGAAAAATGTGAAATATCATTGTGTCTGATGCATAAAATACAGAAGGAAGGCTTGACACCAAGCTGTAAGGCAGGCTTTGCAGTCAAGAATATCAAGAGAAAGATGATGTTTTTCTGGCCAGAGGTAGACACCTCTTTCCTGTTCATTTAATTCCTGGTTAGTTCATGCAGCTTCCTGCACAGTTCCAAGGCAGAGCACCACACCAGGGAATTAGGAGTCCAGGAGATGCTAGTTAAATTGTCTGCATGTCATTAAATATATTCTATACACCTCAGCATCTAAGTGGGTCTAACAGCTCTTCTCCTGTCTAATTCTTAAAATGTACAGAAGAAGTAGGTGTTTCCAAAGCTGGCTGAAGTCACTCATTATATTTATTTGTTGTGTCCAGAATAGAGAAGTGTGAGACAGCACTGGAAATTGTTGTGTTGACAAAATAAAATCATTTACACAGGGAACATTATTGTAAGACAAGTAAAATGTTTGGAAAGTAGTTAATGTCAGATTGTTCCCATTCATACATTTTTAAAACAGTTTTATGAAATGTATCCATTTCATAAGTGTTTGGCCTTTCATGTTTCTTGTTAGTTTCTTTTGCTGTAGAATTCCACTGAGTGAGTATCTCTTCACATTACGTACAGAACACAGCAGTGGGATAGTTTTGTATCTTCTCCTGTATCCCTTGGGCTGAACTTTAATAATAATAAATCTGAGTGGTCATAACACAGAATTGAAAGCAAGCTGCATCACAAACCAGGCAGAATGCATGAGCGACCTCAGTGCCGCCTTACTTTCCAGATTTGTGACAAATAGTGTCTTGTTTGTACAGAAGATGTTACTAACATTGCATTTCTTTAAAAAAAAAAGAAAAAAAAAAAGGGAAAAAGAAAAAAAAAAATGACCACAAAAAAAAAGACTTTTCAGGACTTTTTAAGTGCTGCAAAGGGCGAAGGGGGAGCGGGAGGAGCCCGAGCCCCCGCTCCACA
>JAWWEE010000105.1:68286464-68304165 GCA_035221455.1 Xenops minutus | reverse complement strand
ACAAATATTGTATTGTTTGTACATAAGATTTTACCAGCCTTGCATTTATTCAAAAGAAAAAAAAAAAAGGGGCTATTACATTATGGTTTTCATTGTGTTTGGTAACAAAATGATTAAAAAAAAATTAAAAAAAGGAAAAAGAAAATAAAAGGACGAAATATCTGCCTGAGATGATGAAAAATAAAAAGGAGCCAGTCATGTGTACATCTCTCACTGAACAACTTTCAGTTCATCAACCCAAACAACCAGGCATCCATTTATAACTCAATTGCAGCCTTTAATAGAAGACCAAATTCAATTTGCTGGAGTATTAAAAATGAACTTTTATTTTAATCAGCTGAACCTCATCAACATGAAATCGATAGGAGTATTTCCACACACTTAATATGTTGGGAGTTTCACTTTTGATTTGCCAGAGCATTTTGCTAGGTTGGGGCACCTTTTCTGCCAGTAGCTGGAACACTGCCATTTTGCTGCTGTGGTGCTGGGTCTGGTTCCCTCTACAAGTTAGAATTTAATTTCTCAGTTTATCTGTTTTCAGCTTGAAATAGTTCCTTTGTCACCCTGGGAAGATTGAGGTGAAAATTTCTTGGGGGTAGATATAGAGACAGGAGAAATATTTTTCTTTCATGGAAAGAGGCCAACAGTAATGGATGAATAGAGAGAAGGAACCCACCACCATAGATAGAGCAACATTTCTTCTGTCCAGGAAGCAAATCGAGAAGCTGTGGAAGTATCCAAACCCTTTAAAAGTGCCAATAAAGTTAAAACAAAAACAAAAACAAAAAAACAACCAACCAACCAACCAAACAAAAAAAAACCACAAAAAAACCAAAACACACATTTATCACAAGCCTGCCTCCAAACAAAATACAACCCTACCTTGTGGATTGCTGTTCATTCTTAGAAGATCAGAGTTGCAATGGGCTTCCTGCCACATCCTGTTGTCACCTCTAAATGAGGTGTAAGCAATTAGTTTCCAGATTTGGTGGCACAGATTGAGAAAAGATTATCTTGGTTACAAAGACAGAGTTTTTGTCAAAGACCTGGAAGAATAATACTTGCTAAGAGTTAGCAAGGTAGAAATTTTAGTTAAACGAGCCTGGTTGCAGTTTATAATCTAATAGAAAAAGCTAGAGCATTGATTTTGAGCACAGTGGTTATTGCAGTTTGCATCTGAATCTTCAGGGGAGAAAACACAGCAAAATTCAGGCTGTATTTTCCTAAACTGCTTTGTATGTCCACAATAAGAATGGTGTGAACTCAAATAGTATACTTGGATTGCCCTCCAGGGATAACCCATTTCTCTTCTTCTAGTCTACACTCAAAAGAGAAACTCTTGTAGAGCTTGTATCTGAAAGCTCCATCTTTCTAAAGAGAAACTCTTGCCAGGTCTACTCCAGCTGAGTGCACACCTCTCTAGGGACAACAGGACTCCCTTTCTACCCTTTCCTTGTCCTTGGCTCTTGCTGAGTATAATTTATATCGCTACACAAATCTATTGCAAGCAAAGATTTTTTTTTTTTTAAATATTTGGTCTACTCTGCAAGTATTAGACTGCAAGCTCAGCCCAGCAAATTTATCTTCTCCAACATTTGATTTCTTCTCTGTCATTTCTTTTTCTTCACCTAACAATTTTCTCAAAAAAACAGATTTTTTCAACATATCTGCTCTCAGCATGCTGTCCATATTACTTCAGTAAAAGAAGTAAGTTTGATGTCTGGACATATGTAGTCCTGTAGAAAAGGGTCTTACTTCACTCACTGACAAGCCTAGTGGTATAGCTAACAGCATTTCCCAAGTGGGGTGGACTTGCTTCAAAAAAAAAAAAAAAAAGAGAAGAAGAAAAAGAAGAAAAAAAAAATCAATATTGACTCTTGACACATTTTCATTTACATCACTGCATGGCTTTCAGTCTGGGCACAAATCAATAAGCAGCTTTTAACACTGCTCAACTAGTTTGTTCTATGTAAAAGAAGAGAGATTTGCCTCAAGTGGCTTGTTTTTCCCTTTGGGCTCCGGGCAGACTGTCCACCACTAACAGTGTGTGATTCTTCGAAATGAAGTTGAGTTTATTTGACTGCTCTTTCTGTGACTGATCAGAAGAGTTTGAACTGTAATATTAATCACACAACATTTTCTTCATCACCACTTACAGTCAATTGACTTTGTACTTAGTGAAAGCATCTCAAGCAGCCAACTCAATGTACCAGAGGGCAAGAAGTCAATAGAAGGAAGAAAGATTTAGTTTCAAAACACACAGAACACAGCCTGTGGAGCCGCTGACACACACACATTGGGCACTTTATCACACTGCAGGTGCGCTGCTGTTGCATGTTTTTATTTGCATGATGCAGGCATCCACATCACCTTTTGTTCAGTAAGCCTCCTCAGTTAACTGCAGCTTTTTTTCAATCTCAGGTTTATTTAGAAGGTGCAGGAACCAAGTAGTTTCTCCAGACTGTTCTTGATTCAGCAACTATTTAGTTCAATTTAACTCTACATATTTCATCAGAGAACTGACCCATGAAGTAGGCACCTTCTGTCTCAGATATACAGATGACTGTTACTCAAATGCCAGGCATATGTCATGCTAATAATACTACCCGTATGCTTAACAAATACCAATTCGTCTAGGGTACCATTAATATTATTTTAATAGACACTGGCATACAGTGATCCTTCTAAAATCATGTCTTCATCATACATTGATTTTTGAATATATAAGATTGGGTGTATAGCATTATCAGCTTTGTCTCCTAGAGTCTCAGAACACCAGCTCAGAGAATTTTTAGCTCATGAAGCCTTCACAGAAGTTTTCACACTAAAGAGGTGCATGCAATATTGAAAACAAGAGCCTAGAGGATTCATTTATTGCATGCGATACTTTAGAAATGTTCTTTGCTAGAAGCAGACTCCATGTGAAGTTCAACATGCCATAAAATGGGCAATTAGGTCTTTTATATGGCACATTTTAGACATGCATGACCAGAGTCTTCCCACTTGTGTAAAGCAGCTCACTGACTGCCTTCACTGCTTTCATGGGGATTCTCCCTAAATAAAATGAATTCCTCAGTAGTGTGGAACTGATGTAACATCCAGCACAATGTTGTCTCCACTTCCCTGGGCTTTTCTGGATGAGGTCTCTAATTTTCCACATACATAGATACACGTAATATTAATACAATGTATAGTAAAAGAGTATACATGCTCACACTAAACATGTTTGCTATCCCTTTATTAAGTAAAAGCATCAGTTTCTTCTCTGTGAATGAATAAAGGTTTATTCAAGACTATTTTCAGTGGATAAATTTAGTGTCATTTCAATGAAACATACTGAGCATATTTTACTTTAAGTAGATTTTGCTGGTTATTAATTTTTCAGAATTTCCATAGACTGGCCTGAAGCTGTATGAAACAGCTGTCAGTCTTAGACCGTGCAAATCAATTTGGATTTAAACATCCACGTTTTCTTGACATTAATCTCTTATTAGTTTAGAGTAACAGGACAATGTGTTTCCCAGTGGAAAATAATCATAATCAGAATAAAGAGGACCTTCAAGAACACTCAGAGATCAGTCAGTCAAGATTTTCTTTAAATCTGTATTCTTTTTCTGTTCAGGGTGGGATTCAAACCAGCTTATATCAAATCAGTGAAGGAAAAAGTAAAATTAACTCTCTATTCAAATGCATACAAACATTAATGTGGAAATCAACTCTGCATACTACTGGTTTTGCACAGTTCTTTAGCCCTCAGTTCCTGATGCAAATACAGCATCCACTTGTTCTCGACTTTATCCCATGACATTTGCAAAATAGTAGGCAAAACTAAATTAATTGCTTAATTAGGAAGCATAAAATCATATTTCTTGTGGAGCGGATCCATTTCAATATGGTTTGTACATTGTGTACCAGTAGCAGTTACATAAGACTTAAACCACTACTCACCAGAAAGCCTGTTAAATGCCAAGTCCATAAGCATGCTCCAGCTGTTCTATACTGCTGCACCAGCAGGAACTGAGGTAAATCACCCCTGTATGGTGTGAGGGGCTGTCACCCAGGAGCTACAAACGTCAGCAGTGCACAGACATAGCGGCCAGCTCTATGGAGCAGAAGGAGGGTGAGGGATGAGGGCAGGACTGCTGGGAAGTCAGCTCTGTCCCTATCAGATGACAAACATCAGAAAGGGTACAGTCAGGCTGCCCAGCTCCCCCTACATCCCTTCTAAAATTCACCTGCTGCTTAGCTGCAAAATGTGAGCAGTATTTTCATCCCCAAATTTGTAGCAGATATAAAATTTCACACCCACTGTAGGAACACTTGCAGCTCCTGCGCTTTCTTTTATAGATCTCTGACACTATGTACTTTCAAAATTCATTCTGAATACCTATCACACTAAGTAACGAATAGCTGTTGATACAAACATAAGAAAATCTGAGGTGTAAGATGAAAGATCAGCAGAGTAAATTTAAATTTGGCTTTCCTGTCAATTAAATAGACTCATTCTAAATACTTAGAAACAGATTACCACTGAAGATCTTTCACCAGGATAGAGGACCTCACCACCATCATTTCCCCATTGTATAGAGGCACAGGCGGGACAGAGGAGTTGAAGCATCTTGTCTGAGATCATCCATCAGACCAATGACTAAGCAATCAGAGAACCAGCTATGCATCATTTTCCACTGGATTTGTGAGAAAATCCCACTGACTTGAGAGCTGAAACATCACTGGGGAGAGCTGAGGGAAGTGATGGATACATGGAGCTGGGTGTAGAGGATAGACTAGAATTGCCTTTTTTGAAGCTTGTAGCTCTATTGGATTAAGCACAGCATGACAGACTGTGTTTCAGCTCTGACTGTTCTAGCTTAGCGGTACAGGGTTTCAGTGGCCTTGGGGTGAAAATAAATTGTTCTAAACCTCCTGTAACAGAGCCTAACACTCTCTCCCAGAGACCACACCAGTGAAGTGCAGCATACGTTTAAGTGGACAGTCAGAGTTCAAACATATGCAGTCATGCTGGTATTTCACAAAGGACTCCATTTGGAATGAAAAAGAACATGAGGATAAGGCCATGGGAATTTTTCACCATCTGTGATAATAACTCAGAAAAAGCTTGGCATGCAATCTGCAAAAGAAAATTCTCTTTTGGGGATGAAATTCCAGGATTTTCTTCCAGGATTCAAGTATTGCATTTTTTTAACACCTTATGATCATTCACAGAAGCAGACAATTTCTGTGCATGGCACATCTCTTTGAATGAGTTGCTAATTGGTGTAAAGCATTTGGCACAATGTATTTGTCCCACTACTCTCAAAAGACCACACTTAGGCTGATTTCCAGCACACAAACTCTGCTCTAGGTTGTCTGTTTTTTTCATATCATGTTTGCTGAAATGAGATATTACAGGCTGATGTGACACAAAAAATTTTACATCAATTGATTTTGCGAGTACTTTACACCTGGTTACATACACAAAAGTTCCATAATTTTTAAGCAACAAAATCTGTACAGGTACACATGAATTAGAATTATCAAAATTCATTACATTGTTAAAAATCTCAGAAATTAGGAACAGGGATATTACCACACTAAGCCAAACAGACATCTTGCCTAGGTAGTGATCCTTTTTCTGTGCTCAGGGTAGGGCTGTGCTGTGTGCAGTTTGGAAAGTTCAGCCCAAACAGTGGCCAGCATCCCAACTACTGTTAAAACTCCCCATTAAAACCAGCCTCTGGTTACTCTTACTCCCTGATGCCACTGCCATGTCATAGGATGTGCCTAATGCTGTGCTAACTCTGCTGCCTCCGGGCATGCAGGGGTGGCCTCCTATTTTCAAGACTCTTATTTTCACCTATACAGAGGGAATCTGAGCAAGTTATTCCTAGCAGTTTCCACTGGATTCCAAAGTCTGCTGGCTCTTTCCTTCTCTTTACTTCTCCTTGTCCCTGAAACTGAATGGCAAAAAGTGAGTAAGAAACAACATAGTGAAATATAGTCACAGTGTACATTTGTAGAAGAACCTGCTTAATGGGGAAGTTAGTTCCTAACCCTCTCAGTCAGTGATTGGGTTGTGCTCAGGATATGGTACTTTTCTGCTTACATGGTTTAAAATTCTGATGTCAAATTTAATCCTATTCAGTTCATGTCCTCAATCACTTCTTTTGACAGCAAGATCCATTGGCTAATCATTTATTCCTGAGTCAGTTGGGGTTTGCAACACACTAGTTATTAATCAGATCAGGTTTTGTATTCATTAATGGTGAAATGCAACTGAAAAAACATCCCCGCCATCTGAACCAGCCTAATTCCAGTACAATTGTGAATGTGGATTGAAATGAAACTCCCACAGTGCTGAGCAATTCTGGCCTCAGCAGGAACATCAGAGAACCCAGGACAAAATCCTCCTCATGACTCATTCTCTGGTTTGGCTTTGACTGAAGTTCAGAATTGCAACAACTCTGATTCTGAGACCATGGAGCAATCAAAATACAGCTAGAAGAAAAGTATTTGCAGAACATCCTCTTTTCCTTTCTTTACCATCATTAAAAAAACCTCGTCTTTCAAATTTTTAACAGTTGACTGCAGTACATCATATTGGTGTTAGAAACAGGAGCACTTTGTGTGAAGCCATGGGCACTTTAAGGCTTAGGCAATGTTGGCCATTTGACAGTTTTGTTGGCCTGGGTGTCCGGTTCTCATCACTGATGTCTGCCAGTTGTTCCTCACCAGTGAGGCTAGCGCATCACCTTTTCACAGCACCGTGCTACAGCACTTCCCTGCGCTGTGGCCCTACATATCAGGGTCAGCCTCAGGTACCCACAAGCTCTGCTTGGCACAGAGTGCCCTGGAGCAAGGGAAGGGGTGCTGACCTTCGCTGTCCAGAGTATCACAGTTATCTCCCTCCTCTTCCACCTGTGAGCAGTGTGGCTCTGCAGATAGGAGAGATTTGCCTTTGAAAAGCACCTGCCTATTTATCTTTAAAATCCTGGCCCAGGCACATGATGGTAATCAGGGCTACATGAGTGTTACAGCTAAGGACATAAATAGGTAAGTAGATGCAAAGGTACAAATGAATGTTGCGTATCCTATGTCTGCTGTGATATCTATGTCCTCTGATCTCAAGCAAAATATACCATGCCAAATAAGGGTAACGAACACCCCAGCATATGCACCCAGCAATGGAAACATCTAAAAGGGGAACATATTGGGGTAATATTTTAACGTACTTTCATGGAGAAAGAGAGTTTTTAAAAGACACACAATTAACTGAAATCTGTCTGGGTTTGGAAGAATTAAAAGTGTGATGCTGATGAACAGGTCTCTGCAGAGTAGTGACAAAATTGCAGTGGCATCTCTTCAGAGTCCAAGAACTAATATCAGTAGCTTTATTTCTTTTATGCTTCTCAGGAGTAAGAGATTAGGAGAACAATTTTCCTGCCTCAAAGAATACTAAGAATTACTGTGCACAATATTGCATCTTTATGCTGCTAAAAACATTTTAAATAGCCCTCTGGAGATACAATTTAAGAGAGATGGATTTTCCACTAAAAGGTGCACATGCTTGTCATTACATAACCATTTCTCCCTGTATATCCATAGCAATCACATACACAACCACACATGTCGCTGGATGCACAATTTCTTCATGCTGAAGTCTTACATTCCACCATGTGGTAACACTACAAAGCAGAATGCACATGGTGCCAAAAGATGTTAAAGCCATGAAGTGTCAATGCTATTGTGGTATTCATCACTACATTTGGCTTGGTAAATTAAGGAGTCCATAGCCTGCTCTCCAGCCTGCTCTCTGGCCTTAGAACAGTTTGCACCCAGAAGGCTAACTACTCTTTGAATGAGGGTGACCACATATATTTTGCTTACAGCCTCCTGAATAGTGCTGGAACATTAGGGAATTCTAGGTGGCACGAATCAAAGTGCACACCAGGGAGCATGGTAACTATTAGTGAATAATCACAAGACAGTGTTTTAGCCTCTGTCCCGGCACTGTCTTACTGGTGTAGGTACAGCCCTTTGTACTTGTGATCCTGAGGTTGTTCTGCTCCACACAGCCTGGAGCTCCCACCAGTGCTGCCTGCTCTCAGGGTGGCTCTGGTTTCACCCCTTGAACTTAGCTAAGCATCTTGGACCTTTACTGACATCAGATTATTAAGGGGCTGCGACAGGTGGGAGAAAGAAAAAGAGATTACCAGGTACTACTACACTCATCACTTTTTTTGCATTGATTTAGTGAAAGATTCATATTGTGCTGCCTGACACTAACTTTTACACAGGTGGTTGCTTGGTGTATGGGCATTAGGTATTTATATTCATCATCTAAGCACAAATATATATAAACCAAATCCTTTGGAAAAACAAGGCTATGGTTTTGCAGTATTACTGCTCCACAAAACAAAATTTCTCTGTCTTTAGCAGGCCTAGGAACAAACTTGTTGAGGATCATCACATATATTCCTAGAGGAAACAAATTTGCTAAAGTCAAGGATAATTTTAGTTCAATTATTGAGTAATACTCTAGGAGGGAAAGATTAAAGTGATGAGTTAGCTTGTGGTTTTTCCCATGCAGGTTTTCTCCTAACGATCACTTTTTGATGAAGTGTTCAACCTAGTTTTGAAAGGCTCTAAACAGAAGATTTACTCAGCTGTTCCTGAGGAAGGTGCAGTTGTGTGAGAATTACCTGTTGTTATTAATTTCTGGCCACAGTCTCAATCCAGAGGTGGATAATTTCTAAAAATAAGGTGCATGTAAAACAACTGCTTTATTTTGTAAACCCTAGTTCTTATACAACTACTGTTATATCTGCAATTGTCACTGTTCATGCAGCCACTGACTGTTCCAAGAAAAGATTTTTTTTGTCATAGATATTATGATTAGCTATTTACAGACTTCGGTGAATGTAGACTTGTTGCAGAAAATATAGAATCAGATAATCATAGAGTTATAGGATTATTTAGGTTGGAAAATACTTAAGATCATGGAGTCCCATAGTTAACCCAGCATTGCCAAGTCCACTGCTAAACCGTGTCCCTAAGTATCATATCTACCCGTCTTTTAAATACCTCTGGGGATGGTGACTCAGCCAGTTCTCTGGGAAGCCTGTTCCAATGCTTGACAACCCTTTCCATGAAGGGATTTCCCTAATGTCCAATCTAAACCTCCCCTGGCACAACTTAACATCATTTTCTCTTGTCCTAACAAGGTATGGTCCTTGTCTGTAGAACAATATCAATTACATACCATTCCCTTCATATTGACAGTAAACCTTACAAACCAATCTCATTACTCTGAAGTTGTCAAACTACCAAATACACATAGAAAGGATTGAGGTGTGGGCTGGCTCTCAGGATAAGCTGTTGCAGAGGCTGCAGAGTGGAAGCTGGTTGCACAGGTGTCCAGAATTGCTCCAGCTGGAGAGCCAGGGCGCTGCCAGCACTGCCACAGCAGGAATTCCAATTTCTCTCACCAGCCTTTACCAAGAGCAGGGCATGTGTACTGGAGGCAGCAGAAGAAGCTCCACCACCAGCACCCTGTGCTCTGTAGTTTCCTACTTTGCTTTTCCCTTGGTGAACAAGTGCACTGCTTTCTTTTGCCTGTCACAAGGAAAACAACTCCTCCAAACAGGCTTAGCAAGCTATTTTTCCACAATAGTGCCTGCAACTTCTGTTTTCCCTCAAGCTCCTGAAATTGCAACTGGGGTCAGAATTTGGAAATTTGCTCTAAAAAAATCAGGGATCCACCATCCTTCTTTCTTTAAGGTGTTGCTCTCTGTGAGAGCAAATGATCCCCCATTCTGCTATTGCTAGGATCTCAGTGAGTGCCAGGCTATGTTTGCCTTGCAGACCACTTTAAATGCAGCTGGAATAGACATGAGCTAGTGCACACTGTAGGTGACAGCTTCGAATTTTCAAAAGGCAGTCACAAATTTTTTTTTCTAGGAAAAATGTTTTGATAAATTAATGTGTGGTGGAAGGGTGAGATTAGGATTTCTAATGCATCAGATTCACAGACCTTGTGAAAAGTAGAGAGGTCACAATGGACTTCATATATGTACATATTTACACAAATATATATGAAGAAAGATCTGTATATATTTTAAAAATATTTGCTTGGAAATTTATATCTGCTTCTACTGAATTCTAGAGCCACCTCATTCTTATTTCACATCAAGATCTCTTGCATCATTTAATGTGGATATATAATAACATTTTTTAGCAGGTAGAAGCGCTTAGAAACATGAGAAAATACTTCTACATTTAGTTTGAAGTAACTTCAACATGTACTGCTTTCCTCCTAATCTCTCATGCAATTTAAAATGGTACATCTTTAAAAAATATATACCTTATTAGAATATAACATAGCAGAATTAGCTTCAGCTAACACAATGACAAGACAGGTATTTCGTTTTCTGGTATCAGTCTTCAGTTTCATACTGCTCACCTTTTATCTTCTGCCCTCCCTCCCTGTAATTATTTTCCCCTGTACTTTCTGACACAACATGTGCTTACACTAATTGAACATCTAAATCACAGTAAAAAACTTACATACTGTAGGCTCTACCTTCAAAAAATGTCAAATGTCACTAGTTGAAATGACAAATGATGTTCAGACAAGGGAGAAAAAGAGTGTTCTAAAAACTGGACAAAGAAACCTTGTTCTGATCTGGTAGCACCGTGACCATTTTGATGGAACAAATTATGTGGACAAAACAGAGAGAGGAAATAAGGTCTTTCTCTCAAAAATTTAGTGGAAAAAATATTCTTTAAGGTTCAGCTCCATTTGAATCACACCTGCTGGCCTTACAAGCATAAAATTTGTTTCAGTAAGAGCTGATCTTTCTCTATCTCATCTTCATCTTTTTATGGTGCATCTGATAATATTCAGTGATTATTTTTTTTAAAATAAAGCCTCATTTCCTAGATCCATGAGATTAAAGAGGAGAAACAGAATGAAAAAAAAAAATCCTACTCAATGTGTCAGCAGCCAATTAACCAGCTTTAATGATCGTGGAGAATAGCTTGAAAACATTATTGATGAGTTGCCCAAAAGGTAAGCTCAAAGCTGATAGAAAGCCAATGTTTTTCAATATATTTTAGCAATATCATGATTTTTGTGGCCTAACTATATATTCTGGCTGACTATGCTGAGTTCAAGCAAATCCAGTGTCAGAAACAGCTACTGAGCAGGGTAGGACTGTGAAAGGCTTGTGATGATGCTCCTGTGGGCAAAGGAGAAGGCTTTAAAGCCTCTTCCTTGGTTCTGGTGCCCACAGGTATCTCTCCAGCACACATCTGATAGACCACAGGACAGAGGAGATAGACCAGACCACTGGAAGGCACCCCACAAAAGACAAACCTGCAGTGCACTGGGGTCATGACAATATTGAGCAACAGCACTTTAGCCTTTGTGTAACATCAGTCAGTTTGGCTTAGTTGTTAAATCTTTTGAGGATGACTAAGGGAAATATAAGTTCCCTTTTAGTTCTCTACTGATAGATTTGCAGTTACATTTAAAATAATTTAAAAAAAAAAAAAAGTAACAGCACCTGAGTTCTATCCTCTGGCACTAATATTATCTTTGACCATTATATATTCTGGCTGAAAAAAGAAGTATATAGCTGCAAAAAATCAGATATAAAGGGGAATAATAGAATAGGACGTACATTAGCAGGGAAGGATAGTCACTGAATTTGAGATACTTCATTAGGTCTCAGGACATCCAAGTCTGGGTTCCCCTTTGCCTACTGACAATTTACTACTGGGGAAGTGATTAAGTATATCTGTGCCTCAGCATCATATCTTAAAATATTTCCTTTCTCCATTTTATCTAATTACATTCAAACTGTTCAAGTTAGGGGCTTTCTCTAGCTATGTACAGTGATTAACAGGAAAAGATGTATTATACTGAGTGCCTTGACTACATATGCACTAGGAAATTAAATAGTGATGCCTATATCTTTAATAATATTAATATTAACCTCTAATAGTGGTCACATATGCCTTTAAATAATGTTTAACATAAAACAATACTGTCAAACTCTACATAAGTCATATTGAAGATGAAATATTGTCATAAGGCCATATAGTATACTAATCTATTTTTGTGCATTGCATATAACTACATATTATATATATGTAAAATTGTAAGAGTGCCAGTTTATCTCACTTGAGAATGTAAGCCAGGATAGTTAACTGCATGCTATAAAATCTACATGTTACTTTCAATTGTATTGTTTGATTAGAATTGTATTTCACCTTCTAATATTTATTAATCTAGTGAAAAATTTCCTGTCAAGAAGATAGTGCTGGACATAAAAGGAACATAACAGGAATATGTTTCTCCTTTTTGTTAAATAAGGCTGTGATTTACACACAGTTACAAGAATTTTTCTCTCTGATGTAAAAAAAAACCTGACAGTGGTTTCAAGGAAGATATTGTGGTAGCTCCACATCGAACTTTGTGCAGTCATTTAGGGAAAGAATTGAAGTGATTTTTTGCCCCCTAAAAGCAGCTTCTGATATTTCTATCTACTGGAAGATTGTGTAGTGGTATGTATTTGATTAGCTCATCTCTTTTCTTTTGAGACAGAGAGAATGAAAATAATGAATGACTAATCACTTCAGGTTACTCTTTTTACATTGAGTCTATTACAGAACCAATTAAAAAAGTAATACAGAAAACTATATAGATGTGATTAGGTTATAATGCTAATGCAGAGAATTGTGTATAGATAATTATCCTGCAGTACAGATAATTCTAACAAAGACTAATCAGAAGACATATCAAATACCTAAGAATCACAATTCTGCCTGAATTCCTCTTAAATGTCACTTAAAAAGCCGCAGATATACTGCGGCTTTTTAATCAAATATGCCAGGCTCTTTCCTTCCTTCCTTTGCACAGCCTTGTCATGCAATTCTTACAGAAGTTCCGTTCACACTACAGTCCTACATTATCACAGCTGGGGTGTAATTCAAAGCAGCTTTGGACCTCCTCTAAATTCCACCAGCTGGTAATAGTTTTCTGGGGACTAACAACTGTAGACACCACAGCACAGGCCATAGCTCAGCTGATGGAGGGGATCACACCTCCGCATCAGGAACTGCTGAATGTGACTTGGAGGCTGGCAGTATATAACATGCTTGCAGTGGCCAGGATGCAAAAGGGAAAATGAGAGACTGTAAATTGGGGTAGTGCTATGCCACCCCTTGTGTCTGATTTCTAGGAATGGAGAGAGGGCTGGAACTAACTTGTTTATATTGTTCTTATCAAATATGGCCACCGTGCTAACATCACATTTTGAAATGCAGAAGAAAAGTGCTTGTCATATGTATGTGACTCCTCCTGACCTCCTGTACCATATCTCCTTCTCCCCTCATCATATCTCTCCTCTGAGTTCTCTCCTCTGTAGCTGTGCTCAGAATAGGTCCTGCATCTCCCTGCCAGCAACTCGTATCTTATCTCAAAACATATGACTCAGTATGATGCCTCTTTCTCCTTTTCATTATTTATATCATGTGCCCTACACAAAGTCGTGTTACTCAGTTCTGAAAAGCCCCGTGCAATTCAATTCACATCAAAGCAGTCAGTTTGTCAGCTTCTCCATCACCTAAAAGCTCTATATTCACTGCCTGACCTCCCTGAGCATATCTGCTACTTTCCTGCCTTCTGCCACATAAAAAACACCAACACTGCTGCCATGCTACTTGCAAGGAATTGACTGATTTGATATATAAGTTGTCTGCTGTCTTCCCTTTTTTCAGTGCCTGCTGACTATTTAGCTGTCTCCTCTTAGAATGCTTGTTCCTCGGGGCAGAAGCACTGCTCAGAAAGCATTTAGCATGCACGGAGAAGTGCTTAAGTAGTGGTTACTAACTTTGTTGTGTGGCTGCACAAGCCATTATCTATAGTTCCTGCTTTATTCCAAAACGCATTTTTAGATCAGTCCTTGAAATGTTTCAAATACCAGCAATTTCACAGCAAACGATGTCCTGTATGTGAAATAAAACCTTTTAGGAACTGCTTCTTGGAATTTGATAATCAATGGACATGTTCTATGTAAGGACAATTTGAAAAGGTTCTTAGCACCAGCCAAGCCCTTGTGAGCTCAACAGTCTTGCTACTTCCTCCTTCTTGAAGTGTCTAACTGGAAATTCTTTTCTGGATGAGCACAAGCTGTAGTGTGAATGGCTTCTGAGAATGATGTGAGGTGCAGCATGAAGTACAGTAGTAACATAATAAACGCATAGAAAATTGCAGTCTTCTATCTTCCTAAGGTCATCTAAAAAGATAAATTCTAAATATAATTAAGCCTTGATTTGACCCATTTCATGGACTTTATCTTTCAGTAATTTTTTTTCAATCTTAATTAGTACTTAGCATTTATGCAAGTCTCTGTGATTTAAGATGCTGAATGATATATGAGTTCAACAGAGTCCTCAGCTGAAGGACAAGTATTTTAGTGAATGCAAGACCTGACCCAAAGGCTATTTGCAGCAGTTTGTCATTTAGTACAGGGAAGGTTAGGTAGGTTACAGTGATATATGATCTTTCATGCTCTGAACCTAATGGCACAGTTGAACTGCTTCTTTGACTTTCATTAACTGTAAGCAGCTCTTTTCATATACAGAGTAAACTGAAGATGTGACAACCTTTCTCCCCGTGGCTGAAGGAAAAGTAAAAACTTCTGATAGGTTTGGTCAGTCAATCAAAACTCTGTGCCCAGTCCATGTAAGCCTGAATGCAAATTTTTGCTGAGTTTATTTTACTCTCATTCATATACCAAGGGGGAGAGAGGGGAAGTCTTGGCAAGTGCTCCATGTGGAGTCCTGCCAACACACTGCATTAAACAGTCACCCTGGTGCAGGAGCAGCCCAGGGAACGCCAGTGAAAAACAGCACCTGCAAGTGTTCTGCAAATGGCATGGGGCTATGGAGAGGGTGGAAAAAGAATATAAATGGGAAAAATATGATGAAAAATGGCTAGGAGCCATGGGCAGGCAAAACACATGGGCAAGGTTTTCTGCTTCAGGGGACAAGTTAGTGGAACAATTCTTCTCTTCCTTTCCTGTATACATAAGAATTAGAGCTGTTAAAATTTCAAGGAATGAGAAATGGGCATTTTTTCTAAACAAACAGCAGTTTGAAAAATATTGTGCTTTTATCACATTGTTGCCATTTTCCCCCCTCAACGTTTTCCATCAGAAAGCTGACCAAAAAGAAAGAAAATCTGAAGGATACTTATTTTCCTCTAGCCAGCTGGACAGATACCAGCAAAACCAAATAAACAATCATATCAGGATGCAATTCATAATATAGTTTATAATCACATTTTTATCAGCATTGCTCCTGGTTTTTATCAAAAATCTTTTCAGTTGAAAAATTTCCAGCAAACTCTAAACATAATATTGAGGGCCCAATTCATCCTGTAGGCTGATGAAATGTTCTGTGGAACTAAAGTTGCCTTGCATACAACTAAGCTGAATGGAGATCTGGGAGTCCACTGTGTGCTACTACATCAGCTTAGGAGTTATTATATGAAATTTCTCAATAGTGGTAGCTCTTTTAAAAATTCTTCTGATGCATGGCTGCAAGACAAATGTTCAGGTGTAGATAAGAGTAAAAAAGAAATCAAATGTATAGTAATCTTTCTTGAAAGTCAATGTTATAAGCCTCCTGTAACAGCTAAAGAGGGAGACCAGTTTTCAGTAAAAATCAAACCCAGTCCTTGGCAGAAAAAGGCAGAAAAAATCCAAGAGCTATAAATTATGAAAATCAACTACTGGTTTACAGAAAGACATGATGTGTGCAAGCAAAACTTGTTTCCTTGCTTTCCATTCAGCCCATAGAGAGAGTGGACTACCCTTATCTGTCCCTAGCCTAGCTAATGTCCATTTCCATAGCAGGGCTGGGAGGAATTAGGGAGGAAAGACATAAGGCTTCCGCCCTCCATGCTTTAATGACCTCACCAAGTGTGAGATACTGGATCAGTTATTATTAATATTTTAATTATTGGGTCAGAACGAACTCGTGTGTGTACATGTGGGAGTAAGAGCCAGGCCTGCTCATGTCAGTCTCAGAACTCACACGGCTGGGCGGCAGCATGGAGCTCACATGGAGCAGTTGTCAATCACAAGGGCAGCCTGCGAGTGTACCCGCATCATGGCCCTGGAATCCCTACCCCAGTCTCTGACTGGCTGCACGCCCTGTCACTGAGTGGGCAGTGCTGGACATCCCGCCTGGGAGGGGTGGCCACAGAGGGCCGAAGCACAGGAGCACATGGGCTCCATCTTGCCTTTTCTCTTGGGACCTGCCATCGTGATGTGGAGACAAACTTCCATAGGATTCTTTGGTGGTAGCTATTTTTCTCTCAATATCCTTTCTTAACCTCTTTTCTCTATCTTTATCTATTTACTCCTGTTTATTTTCTTAATCTCTTTCTTTATTTACTCTTTCCTTACTTAATATTTTGGGTAACTTAAAAACAATGAGTTGAATTCTGCTGAGCTTTGTGGGATGGTATGTGCTGGGTCAGTGCTTTGTGGAATGTTTTACCTTGGTTGTATGTTGCCCCTTTTAAACCTTCGCAAAAATCCTTATTTCCTCCTAAAAGTAAAAGGGTCTTCTGGGAAAACATGTGGAGCATTTCTGGCTCTAAAGTGGAGTTTTTTAGGCTATCTCAAGGTATTAAGAACCAAAGGCTCTGCAAAAGTTCAGTGGGTGAACTCTTGCGGTCTTAAATATGTTTTAAAGTAAAACTCCTGGGCGAGCATGTGGCTTGACCTGGGGTCTTACACCAAGGCAAGACTGAGAGTAGTATGCTGGCAACAAATGGTGAGAGATCCCTTTCTCTCCTACATTATCACACAGGCAGCTGATGCAATCTCCACCAGTGGTGCTGGAACTCTGGATGGCATTCAAGCAAGTCATGTCAGTGGGAGTATGATTCAAGCACAGTGTAGAGGCATACATCCCAGTTTACAACATCTTCGTGTTGCATGACATCAGTTTGGTTATGGAACAGTGTTTAGAATCCCTTTATTCCTGGCTAACCATTTTCTATAATAATTTTACTAAAGTGACTAAAATAAGCTGGTCTTCCTTCTTAGTCCTGTAAAGCTGATTGCCGCTATTTGTGTATGACCTTGCTGCATGCAATCTTTCCTTTGCTCAGAGACTGACTCAATGCCAAGTACAGCATGAGTCAAGTGCATTATTGCAGTTGCCTTAACTTTTGTAGCTTCAGAAAGCAACTATTTCACATTGCCTCCCACCCCCTCACAACAGACATCTGCATTTCATCTATATATAGATCAGAAAGAAAGCCTTTGAAGAAAGGAAGAGCACTGGCATAATGAACAGCTGCAGAAACTTGTGCTGGGAAGCTCCTCTTTGCATCATTGACTACTCCCAGTGTCTCCAGGGAGTCCTTGAGTGGCTGCACTTTTCTGATGTCAGAGGAGATCACAGCAGCACTGACTGCACCTCTGGTTTTCCAAGAGGTTGCCACTTGTAGCCAGCAGTGGCCTGAGAGGTATTGCCTTTAACTTGTCTTGCATCCTTCTCCATGGACACCCCCTTGTCGTGGGGGAGAAGCTTGCGTGCCTTCATGAGGTTGCGAGCTGTGCTGGCAGTGGTTCATGCCTCCGGTAGGGTCTCCCATGCTAGTCAGGTCTCAACTGAA
>JAWWEE010000105.1:68209604-68286364 GCA_035221455.1 Xenops minutus | reverse complement strand
TTTCCACTGTGCCTTTTGTGACCGGACTTGCCTATCTCGCATTGGCCTTTTTAGCCACCAATGTGCTTGTAGCAAGCATGGGTAGAGCCCTTGTAAATCTTCGTTCGCGAAGCCTAGCAATGAGTCTTGCATCAAGGTAAAGTTTCTGTGTGGTGGTTTTATTTTTTTTTAATTTTAAATTTTTTTTAACCTTAAGGTTAAAGTACATTAGGAAGCATGATTTGTAGCTTCATTTCCTAGCACTGCTAATTCCATTATTGTTACTTGGGCTATATAATGCCCTGCTTATAAAAGGAGGATAATATTATTTTCTTTCACACAAGACAAGCCTAGCTCCTCTAAAGACTCTATCATGAGTCTTTCCATGAAAAAAATCCTCAGTATACTGGATTAGAATCTTAGACAAGAAATAACACTGGGAAGAGCAACCTGCAGCTATGGTTATTCGTATTGTTTCATGCAATGTGCCATTCATCATGGTCAGGGACTGCCTAAAGTTCTCAGTGCAGCAGTGAGGTGTGAGAGTCCTCCCACAGCATGCTCTGGTGCTGCACGATGAAGGGGAACCACCTCCACTGCATTCTTCTAGGGGGTCCAAGATGCTTTGTTAAGGGAAAAGCCACTGCATGTGTGGAAATCTAGAATATAACTGTGATGTTTCTTATTAAATTTCTTTCAAAAAGATGTTGTGAGGAGATTTAAAGGGCCATTTTACTGTTCTACCTGTGGAACATTTAAAAAATAACACTTGACTGACAGGACTAGTACTAGTAATCCAAACCATTGAAAATCACTTTTGAAGTCCCTGGAAATTAAAATCTGTCCCTGCTTTACTGCACCAGTCTTCCACATTGCTTTTAACATTCAAGAATTCTCTCAATTTCCTCTACTAATTTGTGACATTTTTACTATTTGGATGATGTATTTTTTATTTTTAACCTAAATCTTCAAGACAGTTTTGCTGAGAAAATTCTAGTACACAGAACGGCTTCATGAAATTAGAATGGCCTTCAGGAAATAGCAAATCTACAAAGCATTAAATAATGTATGAAACTTTCTGTTTTAAATTGCCTTTTACAGCAGAGTGATAAGACAGACCATTTGGGGATTTAAACTACTAAATATCTTTTAAAATTTCAGCTTATGGAAAACATGCAAATCTAATTTTTTTTTTTCCTTCACCAAAAGAAAGTGTTTGCCAGAACAAAAAATACCCTGTGTTTTCTGACAGCTATAAGGAAAAGAAAGTCTGAATTTGAGAAATCAGTTCAGCAAATTATACTAGAGAGAGCATGTGCTATCTAAGGCCTTCTCATGAGCACACAAAATAGCACACCTGCACCCATCACACCTGTGGACCTTCTCTCACTGGACACCTGAGAGTGCAGTCTGGTGTCTGTCTGTCCTGTCCCGAGGCACACAAGCCCCCAGGATATCACAATCATCCTAGGTGTCACCCAGGTGGTCCATTGCAGGTGGCTGTCCTGTGTGTTGCAGAAGGGGATGAGGCTGTAGTGGTCTAGCACAGACCAGGGATGTCTCTCAAGGAAACACACTGCTCAGCTTCAGGCAAGGGACATGGTCTGTTCTTCAGAAGCACGCTTCTCCTCCCACCTGGTGATGTGGGTTTTCACAGTAAGTGGCCCAAGAAGGTGTTGGGGTAAGAGGCTGGACTGGTTTTGTCCTTTCTTCAGTTTTGGGGCATGGGAGCTGGAGGGGTGTGCAGCAGGATCCAGAGACCGGAAGGCACCCCTCAGTGGCCGGGGCAATAGCTGGCGAGGGTTAAAGCTACCTCAAGTACCACAGCTGGACTCTTGCCAAATGTTGTGCTTACAAAGGAGTTTTCAGCTTTCCTAGACAGCTGTTTTCCAGGCTGCCAACCCGGAGACAAACATTTTATTTCCAGGGAGCTGGACTCCTTGTCTGTAGGGATTTCTCCCTTCAGTCCTATATCTGCCCGGCCAGCTTTGTTGTTAATGCTCACTTGTGGAAGGGGCTGAGAGTCATTAGCTCCCTTTGAACTCACTATGAATAAAAATAATTCAGCATCACAAGCCTGAGATGATTTTGAGTGAAATCCTGGCATATTTCAGGCAATGAAATGAATGGGTTGTTACTGGGTCTTTCGTCCGAGAGATGCATAATTCTACCACCTGAACGGGACCCTTCTCTTTTCTCGCCTCTTTAGGAACATCCCCTTCTCCACTAGAAAGGAAGGACTAAAGGTGAGATAGAAATTGCTGACCTTAGTAAAAATTTCCTGCTATTTCTTAACAGCATAGAACACTTTTTTTGTGGCTTCAAACTTTCCTGGATTTTGAACAAGCAGGCTTGTGATTTGTGTTGTGGTGTCTCTCAGCCTCAGTTTTGGGCACAGATATTTCATAGTCAAAATAAATCAGTTGTTTCAAAAAAACAAGAAGAGAGCCAGTATTGAACTGAGCCTCAAAGCAGAATAAAACTGGGAAAAGCATGGAGAAGCTATGATGCAAAGAAAGGGACAGAAGTACAGAAGCCAGCAAGGACAGAGTATGAAAGCAGAATGCACAGATGCGGAGCATAGGCTCTGAATTGTGTGCTAGCATGCTCATAAAATGAAAACAAATCATGTTGCCATTTTCAGAGTGTGGTATATGTCTAGGAGTTATTTCATGCAGTCTTTTATCAAACTTGTGCAAGGTGACTTGCAGACACAAAGGGTTAGGCAGTAAGAGTGCGCTGTCTCATCTTTTGCTGATTACATTTGAGAGAACACTAAAGAATTGTTTCTTTTGTATTAAAACCTGTTTCTTCTCTAAATCTATTTAATTATCAAGTCTGTTGAGTTGGGAATGACTACTTGCTTTTTGAACTAAAAACCATTATAGGTGTGCAAACTATTCATTTGGTGTCAGCACAGCTTTGGACATCTCCAATATGCAGACCATCTACAAGGTTTGAAGAATTGGTAACAATCACACGGAAGATTGAAATTCTGCTCAAAAAGTGTTGAAGAGAAATCTTTTCTTTTTTTTTTTTTTTTTCCCCGACTGAAAAAGACTTTTTTTTTAACTATTTGCTGTCATCCCAAATATTAAGGTAAAAAATTGTATCTGAAACCTCCTACTTTTATTCCACAATGTAATCTTGTCATCAATAGCATTTATTTAGATTAGTATTTTCTCTTAAAATCTCCTTCTCCCCCCTTACTACTGTATTTTATGTGTGCTCTACAAATAAAGAGGTTTTTGTACTTGTATGGGTAGAGAAAGCTCAGCTCCTTCCCTCATTACAGAGAGGATTCCCCTTGTTTATGTTCATCATATTTAACTTGCATTGGAATATTTTCATGACTTGAGCATGGTGTTAATAACACCACGGTCGTCGGTTTGATCCCTATATGGGCCATTCACTTAAGAGCTGAACTTGATGATCCCTGTGGGTCCTTTCCATCTCGGAATATTCTGTGATTCTGACTTCATCCCTTAGCGCAAAATCCTTTCTCTTAGCATGAAGCAAAGTCCTTTTTTAATCTCTCTTATCATTGAGCAAAGTCATTTCGCTCTATGTAGGATTTCTGAGAAAGAAAATTATCCAAATATTTGCTTTCAAGGAAAAGCTTTTTATAAGAAAGAAAGTTATCTGAAAGGATCGCTGTGAAAGCACCTGTAAAACACCTGTGAAAGGAGAGTAATTAAGTAATTATTGTTAACTATGCTGTTAATGCAGTCTATTGTTGCGGGCAGCACTGCTACTCAACTATCATAAGCAACTCTTTTTCCTTCACCTCTCATTGTTTCTGTTAGCCAGTCATGTTACAACTACGAATTTGCTTTTCTTGACAACAGTTCAGGATTTTTACTGATATGAAGCTACACTGAAGAGATTAAAAGAAACCCGAGGTCATAGAAATTGCCGAGGTAGATTAAATCAGAGATCTATGTAATTCTTTGCCAGCATGAAGTATTAGACAATCTTTAGGTAACTTTTCTTCCATGGAAAGTTGATGTCTGAGATCTGGCTTACAAAACAACTGGATCATGAGAATTGAGACCTCTCTCCTTGAAATGACAACCAACATATGAACAACCAATATTCTTTGGGGGGGCTGTTATAATGTACACATTTTTAAATATGAAAGCCTCTTGAAAGAAAATATTACTTTTTTAATCATAAACTCACACATACCATGCTACATACTATGAAGAAAATGTCAGCTCTTTTCACTGGTATGTAGTATGTCAGTCATGCTTCATACTTTACATGAAAGCAAATTCAAAATATGTCCCAATCTTACAAAAAATACAGTTTTCAGTTGATAGCAATTCAATATTTCTAACAGGAAAAAAAAAAAAAAAAGAACACATGGAAGACTTTACTAGAGGCTGTTCCTAAATGTAGGCTCCATTACAGTTCTATCAATTTAAAACATTTTTATTTTGATTTTTTTTTTACAGCTCTTGCTTGAACTTACAAGGTGGAACATACAATGCAACCTTGTAATTTGCTGGGGAGGAGGATAAACAACCCAGAGAAAATGCTACACATACCTAGAACAACAATTTCAGAGATACTACAGAATTTGTGTGGTCTACACCGTGCTTTCCATGTTCACCACTGAATACAGAGAGAATTGTTTGGGGAAAAAAATAACAAAACTTGAACATTTCTTTTTGTTCATTCAAAATTTTGTTACTTTGTTTATTTTTCTTTAATGCGTCACTCTAAATGCAATCCTAAAGCAGGTAACAAAATTCAATTAAAACTTGATATTTTAAGCCTAACTATGACTTCTAATACTTTCCATTTTAATCCAGGCACACAGCCCTTCCACATAATAGTAGAAAATATTCTAATAATGAAAATAGGCCACTTTACATACCCAAATAATTTTCTCTCTGCAGCTATCACTGAGTCTTCTACCTTCTGTCAAGTTTGGTTAAGGGTTTCAAAAATTAATAAGAAGGCATATGAGACTGCCAAACAAATATGGACAGCATATTTAAGTAAATCACCTCTTCTTCAGAAAAGAAGGTATAAAAAAGCAGATGCTTTCATTTATCTCAACAAGTAATTCACATAATTTAGAGTGTTTGGTATCAGTTCTTGCTCAAGAGACATACTCACATACATGATCTTTTTTTACTGAAGAAGTGTACCACTCTCAAATTCACATGCATATATAAACTGAAAATTGCATCACAAGTTTTTGACTTTGGTCCATGCCTGGGAAAGAGATGTTTTTCATCTGCTGGCAAGACATATTTGTCACATTTCAGGCAAGAGCATCTGACCATGTTTTAGTTAGCTATTTATTTGCTTCCCAGAAAGAACAGATGATGTTAATCACAGCAGTGATGGAAGAGAGCATCCAAAGATCCACATGGCTTTTGATTAAAGCATGTTAGATAGTATTTTAGCTTCAAGGGTTTTATTGTCACAGATCCCTGCAGGGATGCACCTAATATATCTGTGCTTTTTCACCAAGTAATGTATATAGTATGCTAGTTCTGTTGCTGTTGCTTTTCATATATCTTTTTCTATTTAAATATCTTGATTCATACCTAAATCTTTATCCAAAGCTTTAAAACATTTTGTAAAGTCCCAGAACAGTTTGCTGACTACTTATTCCCCAAATCCTTAACTTAAGACATTCAGCTCCAGAGTTCATACTGGAACATGTAGAAATGCAGCAAGATTCAGAGCCACCTTAGCCCCTGATTACTACTCCCTGTATTATACATATGCCATTTTCCCTTATGCACCTGTATTTCTGTGTGGGCTTCCTTGTGGCCTGTATTTAGAACTATTTGGATAGTTCTTCAGAGAGATGCAGAAAAATTGTCGTGCCTTGTACGTTTAAGTTGTGCCTATATAAGGAAAATATGCTTGTGTAATCCAAGTTTTTATCTGAAACTAATACCCTTGTACATTAAGTGATACAAGCACTTATAGATCTGGCAAAGGAGATGTTTTGTTCAAATAGTTTACTACAAATAGTTTTGCACAAAACTCAAAATGTACCATATAATCTAGAACATGTCAAATGCCTTGCTCAGTGAAGCTCTTTTGCCACTACTAATAGGTCTCAGAGGCATTAAAATCTTCATGGTCAGTGCAGAAAACAGAGTACATCTTCACTGTAGGGTGGGATGGGGAAGGACTGGTATAAGGCTGTTTGGAGCAGCTGGATGGCATCATCCCTGAATGTTCAAAATTGCCACTGAAAGAAGTAAACACTGGTTTAAACCCAAATTAATAATATGAAGGATGTCACCTGTCTGAGATGAGGGATCAGGTGAGGATGTATCAGAGAAAGGGAACTTTGAGGAGCTGGGATTCACACAGAGACCCAACATAGACTGGTGGGAAGCTAGAACTCTATAAAACTACAGTTCAATGACTGCCTCAAAATTTTGGTTCTTTCTAATGAGCATGTAGTGTTCAATAAATAATGAAACTCTGTAAAGAATATGTATTGTGACCTGTTATTACACATAGACAAAACTGAGTTGAGTGGTGAGATTGAAGAGTGAAACAGTTGCTATCACAAAAATTTCACGTTAGTCCAAAAAATGCTCTGATTAAGAAGAATTGCAGAAAGAACTTTTGAGCAAGCTGGTCTAGTGGAAGGTGTCCCTGCCCATGCAGGGAAGTTTCAACTAGATGATCTTTAAGGTCCATTCCAACCCAAAACACTCTATGATGCTATGATTCTAAGAATTTCATGGTCCTAAATGACAGGAAAAATGAGATGGCAGACGAAGTTAAATGTTGAAAAAGGCAAACTAATCTATGTTGGTAGGAACAACCTTAAGTATATATGTGCACTAAAACATAATCATGAAAATCAGCTCTTGCCCATCAAGAGAAATAGATGCAAATAGCTGTGTTCAAAATATCAATGTCATCTTTATGCTCAGGGTAGTTGAAATAACAAAGAAATGGTAGAAAAGGAAGGGATAATAAGAGAGGAAATATGTCACTGTGTGCATTCCTGGTGTGTCTATGTCTTGAATTCTTCAAATAGTTCACTTAAAATGTATCCCTTCAAACGGGACCAAGTAGAATTACAAGTTCTTCAAAGAAGAATGATACCACTAGGCAATGATCTTCCTCTGAGAGGTAATTACATAAAGTGGAACTCTTAAGGTTGAAAAAGAAATATTGATAGAAGGAAAATATGATTTAAGACTATGAAATTACAAATTGCATGGACATGCTGAACAAGAGACTGATTATCCTTTATTTTTCAGGATGTAAAACTAGGAAGAGCCAAATGAGATTATCATTAGGAGGTTTAAAGTAAACAAAAGGAAGTACTTTTTCAAACAAAGCGTAATTCAGTTGTGGAACTCTTTGTGAATGTCAAAAGTATAAGTGGATTCAAAGGCAGATTGAAGACTTTCAATGAAAAATCCATCAAAAGCTATTAAACACAGTGAACACAGTGAAGTGATTACAGCATACAGCTCACAAAGTCTCTGAAATACAAATTCCTGGGAGTAGCAAGGGTAAAAGTTAAAGTATTATTCTGTATTTGCCCTGTTTCTATGACTTCTTCCATAAGCACACTTTATTCTTGTCAGAAATGGGGATACTGGAGTAACCACTTTTGAGCTGATCCTGCACAGATGTTCTGTGTGCAGCATATAACTCAGCTTTCACTTAGGCCAGTAGGGTAATTTCATTGATTTTAATGGGAGCTGAATTAGGCTACCTGAGAGAATGAGCCTCCCAATACAATGTTCTGCTAAGGATGTGAAAGCTAAACTTGTTAGAGTGATAAATGTAAATTCAAAGAAAATGACAGTTGCCCAAACCATGGAGTGCCTGGAATGTAGCTGTAAAGTAAAACCACTGTAGGGACTTATTTTAAAACTGTATGCAAAATCTGTAAGTTTATGATTGATTTATTCTTGAATTTAAGTGACTGGTCAGCTGACTGCCTTTGCTCTCCCGAGTGGTAGCTGATCTTGTTGCATGACTGTTCATCTGAGTTTATAAAATGCACAGTCAATTCAAGGTCAGTTTCTAGTTTTATGAAATTAAGATGATAATAGATATGGCCAAACTACAAACATGTCACCGCCTTTTCCCAAATTATTTACTTTCCTGAGACACTCATTAGTAAGTGCACAATTAGATCAATATTATTTGATTTTCTTTACTTTTAGAGAAAGAAGAACTCCTTTAGAAAACAAATCATGTATTTGTAGACAGAATATGTTCTTAAAAAAAAGAATGAAAATAAAACCAGACCAGAAAAATTATCTTAAGAGTGTAAACTACAGAGTTATTACTTCAGTGCTACTACCATCACTAAGTTTGTTACCTAAGGCAAACTAAATACCAATAAAGTATTAGGGTGGATAAACATAAAATTGTCTGACAAAAATATTTATTTTTTGAAAGAACAATATTTTTAATTTCAAGGAAAAGTTGCTTTGCATGTGAGAGCATGTTCTCAAGACATCTCTCATCCAAGTGCTGTAAGATTGCTCTTACCCATGAAACTCACTGTATGCCATGTGGGAAGAAGGAAGAATTTGTTCCAGTGCAGTGCCCTAAATATATGAAGAGTAATTCAGGTACCTAGGCATTTAATACCAATTGAGATGTTCTGTGGTAATTCAAGATAAATGCATGATGCTAACAGCTATGAGACAGGAATGATGGAGGACTCCCACCTTTCAGAATTGCAATACTGTGGGGCACCTCAAAATGTATTAGGGACATATATTTAGATATTTGATTATTTCCCTAGGCTTCAAGTGTAAGCAGACTAGAAGGGCTATCTCAATGGAGGATAACAGGTATGTTCCAAAAGCAGTTCATCTCAGCCTGTGGCATCATTTTCAGATAGGTCATATCTGCCACTTGTGGAAGATTGCTTCTGTCGAGAGATTTTAATGAGTAACTGACTAATTCAGGCTTGACCCCTAGTTTTTCTTCGGCCAGTGTCAAGAGAGGCAAGTCCTGCATGGTGACCATTACACTGTTATAAAACAAATATTAATAATGGAAGGGGGTTTTGTTTCTTGAGCTCAAACAAGCTCTAAGGACTTAGTGTTAAATGTTTCTTGATGCGGGAATGGAGTAAGGGTACTGAAGTGACTAAACCTAGCCCACTTGACAGGCTATCAGCAGAACTAGCAATGCAGTCCTTGCTTGTGAATGGCTAAATATGGTGTATAAAAGCTACTTTATCCTAATAGTGAATTGTGAATAACCTGGCTTGAAACAAATATGGACCTAATTAGATTTGTTTCAGGTTTCATGGTGAGTTGAATATTAATTATAACTAATATAGATGAATGAATTAACATTAAGTTTCCCAAAGATGTTTATTATAGAGGAATGCAGGAAATTGAATGGAAATAAGAACAGTAGCTTGGTTTTACCGTTACTATCTGGACTTACTGGGAAGGTGTAAATACATATAATCTCAACCAAATACCACAATGAAGACAGGAAATTCATTACTGTCAGAGGGGATTTCATTAACTTTACTGCAGTCTTCCACCACTCAGTAGACTATCTCTTGAGAGAGGTATCGCAGGGTTTGTGCACACTGGGAACACCTTGATGTCCTAGGCACAAAGGAAAATGTTTTGTTTTGTTTTGTTTTGTTTTTTGTGTTTCTTTGTTTTGGGGATTTTTTTTTTTTTTTTTTTTATATTGCATCCGCTTAAAAGGGAGTCTGAGAGGATAAGACTTTGTAAGTAAGCGAGAAGAGTATTTCCACCTTTCTTTGGGCAATAAAATATATATTCTGCAGTTTTACATGGATTAATGGTTTCTTTGCTTTTTACCTTTGTACTTACTACACAGAAAGATGTTTTCTAAAACACTCTTTATTTTTTAGAAGTAAAAGAGGAAGATGTGATGGAAAATGTAATTTTTAAAATGGTAGATGCACATGGAAAATCATACTGTATCTGTTACAGAAAAAAATTATTTACTATGCATAGAAGTCTCAATATGAATATGCATGGAGGTGATATGTACATGACAAAAGTGTTAATACTTCCATCTGAAGTTTCAAGAGGTGTCAATATGATATCTAAAAGGAGTATGTGCCATATTTTTACCAATTTGGGGTTCACTAAATCCATGCTTTGAATATAGTCATATATTTTTCAAAACAAGACAATATAATCTTGTTTCTCACATCTCTATGTATGCTTTTATTTACTTGCACCCACATGTGCAAAAATGTTTTATATATTCTCAAAGAAAATTATATAGCAAAATTAAAACACAAGAAAAGGAAAATATGTAGCTTTTATTTTCCTATTCCTGCTTCTGTTCACGAAATAAAATAAGAGAAATTCTGTCTTTAAACTAAAATAATAACATAATAATAAGCTAACTAAATTAAAAAAAATGAATAAAATGGCCAGTCAACACAAAATATTTTAGACAAAAAATTTTGAAAACCTGTTGAAGAAGCCAAAAAATGTCCTATGTTCTGTAAACTTAACTAAAACCAAAACCAACAACAATTACTCCAGTTCTAAAAGCTGAAATATTCAAATAACATCTGACACAGTCCTTTTGAATTCAAAACCTGAAGGCTAGAATCATTCCAGAGTGTTCAACAGGCTGAGGAAACTTGAACTTTTGGCTGTCCTTTACTTCTCAAGTTTTCCAGATGCTGAGCTTTTTTGGATCCATCTGTCCTTCTTGGCAAATTTTTGGCATCTATATGCCCCCCTGAGTGATGGATCACACATGGTTTCTTATACATTTGCCCTGGAGTCTCACTGAGACAGTGATGTAATATCTCCATATTTTTTAAATAAGTTTGTGTTTATACATGTGCATCTGTACAAACAAACAGGTCTTTAACCCAGTTTCTCTGCATGCCCAGAAACTCATCCTACTTCACACCAATAATGGGCTTTGCCAGCTCTGAAGACAGAGTGGAGCTCCTCTGTTGTTCTGATGCATCAATATGTAAGTACTAAATTGGCAGCTGGATTAGTGCACAGCATGCATTTTCTTTGTATTTTTTTTTTTTTTAAATTCAAGGGTAAATGTCAAAACAATGCTGTAAAACCAATTAAGGAGAAAGAAAACAAGATTAGAGGTGCTATTTGAATTATTTATTGTTGTTCACTGTTGCCAAGTCTTTAAATAAGTACTTAATAGACCTTACTGTAACTCTCTGAGCAATACAGTAATTTATGTAATGCACAGTTCAGCAGTTTCTTAACATTAAACTGAAATGGTCCATATAGTATGTTGTGAGCCTTTCTGAAGCCTCCTAAATTTGAACGGTTCACCATTTATGAAAATCTTCATGCAGAGCTAAATTAATTATTTTCATTCAATAATCTGATATATTAAACACGTATTGATCTCTGTGGAAGGGAATATTAAGATTTATTGACCAGAAAGATTAATTCTGACCAATTTAAAGCCAAGGTCAATATTTATCTTGAGGGGAAATAAATCTTGTTATTCAGAAAAACAAGAGGCTGCTATGTATATATTGTTATTTATAGTCTCAGTGTTTTAACCAGACATATCTGGAAATCACTCCTCTGTGGATTTGAATTTCAGGTATATGACCTTTTTTCATTGATATTTATATGATGAAGTGGGAAAAATATTTATAGGACTGGGGAATACATATTTTCTAACCCTTGTCCACCAGCATTTCTAGGGAATACACTGAATAGAGTCAGGAAGCATTTACTTTTAAGAATGAACAAATAAGTCAACATAGCCACAGATTTACTGATTTGTCATCTGATAAAACCAGGAACCTCATGGTGCACACACAGCTCAGCAGTGTTCAGCAGCGTCATGAGAATATTCACAAAGGCCATATCTGAATCTTGTGGAGGGTGAAGAGGGTGGCACATCCTGGGGTCCTGCAGGGGGGTCTGGATGAAGCTGGGGCACACACCTCCTCCTTGTGGTGCTCTGAGGCAAATCAGCTCCATGTTTTCACACACAGTGCCCTGCTTGTCTTGGCTACAATGGGAACCATGCCCTGTTCTCCTGCAATGCAACCTATTTCTTATCCATAAAACCATACTGCCTTTAGTGAACTATTGCTTACATAGGACCCGTGGCTAAGGCATGAAGCAGCAATCCAAACATTACATATTATAGACTTAAATTATTTCTCCACATCACACAGAAGATAAATTCATCAGGGCCTTACATTCCACACTGCCATGCAAATCAGCCTAATGAAAAGGAGTATGAAAATCTGCACTATCTGTGAGGTGCTCAGATTGTACAGTAGGTTGCCCTTTGCACAGCTGGAAGAAGAAGAGTTTCTGATGGTGAAGGGGAAGAAGTTCTCGGTTTGAGGGAAGATTATTTTTCATGCCATTATCTGACTATTTGAGCTGTAGGTGTCTTACTCTCTAAACATTTGGGCTGAGTTCCAAATCTTTATCTGTACATGCACCTGCTTGAATAATAGTGTCAGACACTCATTACCAGTAACCTACTACTTTTGAAATTGACACCATTTACCTACAGGAAATTGTCTTTTTGAAATAGCACTTTGTACTAAACCATTCTGAGATAATTGTTCCAATTAAAAAATACATGGGGCAATGCTGTGCACCTTGGGATGGAAACTTTATTGTGCTATGAAAGAAGTCAATGGGAGTTCGAAGTATTCAGCCACCTGCAGAACTGATGTTAGAGAGCCAAAAAATTTGTAATTCGTGCTGGAAATACATGCAGATACAGTGTCAAAATGGATGGGAGTTTTAGCCGTTTCTTCTCCTTCCCCACCCTGTCTCCCCCTCTCCTGGCATCCAAAACAAAAAAAACCCCAAAATATAAAACCACCACCAAAAAAAAGGGAAAAAAAAAAAAAGAAAAAACCCATTGAATTTCTTATGTCTTTGAGTATTGCTGAGCTCTACATAAATAGGAATATGCTCGCTGTAGGGAAGCAGTGAGATTCAACTATTCCCATTAAAATGCTAATTACAGTCCTTTTATAGATCTGTTGGAGAGGATTTGGGGAACAAAAATAGCACCCAGAGATTATCACAGAAAGAAAAAATATCAAAGATGAAAACATGACATTAAAAAAAAACTTGTTTCTAAATTTAGAAGCCCACTAAAGTGATCCTAACCATTTATTCTCACTGGAGCTGCTCTATATATGAAACTGATACTGAGAAGTCATGAATTCCTATGCTTCCAAGCACAGCTCACAATCTGGATTATTGTACTTTCATATATTTTGTGTCCTGTTCAAGCTATCACTGACATCTTAAAAGAAAGTCCTCCAGTATGTACTACATAGAAATAAATAGCATGGGGCAACAGCATTAAGCAATATAATCATAAAATTACCTGTTATTAAAAAAAGAGCACAATTTTTTAGAGGGAATATATTACTCAGCTGTAAAATGTTTGCCATTCACTCTAATGTTTCAACATTATGATTCAATCTTCTAAAAAGCTGACATGGAAAATAACGGTGTAATAAACCAATTCATCATAATGTGTAAAAGAAACTACTGGAATAAATTGTAATAACCTTTCAAAAACTAGCAGCTTTTAAAAGTATTAATTTCTACTCCAGATAATTGGAAAAGACACCTGGGTGGCCAAGCAATATTTTTTATGGGATTGCCCTGTCAGGGACTCAGATTGTCTTCAGAGTCAGGAGCGATCGTTTAGCAGTAAGTGACAGTGAATCTTGCAAATGGGTCTTCCTGGATGCTGTTTGCCATAAATTACCAAACTGAACTCCCCTTCAAGGTCGACCATAAAAGAAGGCAGATATCAAATGGCCTTCACAGACATCCAAAGTATTCTTTAGGTTTCGTGTAAGCAGGGACTGGTTATGTTGGATCCTATAAAATTGACTTAATAGACTGACAATATAAATTATTATCAAACTTTGAAGATATTATTGGGAACTAAATAGCTGAAGTCAAAATTGGGAGTTGTAGTTCACAAGGAAGAAGGATTAACACAAGTTGCTCCTCATTCACGTGCAAAGAAATTAAATTAATAGCAGTAGAATTGAAGATACCAGTATGTTCCAAGGCACACATGCAAAACAACTTCCCAAAGAAAAGTAAGACATCTTAAGTCTGTCAACTTCTTTTACCTTTTGCCTTTCATCTCTTGGCATTTTTTCTCAAAGCCATCTGTGTTTACATAAGCATTGTTAGTTCCAATCTTTCCACTATGAAGTCTTAGTTTTGGACTAATGAAAGTTTAGTCAGTGGGTTTTATAAAAGCAGACCGTAGTGGCATAAAACTGTGCTACAAAAATGATTCTAGTACACTTTTCTATGAGAGAGAAGGAAGAGTTATAAAAAATCCGATGTCTTGAAATGACAGGAAGTTCTTTTTGTCAACCCTTTTTCTCCAATGTGGGAGCTGTGTTCTAATGGTAACAAACATTAGTTCACATTTAAAAAAAAAAAAAAAAAAAAGAAGAAAAAAGAAAAAAGGAAAAAAAGCTTAAGCAAGTTTTGTGACCTGGCCTCTTTTGTGACATCTGCATTTAAGCAGAGCTCCCCGTCACTTCCTGGAGGAAAGTCTGGACTGACAGTGTGTTACAGAGCACCATCTTCAAGGCTGCTCACTTGAGCTTCCATTGCCATAAATACAGAGGATAAATCATGCTCAATGCAGTGTGTTTTTAGAAAGGAAGAGAAAGCAGGAGGGTGTGAGGAGGCTGAATGCGTGGCACAGTTCAGACAGCACCCACTGCAAGGACACCAGTGAGCTTGAGGGACCACAGTGCCAGAGGGAGCATTGAAGATCATAAAATCATTTAGGTTGGAAAAGATAAGATCATTGAGTCCAACCCTTAGCCTAGCACTGCCAGGTTCACCACTAAACCATATGCCCAAGCATCACATCCACATGTCTTTGAACATTACCAGAGATGGTGACTCCTCCACTTCCCTGGTAGTCTGTTCTGATGACAGAACACCCTTTTGGTGAAGTAGTGTTTCCTAATGTCCAATCTAAACCTTCCCTGGTGCAACTTGAGGCCATTTCCTCTGTCCTGCTCCTTGTTATCTAGGAAAAGGGGCTGACACTCACCTGCCTACAACCTTCTTTCAGGTAGTTATAGAGAGAGATAAGGTCACCTCTGAGCCTCCTTTTCTCCAGGCTAAACAACCCTAGTTTCCTCAGCTGCTCCTCATAAGACTCATGTTCCTGACCCTTCACCAGCTTTGTTGTCCTTCTCTGGACATGCTCCAGGCAGCTACAGAATACTTCAGCCTTTGATGCGTGTTGGTTCAGGTCATGCACAGGGATGTCACAATCCCATTGTAAGCCTTTCCACTGGCCCCTTCCCACTTGACTGAAAAATATCCTCCTGCTAATGCACTTTTGAACAATTCTGTATCAGCATGTAGAAGCCTATTGGAAATCTTTGAGGAGCTGCTGCAGTTCACAGAGCAAAGCTTCAGCTAATGCAAAGTGCTGACATGTTTTTCAGAAGCCTCTGAAAATGAGAAATTTTTCTTTGCATATGTTATACTGTTAAGTCTTAGAGCAGCAACAGACCTGATGTTAAAAATAAATAAAGGCTTGAGGATTTATAGATAACTCCAGATTATACTACCTCAGCCAAATATCTCCAATAGCATCCCTGTTGTAACAGTGTCTTATTGTGTAGTATAAAAACAGGGCTTCTTTAAATTAAACTTTTGATAGTTTTACAATAGTTTTGCAAGAGCTCATGAAAGGATGAAACTTTGCTAGATAAAGTAGAGGCTTTTGAACTCCTGTGGTTACCCTTATGAATAAAATGACTTACAAAGTTTCATACTGTGTATGTACCTTTCTTTGCTCTGCAGTGCTGCTTTCCTCCTTCCCTCCCTGTATGATGAGCCAGTCCTTGTGCTATGATAATACTTTTGTGCCTGCTATGACCTTCTAGAACTGAATAGCTGTTTCATATAATTGCAAAGCTACCCTACTCTTTCCCACTAGCTTCACCTCAATCCTGAGAAATGAAACAAAGAGAAATTCTCCTCACAGCCACTCTTCAGTGAGCTCTGATGTCTGAGGCACAGCCAAAACTAGGTCAAACAGCCCGTTTCCACATCACATACTGACCTCTTAACAATTTTGCTCTGTGATATTCCTAGTGGGTCTTAGCACAGACATTTACAAGAAATGAGAGGAATAAAATCCTCTCCAACACTTTCTCTAATTTTAAAATAAATTGATGACATAGTTTGAAGTTCAGTCTAAAGATGTGCTAATTATACAGGGAAAAATCTAATTAACCGAATCAGGAAACCCATAGCAACTATTGTCACATTCTTGTATGACAGAAGCATCAATCTGGCAGTCACTGGAGCATACGCTCAATAACTGCCTGAACTCAGATCCTTTTTCATCAAGACCTGCAAAGTTAAAATGAGATACCAGCTATGACAACAGTTCAGCTTCACAGGCCATATTGCATGAAGCAGCATTTCCTTCTCTCCTCTTTTTTTTTTTTTCCCCCCATCTACAAAATAAATAAATATATAACAAACCTCCCAAACAAAATACACTTGGCATACTTGCAGGTTGAAAGTGTTGAAATGTTATGAAAATGACATTCACTGCTAGTGAAAGGGGATGAAGTTGTAATATAATGTAATAGATATATATTTATTTCTGCAGCACTTAATATATTCCACTGAAAAACCATGGAATCCCCGATAGAAGACAATGGGAGATTAAGAGAGAAAAATGCCAGAAAGAAAAAATGTGATGTATGTAGAAGAGATGAAATTACACCACAGATAAAAATGACCATTTCTACTGGAATTTAGGTCTTCCAGCATGCATTACTCTGACTACAGAAAGAAGTTAAAATATTATGGACATTTGAAGGCTCTTCCCTTCCAAAAGTATCACTAAAAATGGGAAGAAAATTGCTAGCCTCACAGGCAGGGAAAGATAACCAACTTATAATACTGTAAAGATGCAGGAGCTATTTAAATAGGTTTGGTACAATGACTTCCCAAAGCTTTTACTTTTAAAAGGTTCATCCAAGCAATCTCTGGCATAGTTAACATTACTGGTTAAGGACTACAGGAACTTTTTCAGGAGAGTATTTGTTTTTTTTTTAGGCAGCTGATATAGTTAGAGGGAATATACCAGCTTTCAGGTGTAAAAGAGAATCAATACACTTAGTGATATGAGAAGAATAATACAGGGCAACAGCATTAGAGAGAACCTAAAACTCACTGCAAGGCTGAGACATGTGTTGCTGATATCCATGAATTAGTGAGCTCACATGTAAGAGATATATAAAGAAGAGATTATCAATGACGCAGTAAATTCTCAGCATAGTTTGACACAAGAACTAACAAAATTTCCAGACTAGAACACTGTAACACCCATGGGGGAAAAAGGATGATCTGAAAGAAGGGTCAGTCTGTGGCAAGAAGCACACAAGGTGTTTGGTAGGATATGAGAAATGCAAATGAGGATTGGGCAGAATTTTGTAAATAAAAGCAGTGAAAATAGACACTGGCTAGCCAAGATTTTTCAGGACTGATATAATGGTAATGGGAACAGTTTACTTCAAAAGGAGGTCAATTGTATTAAGCTTTGACTGAGCAGCCACATCCTTCCATGGGAAATGGCATGCATTATACACATCTGGTTAGCAACACTGCCCTTTGTGTTATTCTTCAAGACTCACTCACGCTTTTTATGAAGAAGCTGAAGTGAGATACCGTGGTTACCCATGTATGAGACTTCATTTGAGGAAAACAGGATAAAAAACATCACAGGATTATAAATCAATTTCTGAGTGTGTCTAGGTCATAAATTTATTAAAAAGGTAATGTCAGAGATGAATTTATGTGTTCTATTTCCACTAAGATATAGTAAGCAAAGCAGTACAATAGCAGGACAAAAATATGTATTTCATACATTAGGGCAGTTTTCTAGATAATATATTATAGAAGACATTATCCAAGATTTGGTAGATTCAGTAGCACTTGCTGCACTTTGAATCCCACATGCATTACCCACTCAGCTAAAAAATTCCGTAACTTTAAAAGCATTAGATAAGCTTATTTACAGATGGTCTTACAGAATAATGAACTAAGGCTGTCTTGCTGTTATGTCTGCTAGATAGATTTTAACTTCATCTCCTTATCACAGAGAGGCTTACTGCAAAGCATAACTTAGAAAATTTGGCCAGTAATTAGCTGCTGCCCAGTTTCTGGTACTTGGATAAGGCAACTGAGTGACCAAGCAGATAAAAAAGGAATACAGGCTATTTTTCATTCATAACTACATTTCATACTTGACAAAAGGAAATACAGTTACTCGTATTATTACTTAAGGTAGATTCAGCCAAAAAACATTTTCAAAGTAAGCAAGCAAAGCCACAGTGCTTTCAGTAAAGTGACTGGAGAATTGTGTAACATGTTGCTAATCCATGTACCATCCTCTGGAGGAAGAAGTCAAACCAATATACATACATTATCATGCCGTGATAAAAATTAGGAAGTAGTAATTCCACATAAATTCATTTAAGTATAGGCATGAGACTCTTTGTGCCCAAAAGGGAGTAGGTAATTTACATATTACTGCTTCTCAGAGACATCAAGTCTTGAAAAACTGAGGGAAGACACTGAGAAGCCTTTGAAGTTAATCAGAAAGGAAAATACTTGTGGTGGTATCAACAAAGTCACCAAGAATAGTTTTGGGCAAGTAGAAATATAAGATTGTCAAAGGCAAATCAGAAACTTTGTGGCAGTTGCCAATACTGGGTACAGGTTTTCTCTAGCAGAGATGACCATATGCTACAGCCTTCTACTGTGCTACAGCCTTCTACTGTGCTACAGCCTTCTGTATGAATTAATTTACAAGTTGACATTCTGTATGTGTCAAATGAGCAGATAAAAGCACTAAACCATTTTTTAACTGAGGAGGTACTAATTTACATGTGCTACTAAAAAAGAAGATTGCTGGTCTGCCAAGAAAAATACTTTGTTTGCCACAGTGATGGAGTCTGAGTTATTTGTAAGAAACAAACACATGTACATGACTGAATTTTACAGGTAAAAAACATGTTACCATGATCACTAGAACTATACATCATTACTTCTATCCTTTCATTCACTATTTTGGCTTTGTTTGTATGAAAATAAAAATCCAAATGAGTATGTAAGCTCTCTTGGCCACAGCATCAGCTGACTTGGTCACTTTGTCAAGTTTCAAATTCTATGTAACAAAAGGTAGCATCAGTTTCTTTGGGTTTTATATTACAGATGAAAAAAACCCTTTGGATTGTATTGCATTACCACAGTTCTTCTCTAGAACCTGGCTTCTGAGAAGCCTAAAACCCTCTTACGGTAATTTTTAAGGCAAATTATGACTTTGCTGCTGAATCCCCGGTGCACAGAGTAGCTTCTACTGACATTGGTAGCCAACTGAGACATTGCTTTCAGGAGGCACTTCCCACTGTGAAGTACAACACAATAGTTCCTCTTCTTTACAATTGAATGAGCAAATAAAAAAATATTAGTGAAATGCCTGCAATAAAATAATGACTTCTGTAGTCAACTAGAAAGAAACCAAATCAATAAAACCCTTCCTCAGTTAAAGAAACGTGATCCTTGATGTATGTATGGGCTGGTACCCAACATACCAATGGATGACAGGATCAAGTAATTCATTAATTGTGCCCTGCTTCCTGATTTCAAGGTAGGTTCTTCCTAAACATCAGCAAACCTACAAGCTATCATTCAAGTCATCAGCTGGGGAAAAGTTTATGCCCAAGCAAGTAAGCCATCCCCCCACCTACAGTGATTACAATGGTACTGTTTTCTTCATGGTGATAAGGACATTATTCAATACAGGCAGTACCTCTCCATAGGTAAGAATTCTTAATGAAGACTAAACTCCTAAAGTCTTGTAAAACAGCTGTTAGGTTTCTCCACTAATGTTTAGTGTTTTATCACATCTCTTGGGATAATTTTTTTCACACAGGAATCTCCCAGGAGATCTTTTCATAATGCTGTATGCAACACATTAAATTCATTCAGCATTTATATTTGTGTGGTTTTTTTCCTAATAGGAAGACAATTATCAATTACAAACACTCACACCCATGATATTGGAATATATGCAGCAGCTGTCTTTCAAAGGAACCAAAAGGTCCTTAGAAGACTGGAAATAATGACCTGCTGTAGTAATGCTTGTTTTCTTCTAACTCATATAGGGAGAGAAAGGGGAAGGTGAGAGACAACTTAACTGGATGACTAGCAAGTGGCAGTAGAAGGTATTGCTGTGAGTCTTTTTAGGAATACACAGAGCTGGATACTTGCAGCAGTATCTGAGCCTATCTGATATTTTAAGGACTTCTGTGTTAAAGTAGCTAAGTTGTCCCTTTAAAAATGTCATCACATTTACACTCTGCTTAGCAGTATTGTGTGAAGCATCTCCTGTTCCTGTTGCCCTGGTATGTTTTTGGAACAAATTTTAGAAAGAGTCCTGTAGAGAAAGGTCTTCTGTTTGTGACACTTCTCAGTGCCTTAGCATTTTCATTTTGCTTAGAACTGTTCTTCCTTGAACTGATGAAACAGAGGGGAATGCATCACAGGGAGCCAACAGCTGTGGGGTTTTAAAAGAAATATGCATATCTGTGTAAAATAAAGCCAATGACAGCAGAAATACTAACCCAGCTCTATATATCCTCCATATTGCCAATGAACAAGCAGCAAGGGCCAACCACCTTCTCTCTTCCCTGCTGTCAGACAAAACCAGCATGCTCAAACTCCCATATATGAGCTGGAAGTGACAACACAGCCCTTTACCTCAAGAGAGTCCCACATTTCTGTGTGTAACATTTTTAAACGTTCATAGATACCTCAGAGACTGTGATGTGTGGTCTCATTTCAATCATCATTTTCCAGGACATAAAGGCAGGCTGCGTGTTGTCTTTCAGTGGTTCTCCTTGAAAAATACAGCACTTTAAACCAGAAGGTGCCAAATGACAGGCCTGAAGGAAGAGATTTTAGCCAAGGTGCAGATATATCAGCTCTGAAGTCACTCCCAGGACACACAGTAACTCAGCACAAGAGGTCAAAAATTTATATAAAGGGCCACTGGGACCAATAGTTTGTGTGGTCTGTGGGTCACCATGGGAAGTCCCCACAGATCTGCCAGATCATCACAGAGCTACGGAGGCACATCCTTGCAGCACCAACCACTCCCACAATGGAAAATCTCTTCTGACCTTTACACTGAAAAATCTGCCACATACCAACTAGGCAACATTTTTATTTCTGTTCTGATTTTTGTTGAGAAGGATTGAGATTTAATTTGGGTTTGAGGAAAAAATTTCTGTTGAACTGTCCTTTGGTTGAGGCTTGACAGTACTATCACAAGTATTTAAGTAATGAATGTGCAATCAATTTAAAACGGCTTCAGCCCAAAAGATTCTTTTTTTTAGACACCAGTTTCAGAGTGTTCATAAGAAAATATTCAGACCTTCCCTTGCCCTGAGGAGATAGGCTGGGATCAATCAACACATTTTTACTCTGTTATATTGAACATCTGGAAATTAAAACTCTGTTTCTGTAGATGGTTTGCCACAGCCTTGTTTCTGGAAACATCCATAAAAGGCTGGGCACTATCTGAGCACTAGAAGGTACCAGACCTGGATGGCGGAGCATTCAGGAAGGTGCTGACAAATTGCCTCCAATGCAGTAGTGGGATGCTCTGGCAGACACTTGCTACATCTTTTACATATGCTGCACTGACCCATGTTTTGTAAAGAGTCTGTATAGTGTAGCTTTAGGTATAGGCAGCTGAAGTGCTCTGTGGGAGTTTATTTGACCACTGCCCAACTATTTCTCCCTACAAACTTCCTCTGATAAACTGGTATGTGATCTATACCTGTAGCTAATTTGTTTCAGCAAAGGCCTGGCATAAAATAGCAAGGGAGTATTTAATGAAGAGAAAAAAATTATACAGTGCAAGCAATGAGAGGAATCACAGGTTTCTTTTACCTCTCTGCAAGGATTGGGAGAAGGAATAACAGGCATAAATATTTTCAGGTGCTGAATTTGAATGGAACAATACAGACATTGCACTGGAGTGTGATAAGTGAGTTATAGTACCCTAAAAAAGAAACAACTGGGAAGGGAACAATAGTTTTGACCATAAAAGTAGGAAGAAAAATATGATGGATTTTTAAATAATACTTAAAACAGTTTTCTTAAATAGTGTAAAGCTTACACCTCTGAGCCATTTCCTAATTTTCCATAAGGAAAGCCTATAAATGTTTTGAGTCAAAATCTGAATCAGTTGCAATCAAAAGGACTCAGGAGAATTATTTTTTTTTTTCAATTTTGGAAGTATGGCCTTTCTGTCTTCTGCTGTTTCTAACAGTATGAGTACTTCCCACATTATATATATATATATAAAAAAGACAAAGTAATTGACATTGTCATTGAGCTGAAGGAATTAGATCAATATTAGCGTAAGAGGTCCCATAATTCTTGCAGTTTTAGCATTTAAATGAAATTGCTGAATATAAAGTGTATCAAATGTAGATGATTAAAGTATTAATTCCTCATTATTGTGGAAAGGATGACTAACTTTATTGAACGTTTGCCTAAATTTCTTTGGCAGGGCATTAAAAATTGATCTTTATTTTCTTATTTTTCTTTAAAAGTCTAGGTACAGATAATAAAATTAGTATTCAGACATAGATGGTTTTTGCTTATTTATAGAGACAAGGATGTCTATTTTGTGATGACATGAAATAATAATGAATTTTATGTATTCCAGTTTTAACTGTTGGTATCATTGCTGCTGATAGTCTCTAGTTCACAGAAGATGGTATGCTATTTCAACAAGACCAGCAAAATACGTACATCAGCATGTGTGAAACAAAAAGGGGAAAATAAATCCTGGTGCTGGCATATTTCATTCTGAAGATCTGCAGCAAATTAGAAATAATTCCAAAGAAAGGGTTATCTTTTACTAGATGACACTTTTATGAAATTGTTTTAGCTTTTCTCTTTAGTGCAGAAAAGAAATCATTACAAATAGGATACAAGTGACCTACAGATGATAAATCTCCTCCTAGCTATTTCTTTGTGTTTGGCTCATTGGGCTTTATATTTAATAAATACATTCATTTAAAATATGTTTACTTATATTTAATTTTCAAATAATTACTACAAAAATATGTAAGCCTTGATGTTATTGCCACAATGATTTCACATTCATAATTTATGAAACAGCATATAAAGCATATTAAAGCTTTGATCATCAAAAGCCTAGATATAATCTGGCCTCTTTGTTGTTTTTGCCTGGCGATTGTCTACAGTAATCTGTTTATATTTGATACCATCACAGTGCTCTAAGATACTAACAGACAGCAATATTAGACAACTACAATGACTGTGGGATGGAAATTTCCATTTGCTCCAGAAAATATTCATCAACTCTGCAATGACAAAATAAACTGTAATTAGGTTGTTCAATATACAATGAATTTTGATTCTTAGCTGGGTTTTCTCCAGTTCCCCCTACTCTAACCCAAATATATTTCTTTTTTTTGTCTTCTGCAGAGGTCTTTGTTATTTCAGTGGTTCTGTGAGATGTTTTGGAAATAACTGTAGTCATACTGAAACAGCTAGATATTTTTATATCAAAAGTTCACTAGTACTTAATATCATTACAACTACTCCACTTTTGTGACTTGAATATTCATATAGTTTCACAGGTTTGGTAGTTTAGAAGATAGTTATTCTGGTTCCCTCATATGGCATTCAGAGTTTTCTCCAGAACTTTCTGCGATATTAATAATCTTTGGATCAGGAATTTTCGGTCATTAGTTGCCTGTCTTTAAAATAGCATGAGGACATCTGGACTGATTTACTAGTAACGTCTACACTTGGGAAATCTACTTATGGGAAAATAAAGACAGAAATGGAGAGTTTCTGCTGAGGTTATTCGAAAAAAAAAGTAGTTCTCAAAAGCCACAGTCACAAGTTCGTGGTAACGGCAGTGGCACAAGAAGTCAGGCAGAATAGAAATTTGGCAGGTCTAGGAGAGGCTCTTGCAGGGAAGCAAAAAGTGTCCAGATGAGGCGGCATGCCCTGGGCAGCAGGAGCTCCTGGCTTTGCCATCATCACCTGCACTTGGACTGGCTGGCACACTTTGAAATGGGTAAAATTAATTAAAACAAACAAACAAACAAAACAAACCACCAAAACCCAACAGGAAAAAAACCCCAAAACAACAACAAACCAAAACAACTTCCCTTGGATTAAATGATCCAAAAAACTGCATAAATTTTAATTCTGTGTGTCTTATTCAGCACATCGAAATTCAGTTAACAGTAGCAACTGCTCATATTAGATAAGGGGTACTGTTGCTACTCATATAATTATGCTGTTTCTGTTGCTGGGTCTGGCATCACACTTGCATCTACTTGTGCGTTTGACAAGAACCCATTTTCCAGGGATCAGAGATTCAGTTTCTATTACTTTTTCTGTGCAAACTCAAACATCAATGAAACAAACACTTTTCAGAAGACAAGATGCTTTTAAACCTTTTTTTTTTTTCAATGCTGATACTTTTAATGTGTTTTTATAAAACTTCAACAAAGACAAGTGTGCAGATCAAGAAGTGTATACAAACAGAATCTTTAATCTGTATCTGTAATTGGAACTGAACTTTCTCACTATTGCAGAGATATATTTTTTTAATGACTCAGACAAATCCTTTCCTAAACATATTCATTACTTTGGGTTTATTTTGCTTTTTTCTTACCTAGAATAACATCTTCAGAAATCGTGATTTTTAGAGTAATGTTCAAAAGCTGTACACAGTAAGTCGTCTGGGGTAGTCAAGAAAGTTTTGTTGTTTCAAAACACTCCTCCCCCCGCCATGAAAACCCCACCGCTGTGAACTTGTGCATGCCACCTGATGGCACTTTCTAAACCTTTTACAAACACATTCCTATTTCATCCCCTCTGCCATGTTCCTCCCAGTGGCACAAAGCATTCCCAGTATCTGCTGAGGTCAATCACAGTCACTGGTGTCCTTAAAAGGCAGCATCTCCCCAGCGGGATGCCCAGATACCGAGCTATCCATATTTACTAAGCACTTCCAAAAAAACTTCTTTGCCTGAATTTCTTTCTTTTTAAAGTATGTTTGTTTTTTTTTTTTTTAATAATGCTGGTATAACTATTTCTTGTGTAACAGGGAAAAGTGTTTGAGAAACACTAGTTAGCATTTACATGTTCCTTTATGAAAAATATTTTATTTCATGTGATTCAGTGTCATGCAAGTACATTCCTCTGTGTGAGGTGCATGCTTCATGCCAGTGTCCCTCCTCACAGTGGGGTGGTTGAAACTGGATAATATTTAAGGTTACTTCCAACCCAAACCATTCTATGATTTGTAAAATCTGACAGTAAAAAATGGTGAAAAAGGCATGCTAACATAATGTAGAACTGCATTTGCAGACAGTAGTTGCTTTCAAGACTACATTTTAGGTCTTTTCAATCACTTTAATAATATGGCAGTTATTTACAACTTTAAATGTATGCACCTGCAGTTAAACCTTTTTTGTGAACATGTTAAAAAATACATGTCTATATGTGAATACAGAAATGCATGTGTTTATATATAGATGTGGATGTTTGTGTTTCCATGTGTTTGTGCAAGTCAATCAGCAATGACTGAAAAATTCTGAGCATTTCCTGGTATTTAAAGGGATGAACATACTTTCATGTATGCACACACACTCATATAACATCCCTTGTAGAAGCTGAACTGCTTGCTGCTGTTTCACATTACCTAACCGCTGTTGTTCAGAAGAAGATTGAAACCCGCCTGATACTCTTGTTCCATAGTGATAGTAATCACTGGTAGGGAAATTGTTAAGTGGCTGAAGTGGTAATTTAAGAGAAGCACTGCATAGCAAAGTTTCCTTTGGATGAAGAAAATGTATCATGATAAGATCAAAAAAATAAATAGGGTCTTTCATCCTGTTTGCACAAACTGACTGCCGTCTCCCTGCGATGGAGACGAGGCCTGTGCTTTCAGCTCCTACACAAATGTCAATCTTACATAAACCATTTATTAACTTCTGGCTTATCAGAACTGGTATCAAAATAACAGGGATGCAGAAAGGCCTTGGTTCAACAAACAACCTGAAGTGAATTAAAGCAGTAAAACCTCTGCATAACCTGATGACTCTTCATTGAACCAGCCCTTTTTCATGCCTGTTTTGTGAACTCTCTGAAGGAGGAAATATGCTTAATTGTTATTTTGCAAGGGGTTGGTGAAGTAGCTAGTTCTAAATAAGGAGAAAATAATAATTAAAAAAAAAAGATAAACAAACATGCAAGGGTAATTCTCTGTGAAGAAAACATTGCAACATTCAGAGCAATGCCAGGACACCTGAATCATGTTTCTTGAAACACAAGACATGGCTTTCCTGAGCCAGACAGTCACTCTACTTCTGAGGATGTCAATTTTTGGAAATTCAAAGCTTGAAGCACAAGCATTCCAGTTTGGAAAATGTAATAGTGGTTAAACAGAGTGAAAAAAAATATTCAAAAAATAATCTCTTAAAATGCTACCATATGAGAAATAACAATCGATAAATTCTATAACATGCACTGAAGAAATACAGTGAAAGCATAAATCTTCTAATCTCTGCCCCTCACTCTTCCTCTTACATGTTTGCAACAATGCAAGTCTTACTTTTTGGATTTTCTTGGTTTACTTAGGTTATCTCCAAAGTGGAAAAACAGCACACATTGAACTTATGCTGGTTTCTGAAAATAAATATATATTATGTTTTTAAGAACTGGTTTGATAATCTTATGAAATATTAAAGTTAAGCCTCTTATTAAGAACATATTTAGAAAAATGTCACAGTGACACATTTTTGGGAATCATAATTATGAGAAAAGAGACTGAGAGAGAAGACATTATTCTTCACAAAGGAATAGGAGAAGTAACACAAAATAATTTCTCTGTTACTTATATAAAACATTTGGTGCAATTATGACGGTGTTCAAGGATTAATATTGGAATGTTAAAACGTTAACATTTAAAATAATTGCTTTTGTTCCTCTAATCTCCTACTTTCATTGTTCTTTCATCTTCTGCTTAAATCCAAATGTCTGCATTTGAAAACTTTTAAAAACATTTCACCAGAAAAGCTCAGAGTGATGTATTATCTCACTTTCATTTCTGTCCTGAGGCTATCATGTTTGACAGTGACAGAAAATAGTTTCAAGGACAATATAATGACAGAGATGGAATAAATTAAAGAAAACTATAAACTACTTAGTTACAGAAATAATTTGCTCTTGTTCTAAAACTGAAGTCTGAAATAAATATTTTAGACTAAAACCAAAAAGTCTTTAAACCAGGAGCAGGCTTTTAAAAAGCTGCTACTATTTAATTCATGACAGATATGTTTTGAAGGAACATTCCTAACATTATCCAATTACCACTTTCTCTGCAAACTATAAAATTTGAGTGAAAAGTTGATTACATATATATTCTGAAAGTATTTAATCATATCATCAGCAGTCTTGCTAATCAGGCATAAATCTGAGGGATTAGTTAAAATATGGTGGTTGTTTCCTCAGTGCTGAAATACAGCAGATAATCCTCCAATCGCTACTTCCACAGGGGCCAAAGCTTCTTCCACAAGCCAATGGGATGCTGGGGGCAGCAGACTTTTGCCTCAATACCTGCAGGCCTTTTTCACATGCTTTTTCTCTCCCCGTCATACCACACACCATGACCTTCTCAAGTAGTCTGTGTGGTTTTTAGGTGATGGGAACCTCTCCGGGCAGAAGGATGTGTCCCTTGGTCATCCCTATGCTGACCAATGTGGCTCTGTGACGCAGCCAGTGCTCCTGCCAGCTCTCTACTTAGGTTGTGCCCATGCTCCAAATATACCAGTTAATGCCTTCCTTGTGGCCCAAGAGCCATCCAAAGGAGGGTATAACCATCCACCAGGAAATCTTCTAGGTTTATGTGGGGTTTGCAAAAGCAGAAGCTTCAGTACATCAAGGCTTCAGATTCCAACAGTTAGGCTGCAAATTCTTTTAAGAAAAGGTTAAGTTCTTGCTTTACCAGTTGAGGTTGGTGCATTGAGGGTTCCCCAACTGTAGCAGCACTGTCATGTGCAAGAACTTGCTTTGGTTGGGTAATTCAGTGCTGGGCCCATAAGACTGCCAGAAATACCATGTATGATCTAATGTGTAATGAAACAGAGACATGAGTTATGTACCTGGGAGTATGTTGCTTGAGCAAATCAGAAGGAAATGCTAAGCACATGGGGGTGGGTGTAAAATCTCAACCCCAGCTCTAGATTAGAGACTTCGCTCATGTGATGGACAAGTACCTCTGTGACCCTGGAACTGAGAAACCAAAGCTAAGAAAATGTTTCAGAGTTAATGGGATCCCTACCAATAACCAGTGTTTACCAACTTACTTAACCAACTTAATGACTTTGAAAGGCGTTGCTTTATTTTAGACCCAGAGGTTGACTTTTTCTAATTTTAGTGCTTTAAACAGTCTGCTGACTGCATTGTGGCTACAGGAAAAAAAAAAAAAAAAAAAGTAGGGTTTGGCAGTTCCTCTTGAATTAAAGGAAATATTTAAATTCCCTAAGGCCAAAGTCCTTTGGTGCCTGTGCAGAAACATAAAAAATGGATAAAGAACTTTAAAAACTGAAGTAAACAACAAGTGCTGATAGACTTTCAGCACCTCAGAAGTGGCAACACAAGTGTGGATATCCTTTTTGAAAAAAAACCCCATTGATGTAGAAGTCCCCATGTCTACTTTCTGAAAGTCATTCAAAGTCCTTTATTGTTTCTGGCTTTCATAACTAGGCTGATTTAATGCAGAGTGTCCATTATGCTTTTTTTTCTTTTGAAAGTCTCTACCATAATTAATATTTTGTATAGTAACAGTAAATGTGACTGTTTATTACTTTAAAAACAAATGTAAAAATTTACAACCTAATATACCAAATTTGATTAATGATGTCAGGTAGCTAAGTTTACACGCTTAAAGCAATCTGATATTAAGCACTGATTTAATATTTTGTGGTTTTTTTTTTCCTATGCATATCAAATGGACCTCTCAGTGTGAATTATTGACTACTTTTGAAAGTGTAAACCTATATGTCTTTCAAATTTCTGATTAATATACATAAAGGTAGCAGTATGCAATCCTGTTTAGAGTGACTATGCTTGCAATGCCTAAATTAAATAATTTTGAAGATACTATGAAGAAAAAAACATACAAAAACCCCAAAGCAAAACAAACCTGGAACAGTGTTATGGTGTTTCAGAAATAGTTATTAATTTCTTTTTATGTTTAGATGTATTCTGGTTTCAATAAAAACACCAAGCAGAAAAGATAAAGACTTGTCTTCAAAAAGTCAAGTTTATTTTGGGGAATTATAGCATAATTTTTAACTACTGTATGACTAGAGTGTCTCTGTAATAATTACATAAATGAATCCTGCTTTATTTCTTACTATATTCCCACAATGCCTTGCCTTTTCCTCAAGTGCCATACCCTTTCTATTTTTCTTATTACTTCCCCAGTAGCAGTGTACTAAAAAGCTTTTAAATAACTTATGCAAACCCTTTTTGTAAGTCTTTTTTTTTTTTTTTAAAAATTAATCACCTATAAAACTGCATATTCTCTAGATACTATGAGATGAGGGTTGCCCCCATTTTGCATAAATTGCTTTTTCTGTTACTATTACAAGGCTTATAGGCTCAGCTCCTTGTTAACATGTTTCACAATAAAATTGAGTTTGTTCAGGTCACACTAGAGACTAACACTAGCCCAAAGATATTTCTGTGCTTATTGCCTTTTATCCCAAAGCAATCCTCCTCAGTGAGCAATAACATTGTTAAATTTGCATCCAGTTCACCTGGGTTTGCAATCAGGGGGCATTTCTAAGGTACGGCCTTCTCTTGGTTTCACATGCACCATAACTTTCACTTTCTAATTTCTTTTGGCTGACAGATCAGCAATGGAGGAAAAAGAAGAAGCCTTTCTCCCTTCATCCATCCATGCCTCCATTCTTCCTTCCATCCGTCTATTTGAAGAATTCTTCATTACCTTCAGACTTTTTTCTTTTTAAGTGCTTCTGTAATTTTGGTTTTGATTGTTTTTCCTGAGCAATGAAAAAAGGTTGAAAGGAAGTCAGTGGCAGGGGTAAGTCTAGGTCAGACCCTGCTCAGGGCGGGTACCTGCCACCTTGGCTGTTTGTTGGAAGGTGGCAGCAGGATCTGAGAGGCTGACATTTCCTTCCCAAAGCTTGAGGCTTGTCCACCACCATCAGAAGAAAAAATACAGAATGTCACATAAAACAAAGAAGAGCACAGACATTCCTCCACATTTGACTGCATACAAAATTGTGCTTCCTAATTTGTTTTTCTGCTTCTATTAAAACAAGAGGGCCTGCAATTCTTGTAGAAATCAGGACGTGATTTTACCAACTTGTTACTCCATTTTCCAATCAGTATCCTGATATATCTCTGGTACGTATCCTTCAATTCTGGAACAATTCCATTACAGTGACAATTCAATCATGTTTAATATAGAGTGTATGCTTTTCTTCAACTTTCCCCTTATTTACAAAACAGAAAAAAAATAAAAATATAAAAATATAAAAATATAAATTCCTAATTTTTAATATATCCAACACTAAAATTCCCACCTCTCACCCTCCTTGATACATGAGGTAAGCTTTAATCTCTTTCTGAACCAATATGTACTACATAAAGAAAGTATAGTCAAGTGAGAAAAAAAAAAGTAATTGCTCAAATAAGCAAGATATGTATATTCATATATTCACACACACACAAAAAAATCATCAATGTTTTTAAAATGAGAGAGTTTTGGAGATTTTCCAGCTTTCTTCTGGCACTATCAGTAGGGGATATTTTGAGCTGCTGTTTCTTCATCACAAATGCAGTGTCACTATTAAGCAGCACAAGACAGCCGAGCTGATGGGTCTTGCTTAGTTCACTGTACAGTGATCAGATCCTAGGAATGTAAACAATTCTTACATCTAGTGATGATGTAAGGCCAATGTCCAGAAAATAAATCAACCATGCATTTTACTACATTGTCAGCTTAACTAATATTGCGAAAACTTGTCCTGTGGACTGAAACCAACACATTAGATACAGCTTGCTAGTAGGCATATCAGTTTCCTAATCAACACTACTTTGAGCTGACAGAGTAGTGCTAACCAATACAGAAAACAAGGCACACACAGAAAGGCACTTGCAAATATTGGGAAAGGAAGCATTCTACGCTTGAATGGAGAAAAAAAGAAAAGGAAAGAAAAAGAAGACAAGACTCTTCATACATCCTTTCACTCACACATTGAAAGTGCGAAAAGGATATCCAAGCATCATTTGCCACATGCTCTGAAGAGCAACTTTAAAAAAAAATGTCATATTTTTTGTCACATTCAAGAATTTTGCAAGTATGAGAGAAAAAGCTGAAATCGGACAGCGGTACACAACAGATGGGCTGAATTTCACTTTCTACCTCTAATAGGAATGACATCTTCCTGAAATGAAGATTTTCTGCTATGAAGTTCTTTTCAAAACTCAAAAAGTGTATCTTAACAATGCCCATGTGAGATGAGAATATTGATAGTTTCACCCCACAAGACAGGGAACTGAACTACAGGTGTTTAAGATGAGTTGTCAAATGTAACAGCTAACTTGAAAGTCAGTCTGAGAAGCCTGCAACCTGGCCCTTTTCTGCTGGCATCCTCAGAGGAGGCAATCCAAGATCATAAGCTACAGCTGAGAGTTGCCCACTGTTTCTGTCAATCCGCCCCAAGAATTTCCTTTAGCTTAGCCAAATGGAATGAATTGAGAGTAAAATGCACCTAGAGGACAACAGCAAAAAAATTTCAGTCACCTGCCCACCATCACCAGGAAGCCTGTGGCAGAGGCCAGGAGAAACCCAAGGCAGAGTTTTCTCTATAGATATGTCTTCTTTGGGATAGAGCTGAAGCAACATAAGGAGTTTCCCGCCCCTGCCGTTACAATATCCACAGCTACACTGTTTTAATGCCCTCATCAAGAGTTTGAGTCAGTTTCAGCACAAAGCCAGTGGGCTTGTTTTAAACTGTCAGAGTGAATGCAATTCAATTGTGAAGGTAGAAACCTCCAGCTAAGGGATAGTAATGAACACCTGGTGTATAGTAGCTGCTAAAATTGCTATACCCACTTTTGAAGAGTCAGGTGCTCTAAGTTTTTATTTTGTCATTTTTCTGCCTTACTGTCATAGAACTTTCATTTTTACCACATGAGACAGGCATCCTACTGAGATTAGCATATTTTTTCTCTGTATTGCTGGTTTGTTCTTGGTGCATAGTCACTCCTGTGCAGTGAACAAAGCAGAGGTCTAAAAAAACCAGTATGCAATCATGCACCGTGCTATAATACAAACAAAAAAAGTAAATTAATGCTGCCTTAGGCTACCCTAGTCCCTGGGTGCTTACTTTGGCTACGTTTCAGGACAAAAACCTCTCCTTTCTCCATCCACTCTTTTCATGGCAGAAAGCTTGGGCTTGTAGGTATGAAGAGTCTTGTAGCATTCTTCCCTCTGCATGGGAGTGCCAAAAGGTGCCCTGGAGCAGAGAGCAGCATCTCTGGGCCACTGCAGACAAGGACTAATTCCCCATGTGGCATCAGTCTTTTCTTCTTGCTCTGTGCGTCTAAGTGAAACCAGACTGTGCACTACTTTGCGAAGGTGCCATCAGGGCAGAAGAAGCAAACACTTCAGTAGGTGGAATGAATGACTTAACTACAAAGAAATCCTGAACTGAAAAATACCAGGTTTTCTTCTTGCTGATTGTTCTTCTGTGATGACCACTGCACCTGCCTTCAGCAAGCCCTTACCTCACTGCAACAATTCTCATGGGCTTTACCACTGCTTTTGCAATTTTAAAAATCTACCCCTTTCACTCTCCCCAGCCCATCATGCCCCAGATTTTATTCCCTGTGAAAGCTTGTTTGTGTGCTCCCTCAATGTTCACCTCTGTTCAAAATGATTCCTCACAATCTGCAGAAAACAATAGGAGGAATGCCCTTCAAACACATGCCCATTGTATTTTTTTAATATAATTTAGCCACAGTCCTTTTGTGCCTTGAAAAATTCACATTAATAACACATCTGTAGAGTCACAGAAGTACATTTGAAAGTATGAATTCACTTTTATTTGCACACTACACTGGAGAACCAAAAAGGCTAGAGGCAAGAGAATGAGGAAGACTGAAATGTTGTTTGCAGTTTATTCTGTCTTTTGAGAATGCTAAAATTATTATTCTCTCAAACATTAACCCTATGTGTTTATTTGTGTCTTTGTGAGCTTCCTATTTATGTCTTTTCCCCAGTTTTATCATTTGCCTGGTTTGCAGTGTCTGACTGTGGAAGCTGCAACATGCTTCTTCTGTAGAGCAATTGAAAGAGAAGCTAAATACTAGGAACACAATCCCACAACATATCTGGCAGCACATTACACTACATAAGCTTGTTACCTCTTTTTATGGGGGAAGGTCCTGAGAAAATAATTTTAAAAGTGCCATAAGAATATCTACTGATGATGTCTGGAAAGAAAATATCCTCCAGTAAAACTGCAAGAACTGAGAAATACTGAGAGAAAGCATAGATCTTCATGCATTAAGTGATTCCAGCAGCTGAGGTGTTAACAAATCCATCAAGTATCATGGGATTGAAGATAACATTGCGGGGAAGGCAGAAGTGAGCAATGGATGAGTGGGAATGACTCATGTGTTTGCAAGCCCTGTTCCTTGTTAGTGGTGTACTTACTCATATGGAGTTTATCTTATGTTCCTTGTTACTTTCATTCATTTTAACCTGCAGGCTGTAAACAAATTTATTATGAAAGGAATAGACAAAAAAAAAATAAAAATAAAAGGATTCATATAAAGTCTGTGTGAAGCCCATGAAACCTGACTACTGGACTATACATCACCTTCCCATTCTCAACACAAAGGAGCTGCACTATTTGTTATTAGTAGATAACATGAGAAAGAGAAAGAAGAAAACAAGAACAACAACAACAAAGAGAGAGAGAGAGACAACACAGAATGGATCTGGGAAAGTGAACAAAAGGCAGAAGAGACATGGTGGTGGTGCTGAAGGAAAAAGAGAGGAGGCATGGTCATGACAGAGCAATGAGACTCAATTCAGCAACAGACTCCTTTACAAAGGAAGGTATATATGTTTTCTCTTGCCTCACTACTTTTCTTGTTGTGATAAGGTGAGGCTTTTGAGCAAGCTTGAATAGTGTTGTGGCAGTGATTATCAGAGCAGTCTCATGTGTACTTTCAGCCAAATGGTCTTCAGAAGTTCCTACTTCCATTTTGTCAATTCAGTGGGAATTTAAATTGACTATTAAAATACAGTATTACACAATAAAGACATTACTGAACGGCTGCAGAAATACCAGCAAATGTGCCATCGACAGAATGGTTTATTGGAACAGCTACGACAGCATAAATAGCCTGGAGCAGCAGTAATTGAGGATAGAGAAGAGCTTTCCACTACACTTTACTCCCAAACACAAGCAAAGTAAAGCAAAAGTCCAATCATTAAAGCATTAATTTTACATGATTGGGCAGTTTCTCCCTTCTCATTACTGCATATGTAATAGGTTATATTTTCCTGTAGGATATAGAATGATGGGCTGCATATATGTAAAACAAAGGGTAAAAATTACATGACTAAGCAAAATTGCCATGATAACACTGCACAAAACCCAGCCTCTTTGAGCATATTTGCCATTGTTTAGATTTCCAGAACAAACATGCCAGTAACTGCACTGATTTAAGATGTGAGGATTTTTGTGTCCTCAGCTTCACAAGTTCACAGCGGTCACTGAACTCAAATTTCACCAGCTGATGGTTCCACAGTCAGAACCAGAGTAAGTTATAGGGAGACAACTTGCATTTTGAAGAAATGATGCGTTTGTAGGAAAGTGCATATCACAAAAATCACAGCAATCATCTGACAATGCATTTTTGGAAATCAAATAAATGAAACTGCATTTCTCTATGCTGTGCTTGTACTGAATCTGTGTAAAGAAGCAAATGACTTTTCATTTAATCACAAGTTTGCTCACTAGACAGCAAACAGTCTAGAAGAAGGTGTGGTAGACTGTCGATGAGCAGCACAAAGACCATACGTAGACCAAAAGCAGTATGACTATTACACCACTGCTGGTCTCAAAGGGCTTTATTAAAAACAAAAGCATATAAAGTAGTTCCTGAACAGGATGATTTTTAATTGTGTCCTCTTGGGAAAGCTGTACAAGGCAGACTTGCTTGCCTCCCTTGTAGTCTAGAGGGACCTGACAAGCTCTCGACAGCTTCCCTTTGGTCTAAAATGAGTCATTGCTGAGTTTCTGGTCTCTAGTTAAGTCCCAGTGGCATTAGGTTTAGCTGGTCCTGAAACCAATGAAATTTTATTGACATAATTTTTAAACTAAAAGAAAAAAATACCTAAAGGGTTTGACATGATATCTTCTATTTCTGTTTTCTTCTTAGCATAAATTCTGAGCGTACAGACACAGCAGAACCAAACTAGCAAGTAGCAGCCATTTACACAACATGCCTGACTGCTGCCATGGGATTGGTAATCAACCTGCATTGCCTTACACTTCTGAAGAAGCCAATTTACCTGTTTTCTTTGGCCTTTTCTACAGTCCAAGGCTTCTTGAGCTAGACTTAGAACAGACAACTGGGCACAGGACGGCAATGCCATGCTTTATACCCCTCCATCATCTACACTCTGTGTTGTGCATGTAACATAGGGAATGTATGAGGAAGGCTGGGAAGAGGAAAATCTGTAATTATTGTGGGACCTGAATAACATGGGCAAAAAACCACCACAGCCTGTAAGAGAAATGCTCTGCAGTTAACCAAACTAAGCAATAGGAAGCACCAGTGGAAAGGATGTGACTTAAATTTCGATCCTGCCTCTGTGTCATTTCAGATTTTTTCGTGGCTGGCAGGGGTGCTTCCCCCGCATTGGGATTTACAGGCTAACATGTGTAGCAAGATCAATTGTTTATCACAAAACATAACCAGAGGAGAAAGAGCAGAGCCTTCCTCTATCATACCTGCCTTATTTCACAGCTTTATAGCTAGTGCCAGACAAAAAGCATGCACCAGACAGGCAGGACTCTTTCTCTGATGATTAGACACCCACTTGGAAAGAGGCAAGCCAGGCGCCAGCGTTTACCAACAGAAGACGGTACAAAGCACTCCAAAAGGGAGACCTGGCCCTCTTCAGTTTATGCTACCAAAACCTCCACGCCAAGAGATCTCCACGTGGCAGTATGTAACTGGACAGCTTCTACTGAAATCAGGTCAGCTCCGTTCACAGGCACCAGCTGAGGATCTGTCCTCCCAATTATTTATGTTTGCGGTGATAAGGTAATGATATGGTACATTCCGCGACCATCCCATTGCCTTACATTGATCTCTCAGATGTTGTGAAAGATGATGAAAGTGGGAAGATGAAAGAAAAAGAAAAAACACAAAACAAGCTCACATTAAATATTCATAACGGGTAGTAATTACAAATAGAAAATAGGAAATAAAGCAGTAGTGATTATGCAGGGTCCAAATCATCTATCTGCAACTGCCTCCAGGAATTTTTCTCCATAGATTTCTGTTGCTGGAGTTGGAAAGTGAGCCAGTATTTTTTGCCTGTGTGTTTGGTCAGATTTTGCTAGTTTGTTTATCTGATACATAAACATAGGTTAGGGTGACCAAGAGCAAAAGTAAGGCTCTACACATTATTTCTGATCTCCACTAAAAGCTACAATGAACCTCTGTCTTTGGTAAAATCAAATGTCATCTCTACTGTGCAAAACTAGATTTCAACAGCTAAACCATTCTGTCTGTCACTTCAGAGATTAAATAACTTCTTTTGTGGTTTCATAAAAGGAACTGATCCTTAGTTTTTTAAAGTTCTAATAGATTAAGATTTTTAATAGATTTCTGCTTATTTTGATTACTCTGGTGATTCTGATTGGCCATTGTTAAGTCTTAACCAAAATGTTTTTAAAGAGAACATGTTTAAAAGGCTCCTTTTAACTGTAAGATGAGAACAACCTAGGAGCTTTATCTGAAAGCTTCTCCATGAAAAAAGTGATGAACATACTTTCTTGGAATTATCATTTTTCAACTATGTAAAATCACAAGTTTATTTCATCCTGTCTATATTTCTGTGGTCTAAAAGCTGTTGTTTAACCAATGTTAAATATCAACACATGTAGAAGAATCTTGGAACACATTCTAGGATGTTCTTACAGGTTAAGATAGGCAGCACTGTTGGATTTAAATTGCATTACCAGTGCTAGAAAACAAAATGTTCTGTCAGATCAAGGGTGAAAAAGTTTGTTGAACTGCAGTATTATTTTTCTGAGCCATAATAGTCATCTCAAACAACAAAAAATCACAGATAATTCACCATGTTACTACTTTACATAATTTTGATGTTCCCATGAAGTAGCCTCTCCCTCTGATATGGAGCATCAGTTCATAGAAAAAAAAAAAAACAACAAGGATTCTACTTCTATGGTGAACTTGACAGCTTCTGCTATCTGAGCACTCCACTCAGCTTTGGAGACCATAGTAGCCTTGTTAGGTTTCTAAGGCACCCTAATTACATATATCTGAGATTGCAGAATGCTTTAATTTAAGCCAGCACACAATCAAATGCTGTGCTTTCACAAATATTCAGAAACATCATCTGCCAGGATCAAGAGTAATTGAACTGATATCTACTGGGTTTTATCTGCAGCTTTGGTGCATAATTTTTCATTCTCTTTAGAAGGCTTTAACACAGAGAACATGCCTAGAGTCCCACAGAGGTGTTTTGACATTAGGCTTAATAAAGCATGAAGAACTCATTAATAAATAATGTTCTGCTGTTAACAAGTAAAGCTGAATGCATTCACGAGACCTAGAAGTAGATCACATCATGCATGCAGCCAAATAACTTGTTAAAATGATTGCAGTGGTCCCCATTTCTTCAGTTTGTTTGGCACAGCCAACACAACATTGCACAAATAAAAAACACTTCAGCATATATGCATGCACCTTCAATTATACCTGTCAATTACCTGTCAATTTTTATTTGCACTCAGTGGGATTGAGGGGTTTGTAATCAAGCATTTATGACAGTGAAAAAGAGCTATTTATATATTGTTAAGCTTTGCTGAGAGAGAGCACTGCTGACTGCAGTTTCAAAGGAAAAGATCTCTTGTATTCATTGAGTTATGCATCATCCCATTCCTATGTCAAACCTTGATACATTTTACTGCAGACACATTTGAGTTACAGCTTTCATGACTGTGTCAATATTTCCGTAAGTCCTTATTTTCCAAGGTTAAACATTCTGTCAAGTTTTGAATCAAGGTCTGAGGAGAGGTTCTATTTGCCTGGGGTCAATTACACAACTCCCTTCAGCTTTGGCTACAATCAGATTTCATGTGGAATCTGGAGTAGAATTGTGGCAACATTAGCGTCTGGATTCACTCTCCATCATGATGACTTTCTCAGTTAAGACTTCAGCTGGGAGCTGAAGTCACCTTAAACTCTCCCTATAAGCAGTGCCAAGAGATAAACATTTCCAGAATGTGATTCAGATCTGGGCTTCTTATTACAGAATCAGCTTAAAATGAGCAAGTTCTCAATTTAGAGACTTCTGCTACATGCTTATGCTTTTAGGCAGGATAACTCCTCAGTCCTTCCAATGAGGCCAAGGAACAGATTGTACAATTCAAGTTTGGGCCTGTGAGATCTATACAGTTTGTGAGGGGGAAAAAAAAATAAAGGAAAATGTTTCCTTAACTTATTTTTAGTTTATCTTTGAGATATAGTCATATTCTAAATAAAGGAGTCATGATATTCAGAAACAGGGACAATGAATCCGAATGCATGACTCCAAGTCTCCAGCAGAGTTTCTGTAAGTACAGAAATGATACAGTCCTCCATGTTAGTTCACTGTCATTTGTAGGTAGTGCAAATATATTGGAATGAGTACTTATTAAAAAAAAAAAAAAAAAAAAAAAAAGAAGAACATTTCATGTCAGCTCTTTACTGAAATCCCAACTTCCAGTATATTTAGAGTGCTTATAAAAATTAGATTATTTTTCACACCTGACTGAGCTGCCAGGTTCCAAGAGTTACTGAGAATAAGAGGATTGGATGAAGCTATAATCACTTCTGAAAATGACTTAAAAACTCTGATATATTTGATGAAAGGAATAGCTATTTAGGTGGGGAAATCTTTCCAGTTGTTTGGGGATTTTTTAAAGAGAAGATAGGAAGAAAATAAACTTCAGATCCATTCCATTTTTAGGACGTGAAATTGAAAAGTACCAAACCTTTTAATCTGAGTAAAAAATGGGGTGATATTCATGTGACATTTTGAATTTTGCAACACAGGACATAAGTAGAAAGGCCTTTTTTTCTTAAACAGCCTCAGATTTAAGCTGTCCAGGGACCTGAAATATTAAAGAAGCATTTGTAATATGAAACAATAAGTAGAACTGGATATACTGCATGGCCTATTTCTTTTCCATGTACATCATTTTTATCCATGATAACATAAGAATACAAATGCATGAGCAGAAAACAGTGAAAATCAAAGTATTTTGGTGAGTGTACTTTCTATACATTATTCTATGGCTTCACAATCTCTGCTGACTTGGTATTGGGAAGCAGACTTGGTGTCAGTTACCTCTGAAAATGAGATGTAAATCTCAGTCTGAGTAAATGGCTTCAGTCTCCATTCCCCTTTTTTTCCTAATTAAAGCCTAAGTCCTCAAACCAGGAAAAGCTTGTCCATGTTCTCAGGTGAGAATCTCAAGATTATCGAGAAACTTTCAGTGTCCAATCAATGCAGAACACAAGATTTTGGATGTACATGTTTTGCAAGATCTGAACTGACTGCAGAGTGAAAGTTAGCTGAACACACAGCACAGCCAATACAGCAATGCTTCTAGGTTGCGTGATCACAAGATTTGAAGTGACAAACTTTCTTGCAAGCTATGATGCTTGTGAATCCTCAAATAGTAGTTTCTGTATTCAGATTCTGCTTGTACTATACTTCAGCTATTTACATCCTTCCAGGACCATGCCAATAATCCAAAAATGTATAAAAAGACATTGACTTTTGTTCTTCAGGACATAAATTAGGAATAACTTAGTGTTACACTCCCTTGGACAGCAAAATTACAACAGCAAGTTCTATCCATTGTAGGAATTCACACAGTTTTATAATGCTATATTCACAAGAAGCTAAAAAAAGCAGTGTTTATGGTAAGCCTTATGACTACATGAGGGTGCAGCTGACACTTCCAAACAAGCTGTAACAGATAGTCACATAGCAATATGTATATATTACAAAGTGATGGAACTACACAATACATACAGCTGTAAAACAAAGTGCATTATGGAAAGAAAATAGGATTGCTACCTCATTTTGATGCATCTTAATCTTCAAGGAGAAAAAAATCAGAGAATAGTATTTGTGCCACAAAGTGGAAAAATTATCTACAACAGTAAATCAAAAACAGTAAGGAAAAGAAAGCAGTTATTATTTTTTTCTTTTTTTTTTTTTTACTTTTGCATTAGTAAGTTAAAAGAAACTTATGATTAAAATTTTGTAAATGATGTATACATAATTTTGGTATATTTGAAACACTAAGAGGTACTTGAAGCACTATGCAAAATCTGTTAAGGCAGGGATCACTTTGTCAAGCCCACTAAGACAATAGCTTTCTTGATCTCCATTAAGATACCAATATATTAATAAAGGAGGGAAAATGCCACCCTCTATCAGAACAATGAAGAAGGACACAGAAAACTTGAGTATGCACGTCTTGCAATTGGGTTTGTAATTCTCTTTTAGGGAAGGAAGGAGGATTCAAGCTTTCAAGCAGCCATTAAAAAAATAGAAAAAAAACCACCAACCAAATCAACAAGCATAAATTCCCCAAGGAACTTAGTATTTTTATGGCAGTATTTCCTATGAATCTCCTAGCTGATCAAAGCACATCAGCTCTCATTACAACCCCTCAAGAGCAAAATGTTCACACTGCAGCTTCTGATTTGCCAGGCTCCAGGAAGAAGAGGTGGATCAGGAAAGTGTTTGGGGTGCTCACTGCCCCATCTCTGCTGGGATTTCCCAAAGCAAGAGTGCATTTTTGGGAGCAATGACACAACTAGACCCTGCATTAGACTGGTTGGCTGTTCATTCCTCAGAGGAGCTGGGTTACACAAACGGTCAAGGAAAAGAAATTCCCAGATTTCTAGAGGAGTCCCGTGTGCCCTTTTAGCTGGTCAGACTGCAGCCAGGATTTATGATTATACCTTATGATTTGAGCTCTGAAACGGGAGAAATTCTGCATTGTTTCCGTGCCTTCTCTAACAAGCTCTGTATTTTAAGTACCCCTCTAGGAATATACACACAATTTAGAAAAACAAATGCTTTATTCATGATGGCAATAAGTACAGCATAGCTGTACACATACCAATTGAATAGTGGTTTTGAATTTTTTATTTTATTCCTCCCAATAACAACATGTTCCTACAAATGCCTCATAAGCGTGCACTGAGTTTTCTACACAGCTCTTAATGGAGAATATTTGAAAGAGTTTTCATAAAGTGAACAAAACTGTGAGAAGCAGCACAGCTGGTGAGCCAGTAGGAGACTACAGGGAAGGAATTACCAGTGGGAAAATGTTCTAGGAATTTATTTTCCTTATGAGGCCAAAGATTAACTGATTAATATTAGTGCTCCAGTCCATATATACAAAATGTATATGGCAAATTAACAGGATGGCTTGAGTACTGTCTGAATATATCTTTGCCTTCGAGACAGAAATTTCTGATAGATAATGCTGCCAGGGAGAAGGTTTAAGATTTTGACAGTGGACCTGTTCCATTCTGAAATTGGACTCCAGATTCCCCAAGAATATTGTATGTGGCTTCTCCAACTGTGTACTTTCATGGGGCATTATTTGCTTACAGCTTTCACATATACTTTCACCTCTTCTCACCAGTTCTTTATTCCTGTAGGAAGTGTTGGATCCTGAAATTTCACGGATGAAGGATGTTTGTATGATCTCCCAGAATTTAAACCACCTGTCTTTAATCTTTCTCCCACCAAGAAGAGACATACAGAACACGAGACATACAATTTTAGAAGACATGCAGAACTTCTGGAAGTCAAAGTCTTTGTTGAAAGGCCTTTGCAGTGTGTATCGATGCTAAAAGCTCACTGCATAACCAGAAGAGAAGCATTATGCCTATGCCAGGAACACACTTATCTCAGAAGGTTTCAGATTGTTTCTTGTAGAAGCTGCCCATTTGTAGAAAATTAAGATGTAATCATGGATATCAAGAGATTCAAAATGGCTGTACCTTTGAGAACAAGATTAGTGCTTTCTATCCTAATGCAAATAGGAGCCTCAGAGATGCTTCACTACAGAAGCAATGCTGTCTTACTGTGAAGAGTGAAACAGACCTGGATACAGTGAATTACACCAGTCCCTAAAAAAGTAAGCAGAGATCTTTTTGGCTAGGCCTTTTTCTTGAAGGCAGGAAAGAATTTTCTAGACACTGTCGGTTTTGCTGCCTCATTTTCTAAGCACAGTGAAAAGCTACCAAGAACTGAAGAAAACCTGTGTTGCAGATGATTTTAATCGGACTGGGGAGAGTTCTTGGTTCATTCTGTGGGGCCAAAGCTGAGCAACATGCTTATCCCTGCCTTTTTCCAAGGATGTGAACAGCCTTTTTGCAAACTAATGCTCAAGGCATGCACCTAGGAATCTTGCTCAACTGGCTGTCTGGATCATTTCTGTTTTTCAACCAGTATTGTCTGGATCTCACCCAAATTCAATCACAGCCAGATGCTCTTCTCCAGGAGCCACTTTCCTCTAGGCAGTGCAACATCTTTGTGATAGCTCTGGTTACATCTGTGGAAAATGAGATATACACTTGGGTGTCATCTGCAAAGCCTGTAGCAACTTAGCCTCTCTCTGAAGAGTTTTCTGGAAGTATTGGAAAGGGATGTAGGGAAAAGATTTACATCCCTATGGTCAGACTGCAGGTGCAGGATACTGGAAAAAAATCAAATTATGTTACCAGTTTTGGGGGTCCTGTTGAAACCAGGTCTTGTGCCTGCAAGGTACACAAGACTGGGATATATTCACTTAGCATTTAAAGAGGGAAGAAAGATAATTCCTCAACCTCTCTGAAATTAAAAAGTCCTTGCAAATTAATACAGCCACACAAAACTGGATTAATAATACTAGCAAATATAAACCTCTCTGCATTAAACAGATAGAATAAAGACTACTGTTTCTTACTGCAATACATTTTGAGCACTGTGTATTTTACATTTAATTTTACAGTGCAGGAGATATTACTGAAAGAACAGCTTTACTTGATAATTTTCTTGTTTGGTAGAGCTGATATATTAAAAGGTTAATGTACTAAATTAACATTTTTCTAGACTGATTATTTCTTACTCCAATCTCTCCTTCCTCATTCTTAACCTTCTTAAATAGAAAAGATATAAAATAGGACTTCTTTTTGACAGTTTTAGCCAGAAAACCTTACTTTTCCTGCCGATTTTCATGCTCTACAAGCTTTGCCATCATAAACCACTTTGCATGTATTAAAGAGTATTATATTAGATGAGGCAATTTAACTGTATCCCATTTCACTTGGTGAAACTAAGCAGCTTTGCATTATAACTAAGTTGAGCTCATGAGAATATGTTTAAAGTATGTGTTACCTGAAACTGAAGTTAGCTAGTCATTCAATACTGCAACCTGTGGGTTTGCAAAACGATGGCAGGAAACCTGCTGTGAGGGAGATAGGAAAATTATTATAATCTGCATTCCTAAATTGAATGAGTATTTTGCTCAGCAGAGGCCTCTTGACTGCAAATAGTCTGAAATTACATCCTGCTGTTTAAAATGTTTTTTTTTCCAAGTGAGTAAAATGCCCACATTTTCATAAATCAAATATTTTTTTTAAATCATACATGAATTAAATTATCAAGAAAGGGAAAGTCATATATCCTTTACTACATCTTGTAAAAGTTGTTGGATATGCACATTTTTCCCAGAATGGACAAAGTGTGTAGAATTTATGGGTTTATACTTTTAATTATTTAATTATTATATTGTTAGAGTTTATTATCATATCTCCCTCATCAATTTATCACTGAAAAAAAATCCATGTTTACAAATTTCTTATTTTGTAGGAGAAAATTGCAATACAGATATTTCACCAGAATCAGCTAATAGATGTGGTGCTCAACATACTATTAAGGTAAACTCATATGCCAAGTTTCCAGAAAAGACTACACAAACATGAGCAAAAGAGCATGAACCAGCAAGAAGACACAGGGAATAAACTTCTGCCACAAGAGTAGCATGGTAAACATGACTTCTTTCGTGTAAATTCTTTATCTCATTAAAGCTAGAAATTATCTAAAAAAAAAAAAAAAAAAAAATAGAAAAAGGCCTGGGGATAAGGATTAGATATCACTGTGTGTTCTATTGTGTAAAAGCAACAAATACTATAAATACATTTCATTGCATCCTGTCTAAGAGTCCAAAATGGAGGAGGAGGTTTCTCAGCTTATCCTCCTCAAATTCTCTGTCCTTTAAGCAGTGAGCAGTGAAAAGACTGACAAAACAGGACTATGATAAAACCATTTCCATGGATGTCTGTTCTCCACAGCTAGAGTCAGTGGAGGCCTTGGCTTTGCAACACTTGGCTGTGTGCACATTTCTAAGTTAAAAAGACCAGGACTAATTCTCGTGCCCAGAACGTGGGTGACCTTGTCTCTCCACCCCAAAACAAGGTGGCCATATTCTTAGAGGCTTCCTGAAAACTGTCCCTTCTCCATGCTGCTCCCTGAAATCTACAATGCATTGAGTGGGATTGCGGGGCAAAACTATGCTGGGGAAATTTGCGAATAGATGGAATGGATGAGCAGGAGCCAGGGATCAAACTCATGTCTAAGCCTTGTTTGGCTGCTATATATAGATAGATGTATGTAGCTTCAGGTTTCCAGATAAGAATTAATGGTTGAAAGGAAGATGTGGTTACTACGGTGTGAAAAGTGGTTCTCAGGAGAACCAACAAGTCAGGCAAAGGTGATGACAAGGGCACAGATGCATCTTAAACACAACTTGTTTTTTCTGGATCTTAAGGGACCTTATGCTTAGTTCCAGTCTTGTTGCTTTAGATTAGGATTCACAGCTCTGACCTACTTCTGAAATGGTGGATAGATCACTTCTGTTTTTCCTCTTCACAAAATACATTTGACAGAAGACATTTTTCTTTCTGCACATTAAGGCAATCTCCTAGGACATGGAAAGGCAGAATTCAGCCCTTCCCATGTTAGGGGACTCTCCTCCCAACCTCTGGCAGGAAGTTGTAACCTCCAGGATGTAGTCTGTATGCCACAGGCTTAGCATAAAATCAGCAAGATCAGTTTTGAATCTCAGGTTATGCCAAATGTTTCTAGTTCATAAGCCATCATATTATTTTTTTTTTTATTCTTCATTAAATGCACCACGTTTCTTTTGACCTAATAAGCTAGGTACTCAATTCAGCATAGCCATCATTTATTGATTTACATCAGGGAAATTTCTTACTTTTGCTACCTAAGCTTCTGCAGGCCTTCTGGATAAATCTAGCTGCATGCGTTTGATTGAAGTCAGCCAGAAACAAAATTAATTATGGAAAATTTGGACAGATGAAATTCCACTGGTTTTGCTGCCAGTTAGATAATTTAGCTTATTCTTTTTTATTTGCACTGTTTAAATGAACATATTTGTTACCTGTCAAAGGCAGTTTTTTCTCCAATCAGTCAAATAATGTTTGTAACATTTTTCATAGCATAAACAAAAAAAATCCACAAAACTGAAGAATAAAGCAATTTGGTTTTGATAATTTTCCATACAAATTGGTATACTGTTATTAATGAATGTGCACTTTAGTAGCAGTACTTTAAGCAAAATGAAAGATACGTAGGATCCTTAAGCTCATGAAGTTCAACAAGTCCAAGTGCAAGCACTTAGGTCAAGGAAATTCCAGATATAAGTACAGACTGGGAGATGAACTCATTGAGAGCAGCCGTGTAGAGAAGGACTTGGGGGTTCTCATGGATGAAAAGCAAGACATAAGTCAACAGTGTGCAGCCAAAAGGCCAACCATATCCTGGGCTGCTTCAAAAGAGGTGTGTTCAGCAGGTCAAGGGAGGTGATTCTCCTCCTCTACTTGTGAGACCCCATCTGGAGTACTGTGTCCAGGTCTGAAGTTCTCAGTGCAAGAAGGACGTAGACCTGTTAGATGAGGTCCAGAGGAGAGCCACATAGATGATCAGAGGGCTGGAGCACCTCTCCTATGAAGACAGGTTGAGAGCACTGGGGTTGTTCAGCCTGGAGAAGGGAAGGCTTTTGGGAGACTTTATAGCAACCTTCTAGTACCTTAATGGGGCTTATAAAAAATGAGGGAAAGTGACTTTTAATATGGGCAGACACTGACAGGACAAGGGGCCATGGCTTTCCACTGGAGAAGAAAGGTTTAGATCAGATGTTAGGAAGAAATTCTTTACTCAGAGGGTGGTGAGGCACAGGAACAGGTTGCTTAGAGAAGCTGGGGATGCCCCATCCTTGTCAGTGTTCAGTGCCAGGATGGATGGGGCTTTAAGCAACCTGATCTGGTGGAAGTTGTCCCTGCTCATGGCAGGGGGATTGTAACTAGATGATCTTTAAGGTCCCTTCCAACCCAAACCATTCTATCTTCCATCACTATCTGTCCTAATATGGCAAGGCTCTGTCAAACATCACACTGAGTTAGAGAAACCCATAATCCTATCTCTTATGCATATTTATCAGTCCACACATATACATATTACACAAAACTCCAAAGAAGTACAAACATCCACACAGTGCAGGGAAACAGAGTTTAGAGTGCATTTGATATTTGAGCTCTGCAACTGAGATACTCACCCTGTAGCACACACACACACACTTATAAAAGATGCAATATTATAGGAAGGTCCACACATTAAAGCTACGACATATGCCCTGTATGAATTTTGCTTTCTTGGAAAATACTTAGGCATGACAGTGAAGGCACCCTGCAGAACTAACACAGCTCTCCTCCATACAATAAACTTCACAAATCCTGCAACTCCTCTAGGCTTCTGCTTTTCAGTGAAGTCTGTGTTGCATATTCATGTTCTTGCTCCGACTGAACTCTATTACAAAAACTCTCAGTAACTTCAGTAGAACTTGGGTAAAACAAAACTCTATTTTTTCTTTCTCCTTTTCTCCTATCTGGAGTAGACATTTGGTGCCAATGGGGAAACAATTCCTTTTGATGAGGGATGATATTTTTGTCTTCTAATTATTTTATACAGGGAGTAGGCTTTTAGAATACAAACACAAATACTAGCTAGAATAGCAGAGAGAAGAAGATTGGTTAGAAAGCTATTATTCAGATCATATCACTGGAATACCTCCACAAAAATGAGAAAGCAGAACTAAATTCATGTAGTTCTAATTACATCAAGTTTGACCTCCATCTACTTTAGCCAATATGTTTCCTAAGATTATTTTAATAGGTTGCGGAGATGTTAATAACAAAAAGTAGTATTTATAAAACTAATTATTTTAAAAAAAAATGTTCATATGCAATAAAATAACTTTGCCAGAGTAAAACTGACAATAACTTTTCTCCCTCTTTGCCTAAACCTAGATAGAGCATTAATAATGAAGAACATTCTGCAGAAGATGAAAAACAGATGGCAATCGTAGAATAAAATCGAGGTTACATGATTGTTCACTTTTTCCACTGCTTGTATCATTATCCATATCATTATAAACATAATTTTTTATAGTGTTATGATTAGTGCTGAAAATCCTGATGTATCTTCATGATCTTGCTACTTTCCTTGTCAGTTATGTGTCTGAGACATGACTTGATGTGCACATATGCCCACACACATTCCACCACCTTTCTGAGCATGTATCTGTTTTCAGAATTATTTCTTCTACATTTTCAATCATACCATAGAAAAATTATGTCAGTGAATTATCTTGATCAAGGTTGATCTCCTGAGGTGGCAAAGTAGTGTCAGAATAATATCCATAGATTATATATTAAGAGAAATCAAAGGATAGAAAAACAATTATATTAAAAATCTCACAGCTTCCAGAAAGTGAATAGCTGCCATTAGGAAGAAATCAATTTTTTTCCAACATGCTATGTATGATTTCATCATTCCCCTGAAGCTCACATGCCATCTAGAACAACTAAGCACACAGTTGAAAAAACACCTACCCTCTCATCCCCAAACAAGAACCATCTTGTGAACAGAGGTAAGCAGAATAGTCTTGTCCCCTTTTTACCTGTTGTAACCCAGGTGAGAGTGATTGAAATGTACTAAACCCAAGTTTAGAAGAAATATCACAAAAACTGTTAATGGCAATCACATTCAGAAGGTAGAACTTTCTCTTGTTGGCCAGTGAGTCATGTAGTTGCACCAGCTCACTAAGCACATTTCTCATGTGGCAGTTTAAAGCATGATCTCAGATATATATGTGATGTCAATCAGCATTTCATTCACTTGTGTCTCTGTTTAAGCAACAAAATTGAAACATATTCTGCAGTACTAAAGGTTAAGTAAAACAGTCCTGAAACTTCAGGCTTTTAAGGAAGACACTAACCTTTGTGTCCTTAGGCACACCCAGAAATTCCAGCAGATCTATGTTTGATGCAGAACATTCCAGAAGAATTTAACTGATCTGTTCCAATGTTCATCCTCAGGAAATCTTTAGTGGTTACTGAAAAGACCAGTCAGGGAATAAAGCATGTCCAGGTACGTAGATGGAAAGATCAGGCATCTCTGCTGAAATGGTGTACAGCTTGCTGAGCCTGTACAAAAAGAGAAGACACTTGTTGCATACTTGAAAAAAAAACCCAGCCAACAAGCCAAACCAAACAACCGAAAGAACAAGCACTCAGTCTCCCTGCTTAAGAATGAAAGGAAATTTTTTGCATCAGGGGCCCAGAGGTAGTACTTGTCAGCTCATGTTTTTGAAAGTACTGTCTCAGTATCTTGTAAACATTGGCAGCCTGGAATCTGGAGCACAGGTTAGGGAGGAAGGGGAAGAGAAAGGAAAATTACAGCAAATGTGTCTCAGAACAAAAGCCCTTCCCAATGACAGAAAATTGCTAATTACACTTATTTTAAGTGGGTAACTGGAAAAAGAATGTTAGATCTTCAGTGGAAAGTGGCAATATATTGCACATGATACTGCTACTCTGCAACATTTTACTCCTGATATTGGCCAGAAATGTATTTACGGCCATTTTGTAAACCACTACTTTTATACTGAGAACAATGCCAGATCCACGTGGAGAAAATATTAACCATATTTAGTGAGAATTGTTTAAACTCATCTTGTTTTTTCTTTTTTTCTTTCTGTTTACTTTTTTGTTTGTTTGTTTGTTTTACTAATCTATCTATGCCTCCATATTGAAGAAATGGCACACAGAAACAAATGTGAATATAGTATTTAATTGCAATCCCCACACTACGATTTCTCTCTTTAAATCTGAACATATCTAATTTCTTTCAAAGTAAATAAAACCCCAAGGAATTCGGAATACAGATAAGCCTTCAAAATCATCAGTGCCAATGTGACCTGCCAAAAGACATTAACTCTGCAGTTATTCTGTTAGTTGGGAAAAAAAAAAAAAACAAACTTGTGAGTAGATGATCAGAACAAAATGAAAAGGTTTCCACAAAAATATTACAATGACCAGTTTGAGCACCATACAGTATGGTTGGAGTCTAAAAAAATTCAGATACTTTTGCACACTTGAAACTAAATTTTTCACTAATAAAAGAACATAGAAATGTGCACAAATCTTCTAAAAGTCTAGGAGAATAGCAGACACACTTTCTTTGCAATGAAGTGTTTATGTCACCATGTAATTTCCATCTACATTACACAAACCACTAACTTGGCGCAAGAGCAGTTTACTTCTGACTGCTGTTGCCTGTATGACACACGATTTACAACATTGATATTTTGTCTTTCCATCACAAACACTTATTCATTAATGATTTATCAGATAAATGGTTTCTGATTGAGCAATTTAAAAAATGTAGGGAAATCAATGGCAAAAGACACCAAGAAGCATATTATAATGATGCAATAATTTGCACTCATACATTAGACCGAATTGATAGTGTCCCAAAAGCCCTCTTTTGATAGCTCAGTTTCATAGAGTAAATGTTCAGCTGAAATAACTAATAAAACATCTCAACTACTGCTCTGAGAAATCATGCCAGTATCATGAACAGTATCTTTGAGAACTAATAGGTTGGCTCCAGAAAGCAAACAAACAAATAAACCAACCCTACAAAACATCTCTGTGAGCCTACAAGCTCTCCCTGGAGGGAGATTAATAGTCATATGAAGAAAACAATGAACTCGTCTATCAGACGTGTGAATGGGACATAAAAAAATCATAAGGGTCTGACTCCTTTGATGTCAGTGATACTTAGAGATACAGATTGTAGCATTAGATCCAAACAGTATTTGCCATCACTTGTATGTGCGACAGAGACACTGAGGGAAGCAAATGTGATAAATCCCTTAAGAGGGAGCTCTCGAGGGCTCTTGATGTATCACAAATAAGCACTTCTCTGCTTTACAGGATTTTCAGCTAAGTTGTTCACAAGGAAAATAAAATGTATTCTCAGGGCTTTGCTATGGCAATCGTCACCAACTTTGAGCTTTTAGAGAAAAGAAGAGAGATTTGAAAATGCTTTTGGAGGAAAGCTGCATATATACATTTCCCCTCTTTCAATAGGTGTATTACAAGAATTAAATAACTTAAAATTTTCCAGGGCAGTACTCAAGCTCCCTATGAATGATGTTGTTAAAAGTCTTATAATTTTATAGGCATTTTGGCAGAAAGGCCTGGTTTCCCATCAGGCTTAAGGAGACTAGTCAATAATGTGTTGACAATATGTAGAGTTATTTATAAAATGGATACTGTACAGTTTAAATGAACACATATATTCTGCCAAGAATAGATTGTTTTCAAACTTAGAGAGAATTTTTCTTCTGTTATTTGATGAAGTCTCATATTGATTATAAACAATAAATTTCAAGAATGACAGATCTACCAATAAAAGCCACAATTCAACATGGAATATATGCAAATATCAATATATGTAATTATATATAATGATCACAAATGTCATCAATTTATTTATTGTAAACAGTTTAAATGAATACATATGAAGTGAAAAATCAGATTAAGTGGAATAACATTTTTTCGTTTTATTTGATTTCTAAATTGGACTGTTTATATTTGTGCTACTGAGAACAGTAGAGATTTTTGTTTAGTGACCATTTTCAATGTGCATTTACCCACTCTACCTAAGACTAGAGTCTTTGTCCGATGTGTCCTTTCAGACTTCATGCCTGGGATCCAAGGAGTTCTCTATGCCCTTCAAGAGGGCAAAAGGACCACTTTTAATTCTTTCCTAGAGTAGGAATCCTTTCTACAGACTCATTGCTTCTCCTCTAAGAGGGACAGCATTAGCATCAATGCTATTGAAAGTAGGTTGTGTCACTTTTCTTTTTGCACCAAGAAAAAGGTGCTTTTAGATGGTTTTCATTTAATAAGCTAAATACACTCAGACATATCCAGAGAGATATAACAGAGAAAAAAAAATTTTTTGGGGGGGATCTAAGCAGTTCCTGCATGTAAAGCCCTAGCTACTATTTCAGTCCATGAATTGCTGCTGGGTCCTGGTCTTCTCAGTGTTCCCACTTGCCTCATGTTATTTTATCACATAACAGTAGAATTGTTAAAATTCACACTAAGCCATAACCTCAAATGCCACATCCACATGGTTTTTGAACACTTCAAGGGATGGTGGTTTCATCACTTCCCTGGGTTACCTGTTCTAACGCTTGACCACCTTTTCAGTGAAGAAATGTTTCCTAAGATCTAATCTAAATCTCCTCTGGTGCAACGTGAGGCCACTTTGCTCCTGGGCTCCCTTTTGAAATGAGCTGGTTCATTCCTCTCATGTCCTGGACATCACTCTGGCCATAGGCCACACACACATCACCCTCTATAGACAGTAGGGACTAAACCTTGCCAGGCTTGACACATTCTTTTCTACACAGTTGTTTTAACATAACCCAGACAGCTGTGATCCTTACACTGTCCTGCATGCTCTTATGAGGGATCACCTGCCTTTCCTTCATTCACTTAGTAAAGAGACAGGAGGAGAGAAGGACTAAGCAATAGGAGTATAACCCATTCATGTAGCTGTATTTTTACCCTCCATTAAGAAAGCAAACCCCTTACTTAGATGTTTGATGACTTAAAAGCATTTCAAAGCTCACTGAATTCAAAGCAAAGGGTATCATATCTCATTAGAAACTATACAAGAGGAGTCACCTGGACTGCATAAAGGTTTGAGCTGGTTCCCACTCCTGCCAAGGGCAGCTAGACACTGCATTGTTGTGTGGCTGCTCCAGTGTCCAGTACTGTGGACTTCAACAATTAAAAAACATAAGTCAAAGCACACCAAAAAGTAGGACTTGATGAAGGTTATGTCTGTTTCTTTTAAATAATGAACTTGAGTTGGTTTACAGGTTTCCTTCTATGAACCCGTTAGATATGGGTTTTTCTTTGTAGTTAAAGAACAAAGAAGCATCCTGCAAGAAATATTATAAAAATAGACAAAAAGACAAGAGTCTCCTTTGATCCTGTAAAGGCAGAATTTAAGCAGACATTTTTAATTTATTTTTTTTTTAGTTCAGAAAATAGAAGCAACTAAACACTTGGACACTTTAAGAATTGACCTGCTCTTTATTGGCACATGAAAGTTACTCTTCCTCAAATAATACACAAAGTCTGTTCATGTGCACATACCTTGTCCATTTCAATGAAAAATTAAATTAGTTAGATTAAACCATGACAGCTGAATCATATTTAACACTTCTACAGAGTGAGACAGAAAACATTAACTCTCAAAGTGTCAAGGCTGCTTTGGAAGGTTCAAGTCACAGTCAGAGTTGGTCCCTACAAAAATAATGAATTTGCCATAATGTCACAAAAACAGATACAGAAAGCCATAATTATGTGACTGGGGACCAAGAAAAAATAAATAAAAGAAAATCTCATTCACACAGATTTTCATTTTCAGGCTTCCTCTGGCTTCCCTCTGCTCCATAAAAATCATTTTCAGAATAATACAAAATTTCTGAGCCTATGGCATCTCTCCAAACCTGACAGTCAGACTGCCCCAACTTCTAAGAAGTCAGAGCTCCTAGCGTTTGTATCTCTGGGGTAAATCTTTCTGACAGACTGCCTTGGGGCAGTAGCATTGCAAAGTCCTTCAGCACAGTGCTGCAGAGCTGACTGCACATAGTCCAGGAACTCTTTATGAAATCTTGGGAGAAATTTCTATAGATTGCTTCTTTCACCTGCCATATATACATGAAATGCAATTATCCTCAGGGAAACAACCCTCCATTCTTTAAAATTTTGACATGCCACATATTACCTGTTCAGCTGTTATTCAAAATGTTTTAGAGATGTGTGAAACCGTAACATACAATAGCCACCACATCACTGTGTTCATGATCAGTTTTTCAGTTCCAAGTTAAATTTTGGCTGCATTATGAAATGAATTTCAAGCAGCCCAATGATTTGCCACCAAAAAGCTGAATATTAGCAACCTGCATCTTAAAACAAACAAACAAACAAACAAACAAACAAACAAACATTTTTACTTTTGAACTATTTTAGTGGGATAAAACATGGTTTGGGCTGTTTGCATGAAGGTGTAATAACAGTTGGTAAACATAATGTGCTAGTGTGTCCACATCTCAAAATAAGCACGAACCTCCACTTTTTCCTGTTTAATTGTCAGGCAAAAAGTGAGATCAGCATTTCACAGTGAGTAATTTGTTACTGTGGTGAAAACCTAGTGCAGTGTGTCTATGCTGAGAAATTTATAACAAATCAAAAAAATGATCAAACTAAAATTACATTCAGTACAAATGACTACCTGGGAAAAGAATAGCTGCTTTACTTCTGTAAATTCAGCACATTAGCACAACTGTACACCCAGTTAGAGCAGCTGAAACTCTTGGCAGATGATCTACAGAAATGGGTCAGCTTTATGAGAAAATCACTAGTTCTTGTAGTAAATAAATAATGAATTTCCTCTTGAGGAGAGACCCCTTTGCAGACACGAGGCCAATGTGAATTTTCTTAGCAGGAAATGTGTTTTCTATGAGTCAGAAAAAGGAACAGCCAGTGGCACAGCATCCCTGCCTCAGTGCAGAGAGATGCCTTTCTCTCACACTTCCATGAGACACAGTGTAAAAGGTTACAAGGAATGGATGGGGCTACGACAGCATTCATGTCACAGCCCTGGCAGTGGGGGTACACCATGCTCACTGGGAAGGGAAAGCTACAACACATAGTGACCCTTGGCAGCTTTGTGTGACAGTGAGAAGACGAGGAGGGCCAGTGGGACTCACACATTCTCATCAGTACATTGCAAACTGACAACATGTCCAAAGATTTCATGAATGCAGTTAAGGTACCTATATCTAAAAAGAAAATTGTTATGAAGATATTTCTCATAATATATATATATTTATGTTTAAATAGGTTTAAATACATGTATTCATAGCACCAATTATTTTTGGGCAAAAGGGAATTATGACAACTGTTATGGTATTTTTCCCTTCAAAATCTGTGTACATATTACTATCAGCTGCTCTATCTCTTCACAGCTACTTACTACATCTTACCATGTAGTGCCTGATACAATATGTAAGTGAATGGCTGAAAAACCACCATACAGGATTTTTTGCTCCTATGTCATGGCTATTTTATCTTTCCTCATCCACGAGCTATAGTTAACAGGCAAGTTCGTCTTTATTTTAGTGTTAGGCAGTGTGGGGGTAACTGTATATTTGGCCCCGTCTCCTGCCCTCTTAACTGTAGCTTCCAAACATTTTAGTTATCTGGATTTTTAAAAAGAAACAAGAAAAAACACCAGAACACCCATTACTGCAGCATATGAGACACAAGAACAGGATGAGAGAACTGCATTTAGACAGCCTTAAAAAAGGAAGGCTAAGGAGAGATCTTACTGTGGTCCACAGTCACCTAAGAGGAGGGTGCAGAGAAGACAGAACCAGACTCTCCTCAAAAGAGAGTGAGAGGGTGAGAAGCACTGGTCACAACATGCAACACAGAAAATTCTGGCAGAGTAAAAATAAAAAAAAGAATTCTCTGTGAAGGTGATTAGCTGAAGCAGATTTCCCAGAAGGGTTGTGGAATTTCCATCCTTGGATCTACTCAAACCCCAACAGGATGAGGTTGAGCTACTTGCGGCATGACTGGTCTGTTTTCAGTAGGGAGCTTGACATGAGACACCCTGAGCCCCCTTACCTGCAGGTGACTCTGCTGAGCAGAAGTCCTGGCTTCTCTGACAGACCTGGCTTCTCTGACAGACTCTGGCTTCTCTTGCAGACCTTCTCCCCATAAAATGCTAGGTATGCTTGGAGGAAAGAGTTTCTTATCTTTCTGAGTAAAATCTATACAACAGTTCTCCAAATCCCAAACCAGATTGTATGCATGAGACCTAATGAGTCTCAGCCCCATCAGTTTTCCACACACAGTCCCACACAAAGGTAACTTCACAGACCAGAGCTGACCTACAAAGATGCATAGATTGAAGAGAGCAGTAAATATAATCTGAATGCAAATATCAGGATGGCTTATCTTTTCATGACTTTTGCTCATTAATAAGTTCTTTCCTCATTTGGGAACAAAGTACAGGCCAATTGCAAAATCAGTTATATGTCTTTCCTTGCTCACTTTCTTTCCCTAAACTGATGAGTATATAAACTAGATGAATTACTATTTTCCAGTTCTGCTTTCTCTGTCTGGGCAGTTTATTCATTCCATTTTTCACTAGTTTTTCATCTTTTCAATGTGAAAGGTTTTAATATGTTTCCAAAGCAGGCAGTGAAAAAAATGTAATGCTGCACTGAACCAGTTAGGATCTGATTCAACGCCCCCCTTCTTTATAGGAAGCACCCTTGGATCTCAGTACCTTGCCTTCAGACTCCTTCTCTCTCCTTGCTGCAGAACTGTCTGCACGCAACACCTGCAGCTGGTGGGGAAACAGGAGTTTTCTACAGGCACGCAGAGGAGCAGCTGCTAGGCAAGTGAGGCAGCACTGTGGGTATGGATGCATTGTGTATCTATCTGCATAGGCTATAAGAGCAGCCTATTGAAACTCAGTCAGTTACTTAAACAGTCTAAATGACCACTTTTTCATAAACTCGTTCTGCACTTTGAGCAAAGGCACTACGAGCCATGAAGAATGCAAAAAAGTTGTGGGTGCTAAAAAACTTTTCTTGCTGTTTCTTGGTTTCCTTCATAAAGGCACACAGAAAAAAATGTTCTGCAACCACATTTGAGATAGAGCAAAAGTCTTAATTTCCAATCTGCTTTTATGTCAGTCTCTACCTCGCCCAAATGCTGCCAATCATTATCATATTAACAGCAGATTTGAAAAACGTGTTTCCTTTACAGAGCAGAGATATTTAGTCCAGTCTCAGATGACACGGTTAAGTTTCAGTGTTCTACTGTCACGTGTCAGATTAATTAACTCAGTCCTGATTAATTAAAACTAGAAGTTTCTTCTATTCAACCATCTAAAATACCAAATTCCACTCATTTCCTGCAGAGATACACAGGCACAACAATTCCCATTGCAATCTTTCATTATTCTTTACAGAGATACTGCACCATATTCCATATTCCCATTAGAATTTTACTGATGTGGCTGTACTGACATTGGTAAAATTATTCTTGATTTACTTTGGCACAAAAGTGATCAGCATCATGTCTATTGGGATAAGACAGTTCCTCCCCGTGGTCATATTTACTTTACTTAAGACTACCAAAAGAAAAGTATTGCTCAGAGAGCTTCAATAAACTGTCCTTTCTCATGAAAAAAAATAAAATAAAAATTACAGTCTGTTTTAAGGTGAACTGCTGCTTTTTGTGGTTACCTGGAAGAATGAGAGCAGTATCAATCCAGCTAAATATCTATGATGTTCAGTTCAACATACATACACAATGTTCCTTATTCAATACTGTTTAAGAAACAGGCAGTTCTGAAAAAAATACGGAGGCAGCTTTCATTAAAAATTGAGAAAGCAAACGAATACATTTTAAGCTGTTCCACTTCTTGTGTTATTTCTACACATGTGTTTACCAGCTCTGTTAAAAACCAGCAGACCCTCTAGAACAAACCATAAGGAATTTCTATCTTTGGCTTGAAAAAGAAGCTGGTAGGAAGACTGGGGAAAACAATGGAAAAAGAGGCATGTGATAAATGAAGATTGTCAAGGATAGGCAAGCAAGTGACAGAAATGAATTCACTGAGAAAGGAAGATGAATGCTTCAAAAGACTTTCAGTTCACTTTGGTGAACATCTTCCTCTCTATTTCTGTTTAACATATCAAGATCTGTGCTATCTAAAAAACTTACTGGCTTTTTAGAAGCCAATTAGCATTAGTGAATAACCACACTACTTTTCATGCATGTCAGTTTTGGAAATTAAGTGTACATCCTTAGGGTGCTCAGGCACCAGAGTTGCAAGAACAGCACAAGATCTTGAAATGAGTAGAAACTGTAAACATACTGAAATAATTCCATTTGTAATAATGTTGCAGCAGGCTGTGCAGAAGAATGGCAGTTTCTGTGGATGCATAGAAAGTTTGATTAGCCACAAAACTTGGCCAATAGATCTGCTGTTTCAGCGCTAATTTGCAGCCATAATACCTGCTAATTAATCTGTGACACTACAAATTACATGACGCAGCCAAGAAGCCTTAAAGGCAATCCTCCCAGGTCTTTCTCAGGAAAGACTTTCACTAATATTAATAAGAATACTATGCACAGAGAGTTTGCAAATGAGGTGTAAAAAGTTTAGCAGAGGCTTTGCTAGCCCCTCATCCTGATAGAACAAGCTCAACCTGAAGAGCATTTTTTTATCTCCATATATGCACTACTCAACACCTGAGGTTTAAAGACATGCAGAATATAAATTTTCTTAGGAGTTCTCACAGTGCTGTAGTACAAAAAACATCTGTAGCTGAAAAAAACACATGAATTAAAATACAATAAGAGGATTTCCTCCTTCCTCTGATAACAGAGGCATTATTTTCTCTTCTTTTAGAGTGGCCAAGCCATCCCCATGCAATCAGAGCATGTTTTTTAGGTTTTACTTTCCTGTAACTTCAGGTCTATTTTAGTTCAGTCTTCAATGAAAACTGAGGCTTTTACCATGCTCACTTGACTCTGGACTTTACAAAACCCCCACAAAACGTGATTATGCTTACAAGCAAATCAAGAGCACTGGCAACATTGAAAAAAACCAAAACAAGATACTCATCCGCAAATTGCTATCTGTTCAAAGCAAGTGCTTATGGAAAGGGAGCTCTCTTGTCTTACAATTCCCCCTTAAGTTAATTTTGCACCACAGCTACAGTTTACTGGCAGATTGGGTTGATCTGGCACAGTGTGTGACCCAAAAAGATCATCAGTGGCCATTCTCCAGGTCCTAAGGCCCTCTTGCATACATCAGCAGACACTGAAATGGATATCAGAAAGCAGATGGATGCCAGAAAATGGAAATAGTGTGGGTCTACCAAAATGCTAACATCAGCTCTGGTTCTTATGCTTCTTTGCACTGAGGCTCAAGCAACATTACTGATGTTCATAAACCTTCCACTTCTATCTCTGGTTTTCTTAAGGGACCGTGATCAAGTCAGTGGAAAAGGCACCAGGCAGAGTTGAATTAAACACATCAACATATTTTCAGCTGTGTCCTCTACACTCCGTGCTAAACAGATATGGTTTTAATACAGGTAGGGACTGAGGCATGTCTGAGAAAGGGGTTCAATCTATCAAATTTATTCCTTTAGAAGGACTGCTTTCAGGAGTACATAGAAAGAATAATTCTTAAATTCATAACTGATAAGATCTGTGTCCAGTAAGTGTTTACTTCTTTTGTCATACTCTTTTCTAGACCTAAACCTCATTTCTCCAGAATAGAAGGCTGTGCCCTTGGGCTTATTGCTGAAACAGCATGCATGTACCCTCCACTCCTGCTTTTCTGAAGCTCAGATTGCCCACCAGTTAAAAGTCCTGTGAAGACTCATATGGACAATGATTTGCCATCAAATAAGCTTAAAAATAGACTTAAAAAAAAAGGAAAAAAAAAGATTTATCTTGTATTTTTGCAGAAAATAAAAATTAAACTTTTCAAACTAACTTTGCTGAAAAGCAAATGAGTAATCGTATTTGCAAATGTGTTTATGGAAATGAATTATACCTCTCAAACGAAAACTTGCACTGACAAACTTTCAGGTTCAAGAACCCAGGTGTAGCAGCTGAGGTCATTGAATTTCTGCAGACACACTTCTGATGAAACAGATTAATTTCAAAATGTGCAATATGGACTGAGATGCAGCAGTTCACACTACATTCAAAACAATTCATGCTCAGCCTTGCTAATTAGGAAATCCCAACAGAACAAGAAATATGATACCTTATAGCACTATCAAAAATCTGAAAACCAGCAAATTCCAAACACTCCAAACAAAAAGTCTTAAGAACTCCCAGTGCAACAAATCTGTTCTATATGAAAGCTTTACGGCTCTTGTTCAAAGCATCAACAAATGCAAATATCATCACTGCATATAGACTGAGCTGATGTAATTTGCCTTAGCTCTATGGAAGTCAATGATGATACATTGATTTCCACTAATGAGGGTCTGACCTAAAAAAATGCTGCATTCATTTTCCAAAGAAATGCTTTTTCCCCCCCCACTCTTAAACTTTATTTAGCTTTTCTCCAGGGGAACAGAAGTGCTGAATTAGCGTGTAAGTACATTCAGCATCTACACCCTGAGCCAAGCAGGCTCTAAGTGCAAGGAGGGCGTAAAAAATTCCCCATTGTGTCTCAATTTAGTATAGATTGAAATAATCAGTCATAGAGATGAAGAAAGTGCAACACAGAAGGTATTCTAGAAAAGTTTTCCATTGCCTCGAAAACCCATGGCAGTAATTGGGAAACTCCAGATAAAAATAAAGTTATTAGCATCTAGGAAGAAAGAATAGTAGAACAGAGTTTACTTGGCTTATTCCTCAAAAAAATTTCCAGAAGAAAACTTCAGAGAAACAAGACAGATTAAACAATAAAAATAATTTAAAACATATCCTGCTGTTTTAGCAGTACTTTTTTAGTCGTATCAAAGTACTATGGTTTTTTCTGATATACTGTAAGAACGGAAGTATAACTTTTCTTAAGAAGAGTGACGAGTGACCCAGTTTTAGAGGTAGCATTCATACTGTTATCCTCTGGGTTTTATGTTTAAAAGATTATCTTGACATTAGGAAAGAAGCTTTCCTGTATTTTTCCCAGTTAAATTTTGGACTCTATGCTTACAGGGAACGCTAAGCTGATAATAGAGAAGAAAAAAAGGTTTCAAATAAGACTTCCATTGAAAAAAGAAAACAAAACAAACAAACAAACAAAACAAACAAACAAACAAACAAACCTGACAAAAAAAAACCAAAACCAAACCCTTTTAAAGATATAAATTTCTGAAATTTTCTTTTAGGTTCCATTTGCGCCTCCCCCCAAAAAAAGCACTTGCTGGATGGCTTATTTGATACTAATCCGCATCTAGAACTCAAAAGTTATCACAGAGAGGCTCCTTAGGTTGCAGCAATTTTAAGTAGGACACTTATTCTCCCCACTGAAGAGAGCAAAGCCCCGGGCACCTGGTGTACTTTCCTGCCACTTGTCAGAAGTATTCGCCTTGTTTGGTTTAGAAGCTGGCAATCCACCATAGCTAAGAGTTGCGGCTATGACTATTTAAAAAAACCCCACATTTTATCCTTGTACCTTGATAGAACTGGAACTCACACCATGGTCAGGTCATCGAGTTTCTTTCACTAAAAAAAATCATCTACTAGTGTCACAGGTACAGAACTCTTATTATACAAGAAAGTAACCTATAAAAGCAATTTATGCAAGAAAAAATAACTTGTCTGTCCAGGCAACAGTTAAAAACATATACACACAGCCATTTTGCTCACAAGCTTTTCTGTCTTGATCAATAATACAAAGAAGGTTCTTGTTTGAATTTGGCAGTGATCAGAATTTAGATGGAGACGAGATTTGAATGAGATGTTGATTGTCAGGCCAGATAAACAAATTCAGCCCCATATCAGTGTTTCAAAGGTCCTAGTTGTTTGCAAACTGAATACATTTTATACAGTGATGATATAAACCAAACTTTTTTTTTCTTTTATTCCTATTAGGTGCCTAAATCATCAACTGTTCTCATCATGTAGATTCTGGAGAGCTTACTTTATTGCTTACTAACTACAGAGGTTGACCTGAAATATACCACAAACAGCCTGATTTAAGACTAGAAGAAAACTTGTATCCTTCACTTTTCTGTGAGAGTAACTCAGACACGTAATATTATTACAATATTTTTATAGTTTTGAAATGTAAAAAGCCGACCATATAATCATCACTTTGTATTCCACATAATTACTGTAATTTTGTAACATATCCTGAATGTAAACACAAAAGAAATGTAATTGCAGTTTTCTGTAACAACTAGTGAAACTACTGTTTTAAACTTAAACCCACAAACTGAGATCATTCTTTAGGCTAGTGGTTTCTGGAACAGCAGAAAACAATCCTACTGCACTGTTGTTTTTAAAAAATATACTGATTAAACAGTTGACTGAAGTCAGAAATTTCAAATAGTGGAACATCCCAAGTGATATAAGAAGAGTTTTGCATCTTGTCAGTGGAACAAAAGAGCACAGAGCATTTGCACAAAGTGGTTTTGATATCAGTAGGCTGAATTGTCACAGCTATGAATCATCATAAAAAACTGCTGTAACAAGTAATATAAGACTTTTTAAGACATTCTTTAGTGAATCATAAGTTTGAAAAACACCAACTAAACCTCAAACCATTTAACTTCTTTAAACTGTTTTTCTTCCCCATCAATAATATTACAAAATACAGAAAACTAATTCTTACATTTTAGTGCCCTATTGTACAAGCCCTCAAAAGAACTATGATTGTTCTCCTTTCCTTTAGGGCAGCAATGAAGATTTAAGAAAATATCAAGACTAAAAACCCACCATCATTTCTTTCAACATGCTAGGTGGACTGATTTGACTGAAAAATTAGCATCCACTGAATTGTTCTTTTTTAAAAAAAAAAATAAAAAAAATTATTGGATGATAGTTCCACAGTATCACTTGAATTTTATCTACCTTTTTGTTATATTCTCTGAACATGCTTTCATATCTCTAAAAGGCAGATAAATACTAGGGAGGCAGTATTCTACTTATTTCAACTTTCCTCATCAGGAAGAAAATCAACAGACACTTCTGTGTGGAATAGGTATCAGACATATCTTATATAGATAAATCAGACAAACTGTATGCTGTGTATGCAATCTTCTGCTTTGCCTACCTCTCAAGCTACACCAAACATGAAACTGATTTATACATATTTTAAAAAGGAGATGAGGCTCCAAAGAGGCTGGGTTGCATGAAAAAGAACTGCATGGTGACACAGACACACAGTCATTGGACAAGGGGAGCACAACTGATTCGGCAGGTACATCTATAGTTGCATGCAGGACCCCAAGGATTTCTTTCCCATTGTCCTAAGGAAAACCTCAGCTCCAAGACCAGCTGCTAGAAACATTCAGGTTTGCAGGTTTGGCTTATCTAATACGACACTTCCATTAGGGACAGAACCAAATGATGAAACTGATGCCTAAGGATTTTAGTCTATTTTGTAGAGTTTCTAGAATTTTTAGAATTATGTAGGTTTTCCTGGATTGGTCACAGATTAGGTGGTGTTTAGAAATCACTGGGCACTTTGTCACACATTTCTGAGTTTTGCCAAGGACATAGTGTTTTGAAGAAGCACCTACAAGATGCCGTGAAGACAAAACAGAAGAGAAGGCCCAGAGCCCTTGGAGAGGCTCAAGGGGCAGTTCTGAGCTTGCTGAGGGTGGGCACCAAGGGAAATGGGTACTATGGGTTGGTTCTAGATACCATATATGCTAATTACAGGAAGTTATAAAAGCTGTAACATCACTGAGCCATGTGTGTGCACACTTTTGGTGTGCACTTGGAAACTTTAAAGGTTCTGCTCTATCTATCTATCTATCTATCTATCTATCTATCTATTCCACTAATGTTTTGAGCATTTCCCCAGGAATTTTAGGCATCAAAACTAACCAACAATAATTTCTCTATAGAATTTTTCTTCTTCTAATAAACTGGGATCTATCTTCTTAAGAAAAGTGTAGAAGCTTTGCAGAAGTAAATACTATGTAAGACTGTTATAGTTTCAAAACTCAGTTGGAATTCCTTCCAAAGCTTGGAGCCAATGCCTTAGTGCTGATAAAGAGATTTAACAAAGGACACACTGAATATGCATGTCCTGATGTTAACAGCTCCAGCCAGAGCCTTTGTTCTGATCTCTCCCTAGGCCAGAGGGGAGGGAAACTGGTTCAGGGAGGGGGGAAGGGGTCAGCGTTTCTGCGCTTTTCTGCGCAGGACAAGTTTCACTGGTGTGGCGGAGGACAGAAGACAGGGACACACACCAGGTCTGGCACTGCCTCGGGACCAGGATTGTGTTCTTTGCTCTCTGGCTTCGCCAATCACCTGTGGACACCCCAAACTGCTTTTGAGGAAGAGAAACACGCCTATTCTCTGCACTGCAGAGGTTGGATTTCTGCTGTCTTTGTCACCTACTCCATGGGAGCTGAGCTGGTGCCTGCTCCTGCCATTCCCCTGAGAGAGAGGCCAGCTGGCAGGGCACAATATCGCCACCTGCCGTCTGTAAATATAACTGCAACCCCTGAGAGAGCCAGTGGCCAGCAGCGGAGGGGCAGCAGCGCCACCTGCTTTCCATAAATATAATTGCATTTCCCCTTCTTTTTGGGGCAGCCAAAAAGACCTTTTAATTGTTTACCTTGTTGTTTGGGGGGTGGAGGGGTTTATTACAAACTGTTGTTGTTTGGTTCTTTCTGGATATATATATACATATATATATTTATGTATTGTGGTTAAGAACTGTTATCCTTTCAGATATATATATATATATATACCTTTTTTGGTTTCCCTAATTAAAGTTCTGTTTTCTAAATTTAAAGGAGAAGGATTATTTTTTTGGCCAACATAGATATCTTACTTCTCCCCTCGAACTAAGACAAAGACAAAATGTATTTCTTATTCATGGATCTGCTGGGAGTTTTTTGCATAACGTCATTTAGCTCTACAAAGCAAGCATTTAAACAGAAATACAGACTTCAGGAGCAGGTAGCTACTTCTTCTTTCCCTCATTCTGGATCACCCTATCTAAAATTCATAGAAAGGGATCCATAATGTGATGGCTTTTAAAGACATAAAGTAACATTATAGATTTCCAATGCAATCTGAAAACATATTAAGACAAATCCTTCAAAGAATTTCCATGGAGCTTGAATTATGATAAGTGTAAAAAACTCAAAATCTATGATGACAGTTAATCACCTAAAATAAGGGAGTCCATTTCCTAAACAAGGCACCTCCCTGAACTGAGCTGCATCTAAGCTTAGAGCACTAAAGACTAATTAAAAAAAAAAAAATCTCAATAAAAGATGATTTTGACACATCATTAATGTCCTTCATGCTTTATTATGTAATATTTGGCAAGTGTTATAACATATTTAGAAAACAATAAATAAGAAGCCAGATCTGAAGGGCTATAAGTACACTTTCTGGGTGTCCTAGTTTTGGCCAGGACAGGGTTAATCTTTTGCAGTATCCAGGAGGGGACGTGGGTAAGGACCAGATGTTATTCTATAACACCTCACCTCCTTGCTGGAGGTGGGGGAAAAGAGACTCATTTTCTTTTCCTAGGACAAGGAGTTCCTTCTGCTTGAGAAAATGGGATGGGGGGAAGCCATTCCGTATTTGTTTACTGTTGTGGGCTTTTCTGTGTAAATAATCTCTTTTTCTTACACCTTTTGCTGTTACTGTTTGTTTTCTTAACTCATTGCTGTTTCCAGTAGATTGTTTTTATTTCAACCCATAATCTCTGTCTTTTGTGCCTCCAACTGGAGGGGGAGGGGGGAACAAGCAGCAGCAGCATTGTTTTAGTGCGAGCAGTAAACCATTCCTGAACCATGACAGCTAGCAGTTTTACTCTATTATACTACGTATATTTATTCAACAACAATCCATTATGAAAAAATTATAGACTCATAGACATGTTTGAGTTGGAAGGGATCTTAAAAACTATCTAGTTCCAAGCCCCCTGCCATGTGCAGGGACACATTCTACTTGATCAGGTTCCTCAGTGCCCCATCCAACCTGGTGTTGAATGCTGCTAGGGATGGGGCATTCACAACTTCTCTGGACAACCTGTTCCAGTGCCTCACTGCCCTCACAGTAAAGAATCTCTCCTGTATACCTAACCTAAATTTTCCGTCTTTCAGTCTCAATCCATTACTTCTTGTCCTATCACTGCAGTTCCTGATGAAGAGCTAAAAAATATTAGTGAATCCCATGCTATTAAGTCCTGTGCTCTTAAACAGTAAGGAATTTGCCACTTTCCTGTATCTTCAGCTGAAGATATTCCCAGCAAACTGGAGCTGCTCTTGGTTATACTGTGACAAATATTGCCCTCTAAAGCCAGCCTAACTTGAGAAAGAAAATTATCCCAGATAAGGAAGAACATCATATAGCAAAGAGTCAGGCAGTTCTGCTGATGGCTATCCTTTCAGCTCACATACAGAAAAAGGGACCATACATGGAAAAAAGTATGGCAGTGCCAGCACCACATCTTTAGTCACTCCATCAAGACTGGCTGACACCAATGTTAACACCTTAAACTGCTGCTACACACAGAGCCCTATTTTCTCTGTGGAGCATGTAAAATGTACCATTTCTCTGGTACCCATGCACCTGGCCATTTCCTCCTCTCAGAGGACAGATACACTTTTCCTAACACTGTGTAGTTATCTTTGTGTAGCTTTGTTAAGAATAGTGCTGACTCAGCAGTTCTGTCTGTGGATCTGCTCACCAAAACTCAAATGAGGGATATGTACATTTCAAAATTCTCTAACTCACAGTGAAATGTCTTTCTTGATATATAACACTGATTTTTAGTCTGAGCTTTCCTCTGCTGCTGCTCCCATAGACAGTACAGGACAAGCTCTGCTTTTTATCTGTTCTTCAACAGCACGCTGCCAGCAGCAGCCTGTTTAAGCTTGTGCAGTGTGGGAGGTCATTCACTCCCAGTTAAACTTTGGTTTTTAAATTTCTCCAGGAAAAGAAGTTTTCTCCATTTCTATTATCATTCTCCTAACGTTTTCATTCAGTGATGAAACTTCTCCAGACAAAGGAGGAAATGTGGCAATTTTCATTTTAGTCCCTTAACTACATATATTACTTGAACTTTATTAACAAATATCTATTACTTTTCACACTCGTTTAATTTATATGGCAGCCAACACAGGAGGTTACATTGTCATCTCTAGCACTCCACAGATACATGTTTTCCATTATACTGCACTCAGAGAGCTTTTCTCCCTGGGAGGGCTTCTAATGTGGTATTTAGCTTGAATCCTAAAGCAGCTATGCTCCATCAAAACCATGCACATGGACTCCTGGGTAACTGTAAATAATGCAAAATTAGATCAATACAAATATTGAATTGTTTATGTGTAATTCTCACAGAGCCCTCATGACTCCAGCCACATCCTGAGCCATGGATTCTGACTGGCTGCTCCTTCCCAGTTGCGGCAGGGACTTTAGGAATATTCAACATCAGCATTGCTCCTACAGACCATATGTGAAATATTAGGAGAATTGCATTCTCTCTCTTTATTAGGAGAATTGCATCCTCTCTCTTTAAATATATATAAGGATATATAGTATACACTCTCCAAAATATATATAAGGATACATAGGATATATTCTCTAGAAAATATTCTTTTCTAGAGATGAAAAAAGATAAAGATATAAAATAAATAAATTCAGTGTTACTCACTATTGTGGGGCTTAACTTTTTGATCCTTTCCGGTGATTTTGTTTTATTTATCCAGCCTTTCATGAAAAAAGCAGACTCAGAGAACAACTATGATTTATTTTAAATCCTAAATGAAGTAAACTGTGTTTCTATATTGTACCTGTTTAGTCAGTAGACTTTGTGCATGCATATTCTATGCTAGAAAAAAATCAACCATTCATAATTGTTAATGAAAAAAATGTTAGAATCCACTGCTGGACTCCATTAAGTAATAATTAACACTTAGTTCTTAAAGTGTGTATTTTCCTTTTAAAGCTAGAAATCCAAACTTCTTTAATTAACTTCTAAAGGTGTTCTATTTAGAAATCATTCTGAATTATGCAGCTTCCTGAACAGTAAAATACCTTCACTCTCCTCCCTTTTTCCCCCATTCTATTTATTTGTTGTGATTTTTCTTTTGTATTTCTCTTAAGCAGATCCTTTTAAGAAAAACAACCAAAAAGTTTCTTCTTCAAACACCAAAATAAGTATGATATTGAGGAAAACAGCACCTTGCAGGGTTCTAGCAGTATATTTTGCTCATTAGAAAGTAGCAGACAGATTGCTGATGAAAATTCTAATAAGTAATATTAAAGCATTAATACCATGAGCTCAGGGTTTTGTACAACATAGCAAACCGTATGCTGCAGAGCTTGGGATCTCTTTCCAGCTGTCAACTGACAGTATCCCTGGGTTCTTGCTAATTAGCAACACACCAAGGCAAACAAGTCAGCTAATTCCAGAACAGTGAACTGATTGACTTCAGATGTATATACATATTTATAAAGAGAGTGTCCCTTTTGTCTCAATAATAAGAAATAGGTATATTACATTATCTTAGAACTGAAGACCTTATTCTAGGACTACCTCTCCACCACCTCTTTTATAATTTAGGGCAACTCCACACTAGCAAACAAGCTTTCTGCACCAGTCCTTGCTACTGTGAATTTCCAAAAAAACTTTTTTTTTAACAGGTTTTCTTACTCATAAAATGCCATATCTGGCAATTATTTTTAAGTGCATTGTTTTTCTGCTTTTTCCCCCCAAACTAATCTTAATTTTATATGAACAATTCTCTTCCTGGAGACCATGACACCCCTTCTGAACACTGTCCACACTCATTAAATCGAGCCATTATATAGCACAGCATGCTGCTATGGCTGCAGCCAGGAGCAGGAATGCTAAAAGATATGCACTCAAATATTAAAAAAATTATATGCAATATTTTCTGGTTCCCAAATAAGCAAATCAACAGAGGAAAGGCTTATGCTTATATAAAGTATTTCAGCTTGAGTGTGACAACAGTAATTATCCACTGTAACATGCTGATTTATAATTATGAAATCAGTAATTTAATTGGCATCTAATGCAGTAAAAGCATTCCTGCCAGTGCCATTATGCAAGTGCCAGTGTTTGATGCTTTCAAACTTAGTTAAGCTATCAAAAAAACATTATTCTCTTAAATGCTTATACCTGCAAAACTGATAACTATTTAACAACAACAACAACAAAGGATACTACATGACCAGTGAATGTGCTATCTACACATTCTAGGCAAACCAGCCAAGCTCACTGCTGGTCATCAAACACATCTCACTCTTGATAAAAATAGTATCTACACTCCTTGGGAAGAGAAGCTGCCACTGAATCCCATGACTTATATCTGGATTACTGATTGTGTCAATCTGACCATCAGAGCTTAATACCTAGGTGCAATTGTGTGTTGGCATCTGTGTTTGTGATGGGTAGTATAAACTACAGATAATGCACCCATCAAAAGATAAGAGTAGTCACTTTGATTGAAGCAGAGATGAGCAGTACAGGAGCTGGGATCAGGAAAGCCAGTTCACTGTACTTGAGGTTCTAAATGTTAAAGACCCTGGGGACTAGTTTTATTCCTAGTTTTAGTCCTTTCACTCCTGAATTAGAGCTCATAGCTAGGACAGCAGGCAGTTCTTTAACCTTGTAGACTTGGGTGAAGGGCCTGATCTTCAGAGAGGGAGTCACACAAAAGAAATACATCAGAATAACCTTAACAGGACAGTGATCTGCATGAATGATACTCTGTCAAAGGAAAAATCCAACATAAAAACTGGATATAGCAGGTGGTAGAAGACAGAAAAGAGAATAAAAAACCCAGTGCTGTAGTCAGTAAATCATCCTACAATGGTTTCTTAGCCCCGCTCTACGTGACGTATTGTGCCTGTGTAACTATTTCTGTGATGGAAGGGATTCCTTCTACTGAAATCATTTTACATCTCCAGCTGCTAATGGTTCTGAAGTACTACCACTCCAAGCAGTTCATTAAACCCTATGGGAATAAGCTTGGATAAGCAAGATATAACTGATGACATAACAACATGAGCTGCTGAAATATTTAGGCATAATTTTTTGTTATTCCATACTGATCTTTTTGGGTTTCCTAGCACAGCTGAAGTGCTGCAACTGCTGAGTCTGAATAAGACCATTTTCTCAGATCATTTTAGAAGAGCGTCAGTTTCTTATAGAGTATATCATTTTGATAAAAATAAAAGTATTTTACTAAAAGCTGCTAAGCTAAAGGTAGATATAAGTATAACCAAGAAAAATATAGTATTACCAAGAGCATGGCCTATGAGGATCCTGGGATCCTGAAGATAGATAAATAACTTCACATTAAAAGTATGCTGTCAGATGTGTGTATATGGAATAGGATTCAACTTGTATTAAAAAAAGTTAAGCAAAAACCTTCAATGGGAATCCCTCTGCAGCCAGTGGAGAAAGGCATCTCCCTGGGGTGGTCCATCCATTCCCAAAGTGTCTTTGTGTTTTCTATCACAAAGGCTTTTCTACTTGCAATTCTACAGCCTGCCTTCCACTTACAGCTAAAGTCTGTCATTGAAGTCACAACACAAGCGTTTTCTCAAAGCCTTATGACAGTATTTACCCATTCTTATTCTCACACTCTTGCATCTGAAAGCCTCAAAGTTGTTGCTATGAATCATTCTTGTGGGAAATTATCACCCTCAGTGTGAGAGTCACTCTTCTTCCACCCTTTTCCTACACTTTGGTCCACTGGTTACCCAGTGGACCAAATAGTATGCATGCAGACAGCTTAAGTGGCTGCAGCACCTGCTCCCAAGGTGTGCTTCCATCAGCACTAACAGCACTATGCCCATAAACAACTGACAGTTTGAGCAGGTCTTGAAGACATCCATACAGGTACTACCGAGGTTGCTGTGCATATGTGTTGGCAAACTGATGACAGCTAAGGGTGTTCAGCTGTGGACCTTGTCACTTCTGTCCTCTGATGGCCACCAGAGATGGTTTTCATTTTCCCTTTACTTTATCTCCTCTGTTTTCATCTTTCCCCAAAATATACTTTGACTGTCAATGTATGTCACCAGCTATGGAGCCCACTGATGAATCGCTGTGTATGTGATTCTCTGTGCCACAACAGGTGACTGATATCTTTCAAACACCTAATTTTCTGACAGTTGGAGTTAGGTCAAACAAATCCCACCTTCAGGCAGTGCTGAGATGGAGGGAGCTGGCAGAAGCCCTTTCCAAACATCTGGCTTTTAAATGCTTAGCTTACATGCAGACTCCTGAAGACTGGAAGCAATACACAGTTAGCAATAGGATTATAGCTTATGCTGGTAGAATAACTTAATTGGTCATGCTCAGTCTTTCCAATATTTCCCACAACTTCTGCTCTGTTTGAAAGTAAGCCTTAGCCTTGCAAGCACTTTTAAGTATTTTGTAACATTAAGAGGCCATAATCACAGAAGAGTTGGAACTATGAGAAGCAAACTCTCTAGTTTAGCACTTGTAAATCAAAATTCACAAGCTGCTTTGATCACTATAAAAGTAATTAACAGGAAGAAAAAGAAATAAATACAAAAAAAAAGAAAAATGAGACTATTATTTAGACAACTGAAAAACAAAACAAAACAGGATATGCAGGAACATTAAATTCCATTTCTTTGTGTATTTTATCGATTGTCATCACTAAGAAGACTCACAATGGGAAACATCACCCCAATTTTTAATCACTTTAAATACAGAATTGTGAAGTATCACATAATTACCTTTTATTCTCCCTTTTGTACCATAAGAATGACAGGAAAAGAAATGTTTTTAAAGTAGCATATTGCAATACATAATGGCTATGTATTTATAAAATATTAACTGTTAGTGAGACTCCTCAGAATAGTGATTTGTTACCCATTGTCTAATGAAAATGAAGCCAATTCAAAGCAGTCATTGCTGCAAAAATACCAGTCACAGCATAGCGTACAGATTTTAGTGGGAAACATAACATTTTCAAAAGAATAAGAAAGAAATGTAACAGACAAAAAGTTTCAGATTAAGTATCCAAAACACAAAAGCCCCCAGTTATGGCATTTTAAGAAAGGCCTGACCCACCAGCCTCCCAAACCAGGAAGATGGTAAGTGAGATATAGCAGAGCAAATTAGCAACACACAGACATAGTTATGTACTTTCTGGAGCAAAGCTGATTCATATTTAGCCTAAGAGAAGCCTAGGGAAAAAGCTGGCCTGGCAGAAGTAGTCTGTTAAAACATTTGCTTACTCATTTTGCTATTATATGTAATCCATAATTCAGCATTAAGTAGTTAGCTCGAGACAACTCAATGATGAGAGTGCTCATAAGTTTTTGCGAGTCTCCTGATGTGCTTTTCTTAAAGAACTAGCTTCTAGGAGTTATTTTTACTTAATTGTTAAGTTATAATTGTTAGGCATGTTGCTGGTCTCAATAGCTGTGCTAAATTTTGAAAATATTATCAGAATATATAAAAACGGAAGGCAAATAAAAGTGCAAATGTTGTTGGTTAGTTTTGACTTACTTTTGCATTGTGATTTTTGAACAGCAAAGCTTAAGCACATGTTTATATGTTCTGCTAAACTTGAGCTGAAATCTGGTGTAAAGCGGGGAAGAGAACGGGAGTGAATAGAACAAAAGTAGGACTTAAGGACTGAAAACTAAGGACTTTTCTGGAATTGGGACTTGGTCTGTCTTTTGTACAAGCTAATTTAGATTCTACTTATCTAAAACACAACTCAGCAACATATCAATTTTTTCAACTTGTTAAAAAATAATTAGAGTCAAGAAATAAAAAGTCGAGAAATAAAATTAATCAATATTACAATATAGCATGTGTCTGATAAATTAGAAAGTAAACTACAAAATAGATAAAGTAGCTTTCATTTATATTAAAGAAAATTCACTTCACATAAATAGTAAATGTCGGTTAAAGCCAAGGGAAATCTGTACCATGTTCAACAGTATTAAAACTGACATAACATGAATGATTGTCAAAAACTGATGGGATCTGGCAATGTTAGAAATATTAAATAGGCAAGAGATTTTTTATAATGTTTTACCACGTTGACAGTTTATATACCTAGAAAGAAGTCTCATTAATAGTTATAAAATGCAACCTATTCAGTTTTGTTTCATATTCTCTGAGACACTTGAGCAGCCATGAAAAGACGATTTGGGCTCAAGTAAAGGCTTTTGTAATTGCTGTCAACTTGGCCAAATACGATTTTGAGCAATTTGGACAAGAAGTTTGACAGTATACTTAGTTCAGTACAAAATTAATAAAGGAAAGCTTTTTCTTAAGGGGTGAGGGAAAGAGAAAGAACTGATATTTCCACACTTTTTTCTCTTTCTCTCCTGTTAAGGACTGAAACTCATTCATTTTGATCTGCAAGTTTCACTTGGATGAATGGGTGCCTCCGGGAATTAGCCTGTGTCTGAAATACCAGTTTCTCAAAAAACAAAGTCTTTGACACTGACTCATTCACTGACTTGGGGTTATGTGAACACAGCATTTGCAAGTTTGTTCTCTACCATGTATATTTAATAAAATATGGTTGATTGTCACTTCCTGTTTTAGTCAAGAGATACACCAAAAACACTCCTGTTTCTTTATTCTACCATCTCCTATCCTTCCCTCATTTGCTAATTTCTATTCTACAGGACAAATGGTACTCAGGAGGGAAACAGTAGCACCAAAACTCCAATGCTGGGTCTTATATTGATATTATTTTTATTTGAATATTAGGACCAACATTGTCCTAGTACTTATGGAAGATAATGATATATCTATTTAAAAAAGAACACGTGACCTATGCAAAAGAGGATTAGAATCAAAAAGTCCAAAAATCCCCAAAATTATGACCTGTATAATAGAGAAGTTTTGGAAGACCATAAAAAAAATAAAATACTATATTAACCACAGAAGTTTTAAGCAAGAGAGAGATGATTAGAAAACGTTGGTTTATTGTCTGAAGCCGCATATGAAGTCCAAAACACAAATTCTCAAGAATATACACTATAAATACACACTCAAGCAAGAAAGCATAATTGAAATCCATAAGGCCATACAGAACAATTGCTCCTGCTGTCAGCATTAGTTAGTTTTTCTTTCTTCCTTACGGGTTGATTGCTAATACTGTACACTACTAGAAGCTTCCAACCATGTGATGAAAGAAGACGCTATTCCAAGACCCAAAGCTTACTTTGCCCCAGTCAGAGTTGTGTTTTGTAACCACAAGATCACATTCTTCAAATTAAATGTTTTCTGATAACTTCTACAATATAATAATTACTCCAAAGCACTATCGTCTGGACACCAACAACCCTTGAAAAGAAAACAGATATAATCACATCATTTTGAAACTGCACAAACAACCACTCACAACACCTCAGCCACTGAAAAGGTAAAGAAAAAGAAAAGTCAAAGCGGCAAGAGTTGTAAGAACGTGAACAGAGAATCTCACATCAAAGGTATATTTGTATAGTGTTCTGCTGCTCCACTCAGATGTCTGAACTAGGAAAAATCTGTGCCTCTGAAAGAGAGATGTGGTTGAGTTGGTAAAGCAGGATACAGAGGGCAACTGGCCATAGGTCTCCCTATGCCCTTCAGGTGCAGCTGTACCATTCCCGGTTTACAACCCTGCAGAGAGCTATAGAGAATCTCAGCTCACCTGGGGTTGATGAATCTCAGTAGTTTTTAATGAAAGAGCAGTTCAGTCTGCACTTTGACATGTGGCTTTTTCCTTCCATCTTTGTCGATTTGGAACATTTCATCCAAATTTGTTGGTGTTTACATATTTGGATGACTAAATAAGACTACCTAAACCCTAGAGTTTTATTTGGACCAATATCTCTCCCATTTTGCAGCGAGGACACATCACTGAAAATACCTTTTGCATTCCAGTTTCCCCCAACTTCCTTCCAGGGAGCCAAAACAAAGAAGTGCTATCACAAGTCACTACAGCAACTTGTATTTACCCCACCACAGGAAAATATAAAAATATTCTTCCTGAAAACATACCAGTGCATGCAAGAGATCTGCTAATATTGTTTACTTCTGCTTAGCAAAATGATGTCGCTACCCTGAAACTTCAGCAAAGTGGGCTGACAGTTCTGAGGAGAGGTTATATAGTCAGACTCCAAACTAACTGAGTCTTGTCCCAGGTTTAATTAATAAATGCAGTTTATATGGGCAGACTGGGTAAAAAGTGCTTTTGACATCACCTGTCTCAGAGAGAGAGACAATTTTTAGGCAACGTGCTCTAATGGGGTCTGGTTGACATGCAACTCTTCAGTTATATAATGACAGCCTTTAGTTATCTGACTCACATCCCACCTCTCAGTGTTAGGTATGAATCAAAGCCATCTCTGGTCAGAACGCATTATCCTTTGTCACTGAAACACCATCTGATGGAACAAGAATTATATAACCTCTCAGAACTTAGGTTTTATGCAGTTACCCTTTTTCTTGCAGTGGCATAAAAAAAATAGTCTTGAAAAGTTGAAAGCAGAATTAATTATGAATTTACTTGTTCATGTAGAATAATCTGTCTTTAAAATAGCTCAGCACTGAAATTGCCTCAAAGGCAGAAACATCTGCTGTAGAGCACAAGCACATACACCCTGGCTAAAAACAGAAACCTGAGATTTTACTGTTGAACAGCTTTGCCGTTGCTTGTACTTAACATTGGTGTCCAATTGCATTGCAAATACTACAGAAGTTTAGTGATTATTCTTAGTGGCATCTAAAACACAATATTCAGGTAGGGTGAGTATGTGGAAGCAGAAAACTAATGACAAAATGCATTCACGTAAAATCATACAGTCCTAAGAAACCTGCCTCTTCAGCACAAAAAGCTCATGCATGCATAGATCTCAGAAGGGTTGTACGCTAGAAACAGATGGAAGTTTGCATATTTTTCAAAATGAAAAGTGAAGCAATAGGAAATAGCCTGCAGAGAGCCAGACAGTCCAGATCGTTCACCACTAGCTTACCATTAAGAGACTCGGAAGGCAGGGAAGGAAAAAACCCAACAGTGAACAAAATCTGTCCACCACAATAGACTGTAGTATTTGACACTGAGGTTGTTTATTTTTCTTTACAAGAAGGAAGGAAAGTTCATTGTGATGGGGCAAGAGACACTAACTGTGCAACTGAATACTGCTCACAGTAATGACTAATCAGATAAAAGGAGTCTGCAGCGGGGAGTGAGTGTGTTATGCAGCCTCTTGCCTTGGAACAGCAGCTGGGATTATTATGAGAGAGTAGAACTTCAGCAGAGCCTTTCATACCTATCTGAAAATGCACAGGAACAGATAAGCACACAAACAGGCTGTCTATGACCATTCCTTGCTACTTGGAGGTAAGTTGGCCACTCCAGCTTCCCAGGAAGCTCTGAAGCTTTGCTTGTATACTGCTTTAAGCCAGTAGCTCCTAGCTTTGTTTTCACCATGAATAGAACAATGATGATGTGTTATTCTTGCCAAAACCTCCATTCTTCGTGATTTCTAATCCTTCTTACAGTAACATGGAGTGAAGGCAGCTTCATCAGGCAATAGTTTTTATGTTGGACACTCACTGGAAATTTATTTCTGTTTGCTTTTCTAACCTCCTGAAAGAACATATCTGTTAGAAGCCTATTACAGCTTTAAGTACACGTGCACAGATTTGTTACAGTCAGCTCCTGATCCTCTGGGATAATGGAGGGTCTCAGAAAATGGAAAAACATGGAGAACACAAACCATATGTAATTGTAAGTATATAAAATAAAAAAGTAAGTTGGAAAATAATACAGTAAGCTTAAAGAAAACTTAAAAACATAGTATTGACTGTAGACCATAGATATCCTAAGTGATGTGAAAATGGCAACTCACTCTGGAAGCATTACAATACAGAGCATCACATCAGCCGTGGTACAATTAACTTGCAATCCAGATAAGTTCCCTATTCAAAAGTAAAATTATTGAGTTTAAATTGTTGACATACAATCAGGGTAATATAACATGTCTTTTCTGATAGCTGCAAAGAATTGCTGCTATCCTTCTTTCTCACTGCACATAATGAGGGAAAGAAAAAAAGAAGAGAGG
>JAWWEE010000105.1:68118498-68209504 GCA_035221455.1 Xenops minutus | reverse complement strand
AGGAGAGGAGAGGAGAGGAGAGGAGAGGAGAGGAGAGGAGAGGAGAGGAGAGGAGAGGAGAGGAGAGGAGAGGAGAAAAAAACATTTATATACCTAATATCAGAGTCCTATTTTGCCTCTGATAACAAACAGGAAAATTCATACAAAATTAGTCTTTTTGTGATATGCACCTGAGAAGCAGACAACAGAAATTTTTAGCATAATAACTCACTCTAAAATTTCCACTTCCCACGTACCTGTGACAGGGATGAGAAGAAACAACATCTGTGTTTTCTAAATAGCTTAAAACTTAGGAAAAAAACCCTTCTATAAATGTGAAAAAACAAGGTCCCAGAAGGGCAGAGTAGAAAAGAGCTTGTATGAAGCATTTTTAACCACTGATTTAGGCCTGGTTCTGTTAACAGCAGACTCCATTAAATCAGGTGAAATGACCACCAGTATGGTCCTACCCCATCACTGGTTAAGGATAAAGAGCTGGATGTCCCTAGCTCTTCAGTCTGCACAAGAGCTCCACTACCTTGAAAAAAGAAAGAGTGCAGTACATGCAAGTGAAAATGGCCATATTTAACATTGGATTTATACAATCCACTGCCTAATGCATTGGAAATCGAGTGCAATTTAAGTGCAACCATTTTGAAATTCAGAAAACTAAGTCCTGAGAAAAGTCACACATAAAGGACTTAAACCGTAATCAAATCACAGGTTATGGTATGGAGCCCATAGCGGAATCTTATTTAATGGAAAAAGAGACAACATAGAGCAACATAGAGGAAACATGATGAAAAACTACACTAACTGATAAGATGTAGTCACTGGCTTTTTTAATTTTTTTTTTTTTTTTTTTTTTTGCCCCCTCTTGTTTTTCCATTACATCTTCTGGACAAAGAAAGCGGAAAGCCCCAACCCAGGAGTTCCCCTGTGTCATAGTTAGTTCAAGTGCTTTCCCTAAGTCCCACTGGTGTAAAAGAACATATTGGCAGGGAAGGGACATGGTTATACTGTTCTGGCAACCTCCATCTGGCATATTTGTCCCAAGGGTTCTGCAGACAGCTGGCATTTGTTTCAATAGTCAGATTCAAACCTTTCTCTGGATCAATGTGTACAAACCAGACCTGTAACTTTGTTGCTGTGCTCCTACACAAGATAGAGTTTGCCACAACTGGAAAACACAGTTTTATCTTACTTTTTTCATTTTTAGACTTAAAATATTATCCACTGAAACACCAGTCACTCAGCATCATCTTCCCATCTCTGTTGTCCTTCTAGCAGGGAAAACTGAGTTTAAAGCCGTTTAAAGGGAATCAATCTTAATCTGTCCTAATTTGCTGAAAAATCTAAACCATTATAACTATAGCTCAATCCTTACAAACTCAGGATATCTGAACCCTCTTAATGAAAAAGATCAAATCAGTTAATCTGAACCTCTTCTTCCACTGGCAGTACCAAATACTGACAACACACTGGATTAAATATCTCTACAATATTCTCCACAAACAAAATCATACATGGAGACCCTGTGTGCTACCTCAAAAATTGTAATAAAGAAAAATTTCAAAAAGAGCAAAAGGTGTTACTCCCATCTTTATCCCAGAAACCCTGAATGAATACTTTTGTTAATTAATTAATTATTTTAATCAATTTCATAATTTAAATACATATCCTTATTAGCACAAGGAGTCCATTAATATATATGAAAATAGCTGTTCATTTCAAACTGTATCATTATTCAAGACTTGGATGCAATACTACAGAAACATGGACAAAATAAATGGCCAAAAATATTAATAATAATAAAATGGATACTTATTATCTATTGCTGTAAAATTTTACTAGCAGGAAGAAATGTAACAGATGAGCTTTCTTACACCATCCTACATCAAGGGCTAATAAACTCTCACCCAGTGCTGCAGACATTAGTCCTTGAGAAGGGTCCCATTGAAATTAAAAAGCCTCAAATGTTCTTTATACATTAAGCTTAAAAAGGCCTTTTTCAGAAAAGCTAACTTTGAAATCATCCCAATATATAAAGCCATTGTAGAGGACACAATTCCATGTGAAATTCATTCTAACAGAGAAGAGAATTCAAAAGCTGTCTTTTGAAGTTTTTTTAAAAAAAGCCTTAATTTCTGTAAAATTTGCTAATATAATAATGATACAGAACTGGATAGCAAAAATTATTCATTTTTTAAAATAAATGCCAGGTTTCCCTTCATGCTGTTTTATGTGCCTATCATTCTTTTTACAGTTACACATCAGCAGAGCACCAATTGAGTACAAATTCCAATTCTTCCATGACTCAGCTACTTAATGTGAAATTAGTGTCAAAAGTTTATGTTATAGTAGCAAATAAGAATTTGCTTGAACAACTTCTATATGGCATCATACCCAAATTTCATCTGGCAGTTCTATTACTTAAAATTTTAAAATATTATGATCAAAAGGGTAATTAGTCTTTAAAAAAAACCCCCAAAACTCCCTATTCTCTAATCCAATTCTTCCTTCTCTTATGGCTACTTGGGAAGCTGTTCAAGCTTGACTCTCTTATAAAACAAAGAAAGGAACAAGACAGACTTTTAGATTTATCTGCTGTAGCAAGACAAGGGAGATACAGATTTTTCAAGGTGTGTTTCTTCCACTACCCATATACAAAATATGCTGGTTTATATAAAAGTACATTTTCTCCCTCTCTGAGACACTGTTTGCTGTCAGACGCTTGAACTGTCTTTCAGCTACCAACATACTATTCGGATATGTCCATTAGAACTTCCCTGAAGAAACTGAGTTTTAAGGAGGAGTGTGTGCGTGTAAACCGTAAAACCTGGGTGAAGGGATAGGAAAAGAGAGAAAGATTGGCATAATGTAACCAAAAGTGGAAAACGAGTCATAAATCATAAAAATGATGCCCAGAAAGCATCAAAATTGACTAATGGCATTTCATTCTTTAGGTTGCAAAGGCATTTGATGCAACCCTAACATTAATTTATTTCATTACTATGTATGATAAAAATTTCTCTGCATATCTCAGAGTTCCTGAGGTTTATTTTCACCAGACAAATAAAGTCATTTTGACAGAACTGAGGTAAAAATTGCAATGCAAGTAATTTAAATGTAATATTTGTGATCAAAAGTCCCTTGCCTTTGCTGGGAACATTTTCATTGACCTTGGTGAGCTTTAGCTGAGCTCTAAAGGAGATTATTAAAGTCTTTGATTCAAAATCTAACTAAAATGTGGAAAATTAAGACTTGTAAAGGACAGGTTTGTAGCTGTTGTAAATTTTCATAGCTCCATTGACTTCAAGAATGCATAAATAATTTAACCTAACAGATGATTTGCCTTAAAAATTCACAAACAACTTTCATTCCCCTTCTATTAATCTTCCACACTGCACATATCACATTTTGGAGAGTAAATATGAATGTATGGTCAGTACTTTGACTTTTATTTTTTTTTTATTATCAGCTCTTAGAAGATGAATAAGTTGTGTGCACATTGATTTCCTGCTGCTCTGTATGTGGAGTGGATAATAAATCCATATCACATCAAGTATGCTTTGGAAAAAGATGCACTCTGGATTTTAGAGCATATAATTAGGTCAGCCTGGATAGCTAACTTGTCTGGAATCAAAGAGACTATCTGGAAACAAATTGAGTATAGCTTGTAGACATTGACAAGATAAGATGACTGAGAATTTCAAATTTGTATATATTTTAGTAAACCTGTAGGTAAATTCAATATTATTTCTTTGTAATTTCAAATACAAAGAAAGCAATTTGGGGATGTTTTGTTTGTTTGTTTTTGTTTTTGGAAAGAAAAAACTTGAAACTTTGGATACTGAGTTATTGTGGTAGGAAACAAAGAGTTCCTTTGTAAACCTAGAGAGAAGAAAGATTTAAGGATGGTGGTAGAGAACTCTTATAAAGTTGGGAAGTACGACATTTTATACCAGAATTATAAAATAACTTAGATTTGAACAGACCTATGAAGGCCACCTGGTTTGACTCCTTGCTCAAAGGAGGTCCACCTTTAGACTTAGATTTTAATCTGAATTTAGATCATGTTACCGATGGCAATATGGTGGCAAATTTTAAATATCATCACAGAAGAATCATCCTTCAGCTTTCCTGGGCAATCTGTGCACTACTTGACCACCCTTACTTTGAAAGGAACAAAAAATGTTTTTCACAGTATTTAACTGAAATATCACTCCTTATAACTCATACCCTTTTGTTTTGGACCTTTCACAGGAGCCTGGCTCCACCTTTCCTTCTATCAACCTTTCCATATACCTCATGTACTCCATCCCCTTTATCATTTTGGTGTCTATCTTCTGGACTTGCCTCTGCCATGTCAATATCTTTCATGTATTGGGGGTCCCAAACTGAACATCCTTCTCTAGATGAAGTTTCACAAATGCCAGCATTAGAGACATAGTCACTTTACTTGAATGGCTGCAAATAACGTGACAATGCAGCCTAGTCTGCAGCTAGTCTTTATTGCTGCAACAGCACACAGCTGACTAAGTAGCACACTGCTGACCATGCCCAGATATAACCCAGGTCCAATCTTTTAAGTGTCAGGGATTGAAGTTTATGCTGCCCCTTCCAAGTTCTTTACGCATGGCTGAGAAAATGCCTTCCCAGGTTCCAGCTCACCCTGTAGTCACACTTTACACTTGTGGAGGTGCTATTGCTTTAAGTGAAGGGTAAAAGGATATCTATTACTTAGCTTAAGTTTACTTAGCTGAGGTTTTACCTTTTGTTGTGAATGCTTAAAAAATATAGATGTTGAAATGCCTTTGAGATACAGCTATATTTTAAAGGATGTGGAAGGTTAAAATTTAAAATAACCACAGATCATTAATTCTCCAATAAATTGCTCTCCTATCCATCTTATGGGGCATGAGGTCTCTCAAAGGGATAGTAAAGAGGACATGTACTGTCTGTAATATGTGCAGGATTACTCATACAGACACTGGAACTTGGATGAGCACTGATATTAATAAACAGATCTGAAATACAAATTATACCACACCTGTATATGCCATGTAAGGCTAAGTAGATTCAAAAAGACTTTTGAATTTCTCTCAAGTGTTCAGATAGCATCTGAGTAACAGTGAGTTCTTCACCTTCACATGGTGAGATAAAAACATTTCTTTCAGATGGAAGTGCTGTTTCTGTTATCTGTGCCTTTGTCACCTTGAGACAAGGCTGCCAAAATACAGCCTGTGTGAATTCACATAGTTATGAGATCATTTTGAAGCTAAAGCAAGTTATGAATGCTGTTTCTCGAATAATATGGAGGAAATCCTATTGTGAACACACAGATATAACGGTTCAAAAAATACACTGGCCGTTAATTCAAGAGATGCATTTGAACTTCTAATGCCCTTATTATCTAGATACAGGCAAAATATCTTTTTCTCTGTAAGCTGTGAGCAGATCTAGAGCTTGAGTCAGTTTAAACTGAGTTATATCTTAGCAGGGTTTGTATTTAGCACTGCTCAGGACTTGGACTCACTACTTAGTTTTCTTTTTACCCCACAAAAATTACACAGTTTTTTCTTTTTTTCTTTCTTTTTAAATAATAGAAATATTATCAAAAACATAGTTTATGACAGACCTACAAAAAATTTGAGCCAGCCAACTGTTTGATGTGGAGATGACCTATTTACTCGCCTTTTAAATTTTTCAAATACTTAATTAAGTGAAAGAAAGATCTCTCTTTCTAAACCTTTAAACATTGCTAAATTCTAAATGACAATGAAAGTGATCTAGTCATGTCAGAAACACCTCTGGTGGTATCACAAATGTTTACAAAAGGCTGGTGTGTAGACCTGGCAGGTAGACCAAATGTTAATCGACAATGGAAAGCAGTGCAAAATTCATAGCCCCATCTGAAGCTTGCTGAACTTCTTATTTCAAATCTTTGAAGCCACCTAGGTGAAGAGGTTTTAGATTGGCCTTAGAAAAGAAGTTATTTCTAAAAAACAAACCTGTGCACTGAGATATCTGTAACATGGAATGGCATATTAAGAAATGCATGGTGAGCCTCATCTTTCTAATGTGTCACAGCCATCCGTGCAATGATAAATATCAGCAGAAGACTATGTATAGTATTGTTTCCTTTGTTGGAGTATTTTAGTATTATTAGAATCACTTTGGGCTCTCCATGCAGAAAGGTCACTGTTACAGAAGTCTCAGGGAACAAGCACCCCTTCTGACAGCTCCCAGCAGGCAGCTGCTCAAAGGACAGGGAGCAGAATGGAAAGTACTTTGACTCCAACAGGCTACTCTTTGCATTGATATAAATTATTAAAATTGGAGGTGGCCCTTGAGAGTTGGAAGAGTATAACTGAGTTTCTGAAAGCTCACACTGTTTCACTTCCCAAAGATGAAACAGGAGGTATCAATGCATCTCATTATCATCACTAGTGGAATTTTTTACTGCCTTAGTCTTTACCTGGACTGGCGACTAGAAATAATTTTATTCTAGAAATAAAACCACACTGCAGAAAACTGTATAAAAATTAGGTGCTGCAGTAGCTGAAAGATGGCTTTCATGAGAATGCACAAATCTAGCCTATTTTAAAAAACTTTCTAATCTCAAAACAATGTTGCTGTATTATAGAACCATTTTAAACAGAATTACTTACCTTGTAAATCTTTTGTTCCTCATTTTACTGTGTGATCCATCTCTTAATGAAAGTACACAAAAATTAAGCATCAGCACTGTCCATTATGCTTATCTGACAACAACACACCTGGTCTAAAATCTGTAAACACAGTTACTCACCCACCCCACTGTCTTGCCTGAGCTGAATCACAAGAATTCAAACTTGTCTTTTTTTTTTTTTTTTTTTTTCATCAGCAGCAGATGGACCATATTGACGGACAAAAAACAGCTGCTGATTTGTCACTGACCCCAGGGAGCATACACAGAAATTTGATTCAGTCTCTATAGTCTCCTGACTCTGAAACCTTGTTAAAGGTTTACACAGATGCATATTACATAATCTCTAGGGTAGGGCATGGGTTTGTAAGACCATTTTTGAGATGTTCCAAGCTTTGGCCAAAGATTAAATATATTAGGGAGATCTGTTCTTTAACTTCAAATTAGTGATTAGTTCTGTTGTTTATAAACGCTATATACATGGTGTTCTCTAAAAGAGCAGAAGGGAAAGCTATGAAAGGAGGAGCTGACAAGAAGCATACTAGATTGAATACACTATCTATAGTATTCTAGGCTTTATAATACTGGGGATCTTTGAGCCCTCAGTAAAATGAGTGCATATTGAGATTCTCTAGTGCAAGGTCTGTGATTTTGTTGAGGTTTTTTTCCCTCCTTTTAGTTTGTTTGCTAGTTTGGTTTTCTTTGGTTGGTTTGATTTGGTTTAGTTCAATTCCATTTTACCATCTGGGATGATTTAGTAGTAAGTATATGTTCTAATAATAGGTTATCTATATCCAATAACATTCTAAAATACAAAACTTTTCCAAGTAACTTTAAGTGTAATTTCAAATTAAATAAGGGACTTCTCTCTCCTGTTAGGGACTGACACATAGACCAGCACCAGTAATATCTGACTCCTTAGCCAGTGTTCTCTGGTTTGAAGCTGTGAGGTTTCCACAAATTCAACAGATCTCATAGCACCTAAAGTTCACGTACCCAGAAAACATATTAGAAAATACAACCCTTGGAGTATAGAATTTAACAGAATTTATTTACAGTGTCACACTCAGATACAGTTGAAAACTGCTAATTATTTAACATGGAAAACTTTGATACTTTTCCTTACTGAATGTGATTAGATAATCTGTCTGGGTTTAAAGAGCAATAAGGTAAAATACTTCTTATGGTTTGGAAAGGACAGGTCTCTAGATGAAATTACAATTTCACAACTTTAAAAAAGCAGAATGCTGAAAAACTGTTTGGATTTCTATTTCTTCAATGGATAGGGAAAAAATCTTGATCAAAGTAATATAATCCATCTTAGGCATAATATCAATGTTTTCAAAAAAGAAAAATTTATTGAATATTTATTTCCAACTACTCTGCTATTTCAATATTATGTCCATGAGTGTAAGGAAAATTCTGTAACAATAGGAATCTTACTGGTAAAGAATGGGAGGAGTGTGATAATTGGAGACAGCCAGGTTACACAAGTATAGTGGCTGATGGATTTCAGTAACCATTCAATTACTTCTAAAGGTTTATCCATGGACTGGCTGTTCCAAGTATTTTTCTCCACTTCTGATGAATAACGATCTACTTCCAGCCACGTACAAAATTCATAGAAACACTTTCATTCAAATTTTGAATGCCTGAATCAAACATTTCCCAGAAATATACTACCTACTAAATTGCTTTAGAACATGAGGCTTCTACTCTACTCCTTTCTTAGAATGCTTTTCAAGCTTCCCTCTTATTTTCTATATTGTCCCTTCTGGACGATTCATATGTATCAAAACTTTATGGCCTCCTGTTGTGATAGGATCATAACAAACTTTTCAGTAGTCTTCTTATCACAAAAAACATAGTTTAAATATTATGACAACCATCATACCCATGCTCTGAGTAGAGATCACTGTTGACAGAGAGAAACAACTGCTGTTCATGGTCTTAGTAGAAATCAAGAACCTACAACAACCTCTGCAAAGCACCATTTGCTCTATTCTCTTTCACTGGAAGAAAAATGCAATATGCTCCTTGTTCATCACTACTATTTTATTGCTATAACTATTTTATTCCATATGGAAGCAAAACATGCCTAATATTTTTCTGTGAGTAGACTATAAATCCAGAATACTGACAGTTGCAAAACAGACTTTGTGTAATTGTAGCTATCTTGTAGAAACTAGACTGCCAAAAAAAATCAACAAGTGATTTTCTAGATGCAGCTAGAAAACTCAAATGTAGGTTCTGAGTCCCAGACTGCATTTTGACCATGCACTGGCTCTTAAAGAAAAGATTAAAAGTTTAATATTCTTTTCTCTGTGTTCCTGTCAGAGGAGAAGAATGCTGTAGAAGAATGAAGTAGACAGAATTCTTTCTTTAGTCAATATTTGCCAAAAAATTAGATAAAACAGTACTAAGCAGACAAAAAATATGGTTTACTTTTCTACAAACTGAAACAAATGCTTATTGCTTTAGGCTATAGGTAATATAATTTAAATTTCATTTGTATATACCAAATTAAATAAGTTCTAACAACTGAACAGGATGAACAGGAAAGTCAGATCTATTTTCTAGTGGGACTTACCTTACTTTTCTGCCCCATTTTTTCCTGTTAGTCCTTCTGATAAAACCACAACACAGAACAATCTGTTCTTCACATGTCACTGTGAATGTTTTTATTTACCATGATTCATTTTAACGTTTGCTCTGAGTTGGATGAGAAAGTAGTGATAGAGTGAACACAGATTGCTAATGAGCATCCAACTGACAAATACATAAAAAAAGACATTCCAGTTTCATTTCCTTATTTGTTTTTCCTGAGAACAATATTTCTAACGTTAAAGGGGAGAAAAATAAAATTAAACAAACAAACAAACAAAAATAAAAAAAAAAAAAAGGAAAATGTAGCTCCAATGAATTATCCCAACAACAGTCATCTTTCAGATGATGAAAGAAATGTTCTGCTGTGACCAATACTTTGGCTCAACTTATTATTCTGCCTTGTAATTTATGTCTTCAAAGGTATCAAGATATTAAAGCAATGACTTTAGAGAGCAGACTGAAAAAAAAGGAGTAGGTGAATTTTGTCAGATTTTGACATGGCTGGACTTTGACTGCATCAACAATAAATCAATTACATGGTCCAATATGGATCTAAAGTCTGAAAAGCCTTGATTTCAATTACTTGCATCTCATTTCTGGAGAATGGAATGCGAATCTGATTTGCAAAAAGAAAAGATTGAGTGATTTGCCTATGAAACATATTACAAGTTACCCAAGTTTGGAGCTATATTCTTTTACACAAGTCCCAAGTGGTATCTTTGATATTAGACAAGAAGAGTGATGTTGCAGCTGTGCCAAAGAAAAAAGAATTCAGTATTTGTGATTTCTCTGTCCCATATAGTCCTGCTTAGCAAGTATACACAAGCACTAGAAAATGTCATTTCAATACATCCAATTCAAAGTATGTCTAGCTTGTTTGATGAGATCAGCTTGATCAAATAAGACAGAGGTTTCAAATTCCAATTCAGATGTGTTGGAGGAATACAGTTCACTTCAGTTACATACTCACACATATCCAAGTATGTGTAATAAAGCAAATGAACATTTATTCTATGTTCTCCATTTAAATTGAACAATCTCTAAAATTATGCAAATGATAATCAAAGTAATTTTATCTAGCTATATTTTTAAAATCTGATATGAATTTAGAAAGAAGTTTGGGGTTTTTCTAATATTACATTTACAAAATATTTACTTTCTATCTTTCAACCACAGGCTGTGTTATGGCTCTATAGGAAACAACTCTCATTTTTTAAAGCTCACATGAGATCATGTCATGAGCTTTACTAAAGCATATCTTGTTTTCATAGCCCACACTGCTCTGTAAGGACAAAACTAAATAAAGTGTCTTTTTCAGAAAACTGTACTGATTTCTACTCATCTTTCTGTTATCAGACTGGCATTATTTAGTCAATGTGTTTGTGACCATATTACACTGTTTGGCCTTCCAAGAATCATCTACTAGTGGTTTTCTCTCCTTCTTAAGTCCAGTTTTTGCTTGTTAATCTTATTAAAAATGTACTTATTTGTTCTTTTTTTTTTTTTTTTTTTTTTTTTTTTGGTGACAGAGAGACACAGAGAGAGGCTTTTGTGTCCCTCCTAACTATCTCTACAGTATCTCTTTGGTCTGTGCTTTGTTCCTACACTTTGTTTATGGTAACACAACGTATTTTTCCCTTTTGTTATTTTTCTGTTTCTCTGACAGTCATTAAACAGCCTTGGATTTAGCCATAGTGGTCCCATTCTGTATTTCCATAAAAATGAAACAATTTGAACTTCTACTTTTAAAATTGCTTGTTGAAGTAACCACCTGCTTTTTCCCCCTAAGCTTACTTCTTAAATCTCAATGTTTCCTGGCTGCCTGTTCATTTTTGGTTTGTTATTCTGCTCTCTCGGCTCTTTTCTGAAAAGCTGTGAATGCTGTCAATCCGCTGTCATTCTCATTCATGTTGTCTTCAGCCCTAATAGTATCAGTGAATATCTTTCTGTCGGTTGGAATCAGGTCAGAAAAATGTCTCCCTCTAATATTTTCTTCAAGTTGTCTTAGGAAATCTTCTCACAGACACATTCTTAGGAATTGCTGGACATCATATCCCTGCAGTACTCCCTATCCACAGTCAAAACTGTCCATTGTCACTGGGTAATTCTGCCACATACTCAGAAAAAGTACTCACAAAGAAAGTTTTATCCATCTGGTCTGTATTGGGTCTATAGTCTTCCAGTGATCTAAGTCTGAAGTTAAAATGTGATGTAACAAATGAAGTATTTCCCTTATTCCACTGTCTGTCCTTGGACAAACTGTAAACTTTTTTTATAAGATTTATGTCAATTGAATCCAACACGGTAATTGCTATGTCTCTCTTTTAAAAATGACATCATATTTTGGTTTTGTAATGTGATTTACAGATATTTTTCTTTATTTCTGTATTATCTGCATTAATATATTTTAAATATCTTTGATTTTCAGTAGACTGAACTATTATCATTCTTCATGCTTCTCTTATGAATCTATTCTCATTATTTTTTTCTCTGTGCTACTCTAAATACAATGAGTACCAAATTAAAGTAGAATACATATGAAATCTACAGGTATTTTCTCCAGTTTTCAATCCTTTTTCAATGTTCAAAATTTAGCCTTTGCATTATTCTTTTTTCTATTCACAACTGATTTTGTCTTTAAGTTTAAAACAGCAAAGATCAACTTCTGTTAAAAATTATAAACAGCGCACTTCTTGTCAGTTTTCATGAGTGCGTAAATTACTGAAGCCTGTCTGTGGTGGTGGTGCACCTTTCCAGATTACTCTTATTTCTTATTAAAATCCAGTAGGCAATTGCAAATCATGCTTTCCTTTAACCTTCATTCTCTTCTCTCTTCTGTATGTGTGCAATGTCAACATGCTGACATACAAGACATATGTATATATATATATAAATCCTTTCTTGTAGTTAGCTATTGCTCCTACATTTTCTGATTCAATCTAATTGATATTCAAAAAGCAGTCTAAAAAGATATGCTAAATACTGCATGAATCAGTTTATAAAGGTGTTCATTGTACCAAAAACAATAACTGTTGTATATTATGCTGGGGACTGAAAATGACAAATACTTTATTATTGTTCTCTTTGTAGGCTCAGAATAATTAGCAGTTGATTAGACTTAGAAGGGGGAGATCAAAGCTTTTTTTCTAGATATAGATATGAAAAAAAAATGTTAAATGAATAAAGTAAAATTCTAAATATCCTCCACAAATTATAGGTTTTACCTTGAACTTTTTATAATGCTGATCTTGCGTTAGGAAGAACTCAATCATGTAAGATAGTAAAATAAAGAAAAAAAAAAATGTAGCCAGCCTTTTATATACCAACACACTCTCACACTTCAGAAAATCTGCTAAAAAAATATATATATTGTATTTCTGTTCAATATTTAAGGAAGTTCATGTTGTCACAATAGGTATTTTACAGTATATCATGTATAACTTTTAGTAGCAAGCCATCATAATGGCTACAGTTTACTTCTGTACTTTTTTCAACAGTCCTATAGCAGCAACTGGGCAGAAGGAATCCTTGTTACTACTCTGCAACAGTGAAAGCAACATCTCTTCAAATACACCATGACAAGTAGTTTGAGGAAGTAACACTGTTGTACACTTGTACTGAAGGACAAATCTTAAAAATTTATGGATAATTGTTATATATAAAAACATTTTAGTAGAATGTTCTTGCACTCATTTATATTTTAGAACACATAAAAGTAATTAAGTCAATGGAATAATTTGTCGCTTTAAGGGTAAAATGCAAACTTTGAATTTAGTAAAAATAATATGACAATCCTAAGTAGAAGTGGACTTTGATTCTGAAAGTTACAAGCTGATGGACGATGTTAAATGAACAATTTTTCATTACAGAAACATTTTTTTTGTTTGTTTCCATGTAAATCCTACTAAAAATAATACTATAGAATATATAACTGGATTTGAAACAAATTCCTTTTTTTTTCTTACTACACAATGCAACATTGCCATAGAAAAATACAGTGTAAGTACAGATTCCTTTTTGTGAATTCAGCAAAAATGTCTATATGCTCAGTATTTCAATAAACTATACATTTTTAAAAAAATCTTATTGTATGTATAATCAGTCTTAGAGAAGGCAGTAACTCTGTAGGATTAGTGAACTATAACACCAATCTAATTTTAACAAAAACTTCAAAGGAGAGAAATAGTAAATCAGTGACTGTGGCTAGCTATTGCTTTTCAAATGGACAAACCACTTTTCCCAAGCTTGAGATCAAATGTGAAATGTCAGCCTTTCGATACTGAGGCGGCCAATAACACAAAGCCAAATAGAAAGTAGAAAAGAGCATTTCACTAATCATTCATGAAAGATTATATCTGATATGAAGTTATATGCATCCTCTGGTATATGCATTTGTTGTGTTGATTAAAATTAAGTAGTCTGAACACCTGGAGAGAGGTCACAGTTTCAGATGTTTAGGAATATATGAAATAAATTTTAGATGAACAGTGGAGAAAATAGCTTTTTTTTAGTGTTTACACTAAAAAAATGGAATTGGGAGGAAAGGAGAGTTTCAGGTGTTGGTCTCTGCAATGTTATTCCTATTTCTGGTACAACAAACTGTATAAGCATATAACAAAATCCAGCATCAAAGTCCAGGTCTACACTGCTAAGGCATCATTGCAGTAGGATACCTTAGTTATACTCTGAGTGAGGTTTTCTTCTTGGCACTCATACTTTCCTGATGTCTTGTGTTGTTTCTCCCACAGCTGAATAGATTTAAGAGGATGAGGGAGGTTACCCACTTACCAAGATCCTAAGTGGAGAGTCAGGGTACGATGACCCTGATCTCAGGGACAGACTGGGGCTCAAACTCAAATCTTTCTTTCATTGTCTTCAGGAAAATGAGTCAGGTAAGGTTTGCCCAGTGTTTTGTTTTAAACACTGTTGTGTATTCCTTATGTTTCCTTTTTTGTGTGTGTTTTTGTTTGTTTGCAGTTTTGCGTGTGTGTTTGTGTTTCAGTGTTTGTTTCCGTTAGATTTAAGGAAAAAGAAGTTTGTTCTATGGATTTAAATAACAATTATTTCTTGAGTCCTTTTATTCCAGTGTGAGTACTTTTTGACTGTGCTGAGTTTACTTGAATTCAATGTGTCTCATCACAAATGAGAGCGAAGCGTGACTGAACTATACTGCATCCCCTGCAGTCATAGCTTTACAAATCTTGACACTTCGCTTGTGAAAAACCATACAGATAGGATGACATCACTAGCACATGCTTTATTTACTACAAGGAATGAATAACATCTTGATATTGCTTATCATATAAGGGAGTTTAAGACAAACACTCATCCAAGGGAGGGAGCAAGAGAAGTGGAAAAGGGGGCAAGGAGTCACCAAGGCTGGACAAAAGAGGAAAAACAGAGCAGGCAGATAGTTTGGGAACCACACATTTCATGATGCCTATGCAGTTACATTGGTTCAGGGCCATCATCTTTCCTTTCATCCATCATAATATGACCTCCTGATTACTTTCTCTATTTTAAATTCAACTTCTGATCAGGAACCCACTGGGAACAGGGAAGCAAGTAAGAGGCTGATCCTGTGATTATGACCTACAGAATGTGGTTTAACATTAACCATGCCATTTTTAACGGCCCAAACATGATTTGCCTTCTCTATATTTAGCCATTCATTCTAGTTCCCCCTTGGAGATTTCTCTCCTCTCACTTCTGCTGATTTAGCTCTTCACATGGCCGACCTCTAAACTGAACCTGCAAAATGAAGCACTCAAAAATATAATAATAAAACCAAAAAGTAAAAAGTCTAGTCTTTAAATAAAAACACCATTTCACCAGTTTGATTTATAGTCATGGCAACAAAACTGCAGAGCTGGCATAAATAAATGTCAAGGCTCAAAGGCGGGCAGGAATGCATGGCCACTTGTGCGGAGGGAGAAAGGGAGGGAGGCATCTTACATGTGATATGCTCCTGACAGAATAGGAGCATGAAGAAATTACAAGCTTAATTCAAGCATTAGTTTAGACTTGTGAATGGTGTAGACAGGCGGCAGATTAGACTGTTTAGGAAGGTTGTGAAGTCTTCTTTGGTCAAGGTTTCTAAGAACAGACTAGACAGGAGCCTGTCAGGATGTGCACAGCTTATTTGAGCTTGGGAGTTGGGGTACTATAGATTTGGTTTCTACGAGTTGGTGGATTGCTCTGAAATATTGCCAATGTTGGTTATATCTATATTCCCAGTATATTGTCAGAATTTAAAAAAGAAGGGTTTTAATGTAATTTTGTTTGAAGTAGCAAATATGTGCTACAATGTTGCATCTTTTTATGGGTCCTATATCTCCATGAAGATTCCTTTTAGCGAAGGGATTATAAAGCAATAGATACTTTATCTCAAGGAAAAAGAATCTAAAACATTTTGAACTTGAGTATCCCCATTTATGTGTATTTGGCTTATGTCAATGTCAGGAGTATTAAACTGTAGAAACCCATTCTAATTAAGTAGGCAATTTGCTATACACTGCCAAAAAGCCAGCTTTACAGAGCTGACTGCAATGCAATTGCTAGATGTGATACTGGGTGCTCATTTCAGGTGGCCTGGAGCTGAATTACAGACTTGAAGTGGAGTTAGGCCGTTCTTGAAAAGTCAAGGTACTTTGGAGACTCGCAGGTATATTTGAAATACTCAAAATAAGGGAATGTTCAGACTGGACACGAGGAAAAGTTTTTTCACTGAGAGTTTGGTAAGTCACTGGAACAGGCTCCCCAGGCAAGTCATGGCACAATCATGGTACAAGCATCTCAAGAGTTCAAGGAGCAACTGCATGATGCTCTTACTCATATGGTTTAGATTTAGGTAGTCCTGTGAGGAGCTGGGAGTTGGACTTCATGATTCTTGTTGGGTCCCTTCAAACATGAGATATTCTATGATTCTATACTAATTTTGCAAGTAAAACAGGTCTGGCCACTTGAGGCTACTTTGAATACCTAAGACAGTTTCAGGAATGCTGGATATTTAGGAGTCATATATGCATGTCAAATCGATGTACTATTAAGTTTGGACACCTTCCATATAAATAATGGATGTAATTTCACATCCTTTTTGATATTAAGAACATTAACACAAAAGTAAAGTGGTTATTTTTGACAAACTAGGTGATGAAAAAGTAAACACTCCACATTTTAGAACTGTGTAAACATAGTAGTGCTCCATTTTTCATATTGTTTATATATTACCTAAAAATACAGACTTTCACTTGCAGTATCATATTCTTGTTTGCTGATGCAGTTTTTACTAAGTTAGAGACTGAAGGAATGAATGGCAAAAGGAAACAGATTCATAAAGACAAAAAAAAAAACCAAAAACCAAAAAAAACCCCAAGTATTACTCTTCAGGCACTAGATGCTAAGGAGATTGGGGGAAAAAAAATAAGAAAAACAAACAAAAAAACAAAACAGGGAGAGAAGGGAGGGAAGGAAGGAAAAGAGAGAGAGAATATAAACAATATTATAAGTGAGGCAGGTTTATTTCCCCAGACTTCCGCTGCGTACAGTATTTTAAAAAGCAACAGCATATTATAAATTTGTGCCAAAGCTACTAAGCCACTCAAAAGATTCCACAGAGAGCTGATCAATTCTTTTTATGTTTTCTGCATGCTTATTAACTCTACAGCTATTAATTAGGTCATAATCTGAACTGTGCTTCAATATCAAAAATGTAAAATTGTCTAATACTTTCCATCAAAAAAAATCTTCATTTGTTTGTAACCTCCCCAAATGTGAATAATAGGGGCTTAGAGAATTCATCCTGAGTATCTGATTCAGATTTCAACATTTTGGTAAACTACAGCCTTTCAAAGAAAGATACTTGGGAAACAATAGCGCTAAAAACCCCCATGAAACAAACAAGTAGAAAAAACAAATACACTGATGGAGACAACTTAGTTTGGGAGCAAGACCCCCGAACACTGTGCAGGTATGACCTTTGTGACCAAGATATGTCTTCTGTTTTTTCTCATATGCATACATATATTTTTCATGGGTAAAAAAATAAAAATCAATCCTCATATACTTAGTAGGTTAGATTCTTGTAGTTGTTTCTTTTTTTTTTCTTGATGATCTTGTTCTCAAAACCAGCTCTGGACTGCTGTGTGGCTCATCTTGAGCACTGATCAGAGTCTGTGATGTGAGCATCCCAGGCAGCTAGGTGGCAAGCAGACAAGAGTTAGGCCACTGCACGCTTGTGCACGTGCTGATGGAGGAGCAGCTGTGAAGCAGGAACAATGTTTGAATGTTTAAAAGTGAGGAGGGAGCCTGAAGAAATGATGTGGGCATGGAACATGAGCTTGTCAACAGGGTACTTCAGTAAAAGGGGTGAGAGATGGGGAGAGAATTAGGAGAGGGTTTCAGATTTGGATACACAGGATCCAAATCTAGGATTTACTGGGCATCAATGGGCCTCAGAGGTATATTCAACAAGAGTACCTGGAAAAGCATAGAGCAGATGCTGGGCCAGGAGTCTAAGAAGTTTAGAGATGAAACAGGATAAAAAAGTTGGAATGGGGTGTCCAAGGAAACCTTAAAGCTGAAGTTGCTGAGGAAAACCAAAGAAAGGGCAAAATTGGATAAGAAAAGCTATGTGGGCAAAGACACAGCTGAAAGAAAAGTGATCAGGGAAACTGCTAGTGGAGAGGGTCTTAGAAAGACCCTGTTTATATGATAAAATATGGGAATAAATCACAATAAGAGACTAACAAATTGCATTAGGAGAAAGCAACTGAGGTGGTCTAGGGAATTACATCCAGAAGTCCGGGAGAATAGCCTCAAATGGCTGTGAAATCACCTGGCAATCTCCGCTTATTTCACCTGTGATGCTAATCTATACTGATCATAGCAACCCACTTTCACTTTAAGTTCTATATGCAGTGGTCTCTCTATCTGTGTATATATATTTCCCCAAGTAAGAAAGAAATATGAAGTGTCTCAACTTTGCTGAGGTATGCTTAAGTATCTGTATGATGCCATAAGATCAATTTTTGAAGGATGCAACATATTATCTGCAAATTTTATTTCTGTTTTCTATTTTAATGAGAGCCTTGTCTGGCTTGGTGACAGTCCTGCTGTACAAATGACTCTGGAACATGCAGAGAAGACTGAGATCTGCAGGACCTTTTGTTTAACCTCCTAGGGAAGATGGAAGGTGCTTAGTGACGAGAAAAATAATTCCAGAATTGTAACAGAAAATATTTTAATGATAAAGATGCTCTGGAGATATGATCAAGTCCCATAATTTGTATGTGAATATATGTGAGTTGTTTAAATCAGATTAATCTCTGCTCACTTGTTCCTTATTATCTTGGTATCAGATTTGCAGACATTCTGACAATAGCAGGTGCAAAAAATGTTGAGCTTTTATTAATCCAGTTGCTCTATAATGCCGCAAAAGTCCTAGAACTTCCTAAATCAGTGGACAATTCAAATTTTAATCCTCCTATATATAAATTTTCAACCTGTAAATTTGAACTAATAATTAACATTTTGCAGGGTGTTTTGAAGAAGAAATATTAATATTTGTGAATCAATTAGGCAAAATGGTAATGAGCTCAATAGGGGAAAACACACTATTATGTTCAAAATAAAAATAGCTCACACACAATTCAGGGTAAAGGCATGAACCATGAGGACAAAGAACTACACCACACAGCTGCATACGTGTACAATACCTGAGATGTATATGCTTCTACTCTGTCCTTCAGACTTTAATGACAGGACAAATTGCATGTCAGACAGGTATCTCAAAAGAATCTGCTGCTACATCCTGATTAAATTCATCTTCTCCATTGAAAAAAACACATTTCCAATATCCGGTGGTTCCCACAGACTCCACTGTTAATCATCTTTACTCTAAAATTGCGTATTTTTCAGCAGAAAAAAAGCCACCCAGCAACATAGACCTTAATACTGAAGTTATTTTAGGATATGATAAGAAGAATGAGGATTTATTGTGTCCAGTGGCCACTGTGCAAAGTGGTACCATCAAAATCTTCATTAGAAATCAAGAGATTGACCCATACTGTAGAAGAACTATAGGAATCTTTGACTGGCATATATGAGAAATTACGTAGCCACCAAATGAAACTAATTTATTGATGGGAAACAATTGTGGGGCTTTTGAACAGTTCAAGTGAGGCTGCCCTGCCAAGCACATACTGCATGGCAGCAGTAGCACTGCTGGCATAATGACAGGTCCTTGTTACAGGAATGAACAAGCTGGGCTTGCACAGGCTCAAAGCATGAGGACATACTCAGATGCATCTACAAGTTAATTCCTTTATACAACGGAGGAGTAGGACCCATGGGGAAACATTGCCTTCTTTAGCCTCTTAAGTATTTGTTTTGTTCCCCAGTGCCTTCCAAGAATTCACTGAACTACGTGAACTTTGCAGTAGAGTAGGGAGGTAGATTAAAAACTGCCTGCAGCATTGGAGACAATCTACATTGGGTAATTTATTCAAACAATTTGCAGCTCAAAATAATTAGGTCTCTCTATAAAGAGTTTCCTTTAGATTAAGCATACCATAATAATGACAGTAATACGTATATAGGTTTTTGCTAAAAAATCTAGCCGTCTGATAACTGATCTCTATGCAATATCCTCAGTTTTGCAATTCACAAAAAGCTGTCTTTATTTTGAACAAGTTGTATAATTACTACATTTTCACACATTTGTTTTCAGTCTCAACTGGGAGATATTGGCCTGAAAAGACTCCAAAGGCTGGTCTTACAGTCAGTATGCTCAGATAAAATTATGTTTTTTTCCCAGCTAAAGTAGTATGCCAAAATTCTTTCTATTAGTGGTATCTTGGCTTTTTACAATACTAATACCACAGTGCCCTATAATTAAAGGGCATTTATGTCTCCACATTGCCATTAATATAAAATTTACTTGTACTGCCAAAAACATGTTAAGCATTTGGTTGAGCCAAAATTGCTGAGGGAAACTGATACCATTAAGTTCTCTGGACTGTTAAAAAAGATTCCTCGGAGATTAAGGGTTATGCCTTACTTTTAACTGTGCTCATATAAAGTATGCTGCAGTTAATTCTATGGAACTTGGATTGAAAATGACACCATTTAATTCTCATGTAAGTTTTAAGTAGCCTGTATTTTCTCTCCTTGAACTGAGGGATTCTGGACAGCATATGAGAATTCTGCAGTGTTTTATAGAAAGTATATTTAACTCACTTTACCATCACTGCTTCCTCATGTGTCATTGATTTCAGGCAATTTAATGCCAGAGAGAACATTTGATCATTGAGTCTGACCTCCTGAATATCACAGCTCACTAAGTGTCATCCACTGGCCAGTTTAGAATCTAATATTTTGACTTTTTTTTTTTTTTTTTTTTTTTTGATCCACAGGTGATTACACTGTTGTGAGCTAGGCAAAGAGCCAAGCTGTCTCAGTGCTTTGAAACCATAGCAATAACATAGAGTTGAGCAAGGATGGCATGCCCACTTAATTAACATGCCCAGTTAATTGCTCTACAGGATTCATACCACACAGTGCGGAGAATTCAAATGGTCTCTGCTGACCTGTGGTGGGAAGACATTCCTTTGTGGTCTCATGAACACTATAGGAACAGGTACGTGAACAAGGGTGACCACAGAAAAGTATTCTTTATGTTCTCCCTAACTACTGGTTAGTAACAGCTAGCATGCTATTCCAGTTGCAGCCTACCTCTAAAACCTCAAGAAGAGATGACAATTAACGCCAAACATCCGATGTTTTTTTACCTTTTTATTTTAGCAATAGAGACTTAAAGTCACCACCTAAAAGTATAGAGAATGGCTACTAATAAGGCTGTTGGTTTACACAGTGGGACTTCCCCAACTGGCAAAGCTGTTGCAACTGTTTCAGATTAGGATGCAAAACCCAACTAGATGAGATTCTGTAAAATCGCTGACCAAAATGTATTTATTAAAAAAAAAAAAAAAAAAAAAAAAAAAAAAAAAAGGGAAGAAATAAGAGAGACAAAACTTCCCATTTAAGCACATATGAAAACAGTACTGGTTAAATGTTAATGAAGAGTATTCATTGCTGTCAGTGACCACATTCCGTATTTTTCATGCTTTCCTCCAGGAGAAAAAGTTACCTATGCAACACAAAACTCAGATGACTAGTTGTGTAAAAAATTTCAGGTATGAATTAGCAATGTCAAGATCAGGGAATCATTGTATAAGATATTAATTTTCAACCCAGTAGAATAACTACAGTGTCCTGACTGTTCTATTATGAAGGCAGAGAATGTCTTTGTTTTGAACTTGATAAATGTGAGACCTGAGATAAAGTAGCTTATCTTTCAGAAAAGCTGAGTAAAAGTTACTTGGAGTAATAACATTGTTAGCTTAGTCTGACACACTTCAGCATGGTCAAAAACAATAATGGACAGGATTCCTGAGAGACATGCTGATGAAAGCAATAGCTGATAAATTCTGGAGAGAAATGAGGAAGAAATACACAGTATTGCAAGCTCTTGCTAAGATCCCAAAATAAACGTGTCTGAAGAGACAGGTTTGCTTTAAGCATTTTCTTCAACTGATGCAATTAAATTAAACCTATAGATTATGCTATTAAAACCCCCAAAACTTAAGAAAACCAACTAATTTTAGAGTTTTCTCTGTGCCATATCTATACATGTCAATATATCTATATGAAACTTGTCTTGCAGAGAATTTGAATATAAATTTGAGTATCAATTCTCAGGACGCAGCATGGGTATGATCTCAGACAAGGAGGGTACAGCAGAGAGGATCAGAAACTCAGGTCTAATTTAAATAAGGTCTTAATTTATTCCAGTAAAAACAAACAAAAAACCCAAACCCACCAACCAAAAAAAAAACAAAAACCAACAACAAACCAACAAAAAAACCCCGCCCCAAACTGAAAAGAAAAAATCCCTTAAACCACCTGCCCACTCCCCTAAGTTACAAATAGCTTATATGATATGGTAAACTAACCATAAGGACCAGATCAGATAAGTGCTAATCTACAAAAAAAAAAATAATTAGCTACAACTTCCAAAGAAAAATATTTGGAGCCTAAATATTGGTCTACAAAGAATTTTTTTTATACAATTTTACACAGCCACTGCTGTTATTGCTTTTAACTTTGTTAGTGAAAACGATATACTGGTATAAGCCTTGATAAGACCACTTACACAGTGAAAAGTTTTCTCCGGTCAAGGCCAACGCAAGAGTTCTTTGTGCTGGAATATGACAAGCAAAATGCTTCTTTTGAGAAGGCAACTTATATCAGCAAAACTGTATTGCAGCCAGTATACTTTACTGCAGTACACCTTTCCTCTTCCTATGATAAATAAGTTATCTTGAGAGCCTGGCTGCACTTAACAGGTTTGATAAGAGCTACACTGATAGAATTACACCAGTCACTCCTTTGTAGTACAGAAATAGATCACTCTGATGAAATAGCTTTCTTTGCAGGTGCAAGTTAAGCCAGCTCCTTGAACAGAATAATATAGACTATCAAAATACTTTTTTCTGGCTTTTTAACTAGCACTTCTGCCTTTATTACTGTGTTGGTTAAGGGTATTATATCTAGAATGACCAGAAATGTGGCACTTTTGAATGTAGACTACTGCTGACAAAATCTTAAAATTCTTAGTTTAACTGTTTCTTTATATGCTTTTAGGTATCTTTACTCTTCTAGTTGTGTCTACCAGAGTGTGCGCTGTGAGGGTTTTGGCCGATATAGCTATGCCAGTAAAACCTGCAATGTAAATTTGCCCTTAGACAAGTGTGACTTATTCTCTTTCCAGATAGAACTAGTATATGCCCACTTACACTTACTATCGGGTGCCTTTTGAAACCATAGATTGTACTAATATAGATTTTAGTGTGTACTAATGCACTAATCTTAATGTTCCACCTGCAGAGGCAGAATTGCACTGATTTAACTTAAATTGGATTTCAATCTGACATAAATCTTTAACATGTAGTCCTGGGAATCAGCTGCTCCGATATTCTTGTGCATTATCTTACTCTGCAGCATCCTCCGTACAAATCAAGAAGCTTTCTCTCCTTAAGAAGGGTAACCCGTATCAAATACCTCCCATTTATCATGAGGAAATGGAGCATGCACAATGCACAGTTATCACGGAGTCACTGAGGCCCGGTAACTTATTGTCACCTGGTCACTTGCTAATCTGTCAAAGCTAATAGTTATATTGTGATAGACACCTGCACAGACATTAAAACAGAGTATGCCTAAATGCTTCACACAAGTAGGGTAAATTACCCGGTCCCAAGGTTTATGTGGCTATTACCAATACTATTTAGTAGCAGTCTATAAAGTTTAATCCTAGGTCTGTGCCTACATGTTACACTGAAATTGTCTCTGTAGCTGCACTATGGACATATCCTTTATTCTTCAAGCGTATGAAGATATTAATGTCTGGCAAAAGATGGCATCCTTACCCTGAAAACTTCAAATTTTTTAGAGCTATGAAGCAGATTCAATATGAGATCTTTTTTTTTTTTTTTTAATGAAGTTAAAGTGGAGTTATTTGGTTTACACCTTCACCTCTGTGTCTGTGTTCATATGTCCATCCCTTTATTCCAGTGAAAGGGTGATTCATTCATAAATCTGGTGTCTGCTGACCCATAAAACACAGTTAAAATGAAAACAGTGCCCACAGACAGATTTTTACCTATTTAGCAAGGTCATTTTAATTAATCTTTTTGATTTGTACCTATGTAACTGTCCTTTGTAGCTAAGGATATGGAAGGAAGTGCAGGTGGTAGAAAGAATTTTTTCCTTTTTTATTGCTGGGTTTTCTTTTTCAAGAGATAAGTGGGAAGAAGAAATTTGCATTTTTATTTAAAGCAACAAAAGTGAATTTGCATTTTACCAAGAACTGCAGTTTCTTTTCTCAATGCCTAATAAAATATTGATATTAAAATAAACAATGAAGGCATTTGAACAAATAAAAAATTTTAATTAGAGCTGCTAAATGATGAATTCAATTTTCTTTTCATATTTAGAACCCTTTCAGATGCTTCCCACTGCTCATTTTGGATTCAGGAAAATGTAGGTTTTAACAACTGCATCTAAAACAGAGTTAAAAGAACTGGAAATTAAAAATAAATAAATTAGCTCTCTGTTGTCATGAACTACAGCTTCAAAGGTCACATTTCAGCTGCAAAGAGTGACTAGAAAGAATATCAGCATGGAAAAGAAGGCTCATTGAGGTGAGCAGCAGGAATGGGTGATTCCAGGAAGGGCTCGTGAAGCTTTCAGGAAAGGTTCTGGCTGACAGGAGAGAAGAAGACAGTGTCTTCTTGTTCTTCTTCTCTCTGCCTGAAGTGGATTGGTCTTGCCCGATGGTGGCTGTTTTTGTCTTGAATTTGCACTATTGATTTAATAATGACAAAATGACTAAACAAAGCCTTTTGCTCCTCCAGTTTTTGTAGACTGACTTCTAGCAACTGTTTCACCATAATTCCTTGGCTTGTGCTAAAACTGGAATCTCATGTTTCCCTTCTCAGTGCTAAATGGGCCCAGCCATACTTTATGTTGAAGAGCAATAGCAGTCTACAGTCAACAGAGCAAAGCAAAGTTCCTTGATTCCAGCAGAGCTTCTTCTGCTCTACTTTGCACTACTGGTTCCTCATTTCCAGATCAGTAAGAGAAAAGGGACAACTCTCCTCTAGAAAAAAAAAATATGAATACAATAGATAGGTGGAGAATGAGTTTGTGGAAGACAACAGAGAACCCAAAGAAAAAGTTGAGCAGGTTTAAATAATGAAGTGTGCAGCAGCTTCTGATTCCAAAAGGACACTTGCAATGCATACACAGAAGCATTTTTCTTTGAATTAATAAACATTGTTATAAAAATAAGGTATTTGCATCAATAAACAAATTAATAAAGTATTTTTAAAGGCATACTTTGTGCATTCAATGACCCCTTGGAACACAGACTATACACTTCTTGTGATTAACTTGCTGTGCATGTGCAAGAACAAAAATAGCATCAGCATTCATGCTAGTGGTGATCTTCTTTATAGAACTATTCAAGATTATAACATAGTTAATATTGCAGAAATGTCTACATGAAGATTTTCAAACCCTAGCAGTTTATACACCTAAATTTTTCTTTACCCAAACTGCTACACATTGAAAAATCAATTTGAAAAGGTGTATGTTCAGGAGTGCACAAATATTGGACTTTTAGGGATACTTCAAGCTGGGCATACAGAAGAAATCAGTTATTATTCTGGAGGTGTTTTTACAACTGTTGTGAGTGGTTTTGACATTTTCAAAGTAAGAAAAAAATATGGATGCTTGACATCTGTTTTTTGGAACAATTTAGTGGACTTTCAGTTTGTATTGACCAATGTCACAGTTTGTGGTCTTCTTCTATTGTCTGTACCCTGTGTTTTTAAAAAGAATACTTGTCAAATTGCTTAAGAGAAACTAAATAATACAGAGAGTGTTGTTGCACTTTCCTATTGCAAACACTGCATGCTTAGTAGTGATTTGCTTATCCAATAAATAATATATTGACTAACAAGGCTACTATTTATGATGACCTTATAAGTGTAAACATTTTCTCCAGTAAGACAAACACATGATCCCCTAACTTCTTTGCTGCTCTCACTCATTGCTAGATAAGGATATATATATTTCTGAAAATTCACAGGTAATCCCCTTACTTTCACTGTAATGACATACTCACCTAAAAGCAACACCTGGTAATCTCAAGTCTTGATTAAATTTTGATAGTGCCCGGGTTACCCAGTTGAACAGACAAACATGAAAGGATCATGCTACACAGTTTCAAAAATATCCCCAAAAGCTGAGGAGTAGAAAGATTAAAAATAAAGGAGGAAAAATAAAAGACGAGAAGAGTACTGGAGACAAAAATTCAGTAATAGAAGGAAAGGCGAGGATGGAAAAAATCTTTATTCCTGTAAAAATTAGCTTGAAATAAAAGGCATATACATGTTGGGTGATTGTTGTCAATGTGAAAGGTCTTCAATTTTTGTGGGTTTTTTTCAGTGCATTTTTCTATTTTAGCTTTCTCTCTCTTCTTTTGTGTTGCCATTTCCGTGTACCTTGTAATTTTTGTAACTTATTTGTGGCCTTAATGACTGCATGCAAGGCCAACTATTATCATAGCTTCCCGCTGAATCCTCCCACTCTGTACTTCACCAAACTCTGAGAACTGTATAAATGGAACATACTACCTGAATATCTTTGCCAAACAGGGCATTATGAAGAGAGCCAAGTAAGCTGTACACAGCACTGAACTCCAGCAATATGCTGAGGGTGCAGATTCATTATGGTTTTGGATTCCAAACATGTGGACATGGTGTAAGTCATACACTGAAAAAAGACCAAATAAAGGAGCTTCATGAACAGATTTTGTAAATTTGACGTGTGAAAATAGAGTAACAGTAAATTAAAAAAGCTGAGACATAAAGCTCTGTTTGTTTGGGGTTTTGTTTGGGTTTTTTTTTTCCCTTCTTTTTCTAAATTGATGTTGTGGAATAAAGATCTTTTCATTGCATGTCACCTTAGTGTAAAGTTAAAGAGGTCTCTCTGGATAGCAATAGGTATAGTAGAAGATGGTATCTGAACTGCTAACAAGATTATCAAGAATTAGATAGATCACAGGGCACATGTGGCTATTCATATTATCTCTGTTGTTAAACCGGGGAGCTATATATACGTATGTGCATAGGCTTTTTTTAAGGAGAAACCAGTCTATGGTGCCTGATTTCTTTTTTTCTCTTAAGATACTAGTATGACCTAAAAATTGTAGCAAACCTGGAATTTCCATCTCTGGGTTTTCTAAAACATTTTTGTGGAAATTCACTTCCTACATGCTATTCCCTGAAAATCTCACAAGAGAACTGTCTGGGGAGAAGTAGTCCCCTGAGCAGTATAAAAGCTTATGCCTTGAATAGTCATTTCAGGGAAGGAAAAATGTACTAAGTGTGTAACATTGCAAGTCAGGCATTACTAGCTAGATTGCTCAGATACTAAAGGGAAAAACCCCACATTTATAAAAATTAGTATAATCATCTAATTGCCGTTTTTTGTTGAGATCTTTAACATACAGGACCCTGCCCTGAAGAATACTCCATAAATCAATTAATTTTATTAAAAGTTGATAATACATGTATTAAAATCTCTAACAGCCAGTTGGAAGAGATGAGACACTATTCACTGCTCCAGCCAAGGTAAGATCCACTGCAGGACTGCTGTGGTCAAGAAACGCTGCTGACCTGGTGAAGAAAATGAGCTTTGAGTTTCAGCTGACAAAGCAAATTTATTTTTCTTTCCATATAGTTTTCCAATTGCCCTCACAAAGAGACCATAGTTAGGCCTAGGAAAATAAAACCAGTATTATCTGATGCTTCAGTGAGACAGCACTTGTTCATATCTCTTCCAAAGTCTTCTCTTGAAAGATGTTCAACCCAACCAACTTCTCTAAGCTTCTAAGGAACAGTGGTATCTGAGGTCCTCAGAAAAAGCCCATACTTGTCCAGTCAATGCTCTACATAACTCAATCATCAGGGGAAAGAATGAAGCTTTTGACACCTTGACGAATGACATTTACAGCTGAAGGTGTGCCGTGTGAATTATATTATTATTTCTTCTGCAAAGAGAAACATGTCTAAGTGGCATTAGAGTTGGGAAAATGCACAAGAACAGAAGAAGATACAACTTTTCCCAAAAAAAAGTCATTGATGCTCTCTTGGTCTTTAAAATTGTTCAAATGAAGGGTCTGGAATGACCAGAAAGAAGAGGAAAATATTGTCTGCAGTTGAACTGACTTCTTTCAACTCTGTTGCTGGAACATACAAAAATATAACTTCTTCTGGGTCAGCAGGGCATAACAAGCAGGACTACCAAATCTGTTTCTGAAACATTGTTATGTTTGAAGCATAGACTGGAACTTTCAGCTGTAGCTGAAAGTTAGTTCCCAGACTATGGGCTCACCTCCCCAGGGTACCCACCTGTGAAGCAACACACATACAGTAAAGAAAGGCATCCAGTGAAGTGTATTTTAAAACTAAGTAATATATTTATAGGCACTGTAGCTGAAACCCCCGGAAATTTATTAGATATTAACCTGAGCTCTATCAGTTTGTAAATAACATTAACTTATGAGGACACTGCTGACTAATTTAAAGCCTGACCTTTTCTTTCTTATTCTCTGAAACACTTACTGATGTTACTACAAATTTTGGGTATGCAACAATGCAGAATTTGGTCTGGAATACTCAGGCATAATTGAAATATTAAAAGGTTATTCTAGATATGTAGTGCTCTTGACTGCAAAATTCTACAGCTAGAAGTACTTGGAAAGCATTTTGATTGTAGCAAATTTACTACTTGCAGCCAGTGATTTATTTCATGCCCTAATGCACTAAAAGGTCAGTAGCCTAAATTTATCTCAGTGATTTTCAACAGATTATGGCTTCTACAGTGTGTTCATACATCAGCTACCTTTGGATACTAATGTTCATTCTAATCTCCAAATTCTTCAACTTAATGGAAATTCCTTTAAATCTGAACTTTGCCTTTTTTTTTCTTCTGTTTTTATCTGTGCATAAAATCACCTTGCAGCAGGACATGATATTCTCACTTTTTGCCTTGTTTTGAGCTGCTACTAACAGCTTTTAATTTGGAAAGACTATCTCTGAGTTTACTGTGCCTGACTAGTTTCAGCTCAATTGTTTCCCTAGCCAACAGAGCATTTCATTTCTCCTGAAGGTCACTGCAAGCTGCCAAGGCATTGAAACACATCAGCTTTTCATTCAAGCTGCAATCTAATGTTGCAGTACCATTAAGATAAATGGAAGTAGGCACAAGTGTATGACTTTTTCTATCAACAATTACCAAATTTATTATAATACAAAAAAAATTAGTCCATCAGTGAATGAGCAACTGGTAATAACCTATCCTCTTTGAGTCCAACACTTTCTTCAAGTCACTAGAAATGAATTCTTTCATTACAGTGGTTTGACTGCATGCTGATAATTATTTGTATAAATTACACCATCATGTCATCTGCTTGTGAAAGTGGCTCTTCCATCTGCAGCACAACTAGTTTCAATAAGGTGGTGCTGCAGTAAGTTGCATGGATCCAAACTATCCCATAAAACAAAACACAGTGGCCATCTGTTGGAGGAGGACAACCATTAACTGTTTTAAGGGCCTGGATATGGTCCAGTATTGTTCATTCTACCACCAAAATGAAATGACTATTCTAATCAACAATATGCATTTTAAAACTGGGTCATCATATGTCTCCAATGCCTGTGTCATTTGGAATCAATACATGTGGTGCTGACTCATGCTGCCAAAAGGCAAACTAGTCTGTTCAAGCTAAACTATTTTCAAGTCTCTGTGCTCTCAAGTTTACAGAATTTCTTTAATTTGAGAAATTGTTAATAATTTTGTTATGACTCAAATTCAAATTAGAAAACTGAGACTAGGGAATCTGCCAAAAGAGTCTTAGTTTCTTAACAGCTCTGCTGGACTTTTCACTGAAGTAGTAAAATACACTGGTCAATAATGGCAATAAGAATGTAGAATACTTAAGAAGACCCAATAATAGAAAAACAAAACAAAACAAAACAAAACAAACACCCCCCAAAAAACCCCAAACAAACAAGCAAAAAAAAAAAACCACAAACATAAAAAAGAGAACAATACTTAAGTCTGTGCAATAGTTACTCTAGTTTTTTTAAAAATGTTACTTTATAGTTTACTTAAAAGACAAAACAGGGAAGGAGTTTATTTCCTTGACCTTCCATCTTTCCAGTAGAGTATTCTGTTTAAAGTTGGACTTTTGGGTGAATTTGGAGATTTTCAGAAGTTCTTGGACCTCCTGTTGCAGTGGTGGGCAATGCATTACCTGGATGTGAGAACAATATAATGTAGACACGACATGGCAAGTTTCCTCACAAAAGCCTGCCAAAAGGCATAAAATGGGTCTATCAACACCTTTGCTGTTTTACAAGTGCTACCCTGGGAAATGTTTCAAATTATGCCTAGGTGTCTGATAGGCTTATCATACAGTTAAATATTTACTACAATCAAAATCAATGAAGCTAATTTTATTCATGGTTTCAGTCAAAACGAATTGAAAATCACAAGCAGTGAATAACTAGCACATTGCATGCAGTCCAAAATGAAAACAATCTTGGGTGATGATTACTGATACAAGATGCTTTTTTTTCACACAAATACTTTCCTTGAATTTGTTCCTTATGTAAAAGTCTAATTAATTAAATTTTAGATGAATATTAGAATAACTAAATATTGTTTGCATCTGAAATTCAGACACAGAAAGCTGGAGCAAGCTTCCACTTCTGAACACTGGTGCTAATGTATTTATAAAGCAAATATTGAAGGAAAAAAAATAGCCTTTTATGGGATTTTTATCTATCAAACCAACAATATTACAAATGTATTACTTGTTGTAAAGATCTAATTAATAATTCAGCAGTGTAACTGGTCCAATCCTTATCTAACAATAAGGTTGTTTTTCTCATCTGACTGAAGTTTTGAAATGGAAAATTGCGCCAAATTGTATCTAATCACTTTGGATCAAATCATTCTCAATGCATGAAGAAAACTTGCTCAAATACACCAGCCCCTGAGGGACAACTCCAGATCATTCTTTTGTTTTTTTTTTTTTTAGTGAATGTGTTTTTTTGGTTAAGCACATGGAATGATAACATTTTTTTCTCTCCAAAGTACTAAGCTAACTCTGGAGTCCTTGAACTTGCAGAAGAGCTGAATGGTTTCTGATCCTCCAAGAGGGAAGCTTCTTGAACATTGACACTGAAATCTTATTTTAAAGATGAAAGCCATACAAAGATGGATTTTGAAGTCATGCTCCCTTAGGCACAGAGGTCTTCCATTGAGCTGAGTTGCAGGTATGTATTGAAGAAGAAATATCCAAACAGCTCTGTTTTACCTGATGTATATGGCTAGGATGTACACAGTAAATATGTAGCTAAAGTACCTGTAGGTTTTTCAACTCACTGTTGGGCTCACTCTGATGTCCCTACTCTGAATGTCATGCAATTATTTGTACTGGGATGATGGTTGAAAAATATATAGTTATAGTACTTTTTAAGATGCTTTGCTCTTAGTTTTAGTAAATTGAACTGCTGTCCAGAGAAGAAGTGAATTCAGAACATGGAGCAACTGTGCATCTTCTTTTCATCAACTTCACTGTTTTATGAAAAAGGGTGAAAAAAGTGGAATAGAGAAACACCAGTCTTACCAACTATTTTATTTCTGTGTGTGCAATAGCTGTAAGGAGCAATCATTCAGTGATAAATTTGAATCTTTTCAGAAATGAGCCAACTGTAAGTAATCTAATAGTGGACATGTTAAAGTCAGTGTGAACATTTGGTTGTCATCAAATAGGAAAAGAACAATTAGGCTTGCCAAAACAAACTCAAAACGAACACAGTTCTAAATCCAGGTTAACCAGTATATGATCTGTGCTTTAAGATACTTCAGCCCCACTCATTCGAATATCTTCTCTCTCAAAAAAGAGCAGTATGAATGAATGATTCACTGGGATTCCTAGCTAAGTGATTGCCTACACTGGTGACTCAGATTAGAAAACTAATTCAGATAAACTGCAGAAGACTGGTCTCCTTCTTCCACTGACTCTGGACCAGCTTGCTCATGGCTTAAATTAGCTTTTGTTTAATACTTCCCAAAGTGACTGGCAGCATGTGGTACTGACTCTTTTACATATATTTTGGATCTGTCATTATTACTAAATGCTAGCCAAAGGATAGAGAACTAGTCCTCAACTTAGTCTTGAAACATACTTGGAAGAAAAGTTATGTGATCAGCTCTGTAGAGCCACCCAAACATCCTGTTTCTTTTTGCTGTTTTTTCAACTTTGGCCAAATGCTGAAAAGTCTGTTCACCCTGCAGAGCAAACAGCACAGTTCATACAACTGCTTCCTAATCCAATGGCAATAAAATCAGCTTAGTGCAGACTAACTGTTTAGACTGTTTAAATAGTCTGATTTACTGGTGAGGGCCTTCTCACATGCACACCACTCAGTGGGGCAGTGAAAAGCATGGAACAGTCAATCCTGCAAAGTGTTCACTCCTGCCCCAGGAAGAGCACAACTGTCATCTCATTTCCTTCTTGCCTAAAGGCTCCACCACCACAGAGATAACAGAAAAAGAAAGAGAGCCAAAATTTTTTTCCTATTATTATGGAAAAAATTCTAGTGTCTTATCTGAACTTTAATTTAAATTTTCATCCTATCCTTGCTCAGAAAGAAGCAAGAAAAATAAGAAAACTCTCTCCTTTATTGATTTTTCTCATTAGAGTTTGGTCTCTGGCTCTAAGCCCCAGGTGCCAGACAGAATCTTGTTTGCAATAACTTATGTTGCTTTGGTCAGTTCCTCAATTCTGCTAGCCAACAGTAATGCAGCAGATACTTCTTTTCATTGCTGTACTACAGTGTAACAAAATTAGAGGTAATTAAAGCTTCTGTTTGAATCAGTATAAGTGGCATGGCATGTCCCTAGTTCCTGCCATTTTCATTGCCTAAAGAAACTTTCAATATGTGCAGGAACTTGTTCTCTCTTTAGACCATGGCTTGTAACAGTAACAATGTGGATTACACTGTTTGGCCTAAATGACACAGCACTTGACAGTTATCGACAACATAATATGAGCAGAGTGTAATAAATTTGTTTCTCCCCATATGCTGCTGTTTATTGAAAGAGTTAACTCTGAGATAACGCATAATATAAAAGAACAGGAGTGACAAGTTATGAAGAATCTCCAGGTTAATGTATGTGATGTTATATGTGTTACATACCAGAAATCTCCCAAAGGAATCCTGCAATATTTAGCACTAAGAGCAAACACCATTAAGGGCTTGGCAGAAGATGAGATTTTCTGTGCACCTCTCATAAAAATATCTATTAGACACAAATGAATGAAATCTCATTTGTTTTTCACTAGGTTACACTCTCATCAACACCGAGTTTGCACTGTGCTGTGGTTCATCAAAAGCTTAGTAACTTCAAACTGAAACATGTGAATCCAAGGGAAATCTCAGTTCAGCTGGAATAGTATTATGTTTCTGTCACATAAAACCATGTCCCTTGCTCTGACTTTAGCCTCGATCATTTTTATAGATGTATAGAATGGTAAAATAGTCATGCTGAAGTGATTGAGGAGACAGTGTAATCTGGTGGAAGACAGTGCCCAGGCAACTGGAAGCAGGCTTTCTGTTTTTTACAGGCAGCAAATAAATATGTTAGAAGCAGGACGATTGTTTTATCGGCAGAGATATTTGTTGGACGGACGGAGTAGAGGCAGTCATTGAGACAACTTCATGCACAGGAAACTCTTGTATAACCACATGTGCATTTGGACACTATGCTGACACAGGGTACAAATCAGGATTCCCCCCCAAGCACAGCAGCACAGCTTTGGCATACTCGGAAGAGCAGGGATGGCTCGATAAGCTATAAAATATTCTTTGTCTGAAGGATCTTGTCTGAACACAGATGTTTTACTTAGAGTATACAAGTAATATAACTCCTCATATGAATGCTTTCATTAAGAATGATTCTGGTCTTTTGTGGTTTTATTTTGGTTTGTTTGGGTTTTTTGTTTGTTTTATTTCTGGGGTTTTGTTGTTTTTTGTTTGTTTGTTTGTTTTTTAACTGTAGTTTCCTATTTTTGGTCTAAATTGAACAGAAAAAAAAACACCCAAAAACTCACTCCAATTTAAAATTATTAAAATGAGGTAATTTAGAAATTGAATTTAGGCCTGTAGACTTAGATCACTTAAAACCCTGTCCTTTCTTACACCAGTTTACTTTCCCTCAGTTGACAAGTTCATAATGTTCAAAAACCCAACTATGCCCTGACTCCAGCAAAAGCTGATGTACTCAAAATGATGTGAGAAATGTGCTGCTGTGAGGAAAGATGACCTACCTCTTTTCCAGTGCACAAAGTGGCATGTACCTTCCTCTCTCAATGCTACGAGGAATTTCTGTGAACTTTACAGAAGATTATGGAACCAGGTATTGCCTGGATAGCATAAAAAGAATGTATTGAATATGCAAATTTTACTATATTCTGGAACTTAATACCCTCAAGAATTAAACATAGCAGTTTCTTGATAAGTAATTGACTTTCTCCCACCCACTGAAAAGGAAGAGATAAAGGCTCTGTATAACATATGTCTGGATACTCTCAGGTCATACATAGTGACAAAACACAATATGCCAGAGATTATTAAGCAGCTTCATACTGTTTGACAGAAATGAAGAGGGGAAGTCATAACATTTTGGCGCACATTCAGCTAGACAGCACATCTTTATTGAATGAATATACATATCTCATAAGTGACCACTCAAGAGACCAATATAAATTGGCTGTACAGCAGAAAAGGTCCTCAACAAAAGGTCAAACGAACTTGGTTGAGATATGCCACAGGGATAGTTTTATGTGGTCACTTAAGAAAAAGGTTTTTTATTGGAGGGGAATCATAAGGTTATCAAAAGTGAAAACATAAAGGTTGATTCTTTTGAAAGGCAGAAGTCATTCTCTAGGTTTACAAGGGTTTGCTGAAAAAGCATTATACTATCTTTACATTTGTAATCCTGACCATGGCAATAGAGCAACAGCAAAGGAGTTTCAGTCCAGGAATAGAATAAGCTGTACTTGCAAATTGGCCTTTTTGTGCTGTTTTAGAAGCATTTCTACATCCAGGCACTTGCTATCATACTTATGTCAGTCAGGATGGTGAAAACATCTCACTTCTCTGCAGCCCAGCTATGTCAGCAAATTGTTTTAAGGGCAAACATGATCTAAGTAAAGAAACTATAACAGACCTTTTTCTTTGAAGTTCCATTTGTTTTAGTAAGAAATATTGCAAATTATTTGGGATTTATTTTATTAGATTTTATTTGCAAGATATTATTATAAATAATTCTTTGGATTTTAAAGGATTCCTACTACTATCCTTCTGCATTATCCAGTGATTCATTTTCTACCATTTTCCCACCCCCTAGATAATGATGTGCTACCACTGAAAGCAAAATTCATTTGTAAGAAAAGACACAAATAATAATGCCCAACATTGTACAAGAAAGCCAATTGCTTCCTGCGCTGTGTAAGAAGAAGTGTGACCAGCAGGTCAAGGGAGGTCATTCTCCCCCTCTCATCTGTCTTTTGAGACCCCACCTGGAGTATTGCATCCAGTTCTGGAGCCCTCAGTATAGGAAAGATGTGAACCTACTGGAGCTAGTCCAGAGGAGGCCACAAAGATGATCAAGAGGACTGGAGCACCTCTTCTAGGATGACAAAGGTGAGAGAGTTGGAGTTGTCCAGCCTGGAGAAGAGAAAGCTTCAGGGAAACCTTATTGTGGCCTTTCATATTGAAAGTGGCTTATAAGAAAGAGAAAAAAAAAACATTTAACCAATACCTGTAGTGACAGGGCACAATGATTTTAAATTGAAAAAGTGTAGATTTAGATTGGTCATAAGGAAGAAGTTTCTTTATAATGAGGGTGATGAGACACTGAAACAGGTTGTTCAGAGAAAGTGTGGATGCCCCATCTCTGAAAGTGCTCAAGGTCAGATTGGACCAGGATTTGAGCAATCTAATCTGGTGAAAGCTATCCCTCCCTGCACACGGCAGGCATATTGAACTAAATATCTTCAAATGTCCCAGTCAAAGCAAAGTGAAAAAAAAAATAAAAATTCTCAAGTTACTGCTTAGATAATAGAGATTACTTGTTTATCAGCTCTATACAGAAATAGATTTCATTAACTATAATTACTAAGTTGAAGTTCATAATCTGAGTAAATATAAACACAACAATCAGAGGTTCACATTTTATCTAGTCCCTCTAGGTTTTATTTGTAGTGGAGGTACTTGTTTGGCATGTTTCATCCATTCCTAAAGTAGACATCTGAAAGAGGTCAAATGAATCACATCCTAAAAATGTTTTTTTCTTTTTGTCAACTATAAATGCCATCTAACTGAAATACTGTAGATGTTGATACTCAGGTAAAATGAACTTCAATCTTACTATATATAACAATGAAAATATAAAAGACAACAATAAATGGAATAAGAGACCTGCTCATGGAAAGTGAGAAGGTAATCTGAGCAAGCTTCACAAATCCATCTGTGACAACTAAGCCTGATTTGATAACCATAATTACCTATAAGAACTAAGAAGAATGACATCCTATTTCTTTACTCACTTACTTACTCATGACTGGAGGAAGGCAGACAGGAATATTTACCTTTGCTTACTGACCAACCATGTTTATAAGACCTATTGTTGGGCTTGATAAATTTCTTTGTCCAAAATGCTTTTGCATATCACACATGATCCATGTTCCAAATTCCTGAATCAATGGGCAGAAATGTATTGATCTCTCAGAGGAAAAAAAAGGCAAACATGAAAAGAAAAAAAAAAAAAAATCACACACTAAATCTTTGCCATCTATTTATCTAAGCAGCTAGAAGCACCTTTCCAATTACCTGCAGCACAAAGAATAGAACTGATAACATAAATTAATACCTTGCAGCCAAACTGCTCCCACCTTGGCTCTACTCACGTTCCCAACAGATTTTTGTAGGCTGATACTCTAAATGATACATCTCTCAGAGGCAAAAATAAGATTAAAAAGAAGACAAAAGAGGGACTAGAAGCTGCCAGAGCCAAAGGGCAGCTTTTAGGCACAGTTAGAAATTGCAACTTCCATGGAACTGAGAAAAACAGAGTAGACTCAGCATGGCTGGCCATGGGGACCCAAAGCTCTAGGCACATGAGAAGTATGATGAATCTTTACATGAGGATTACAGAACAGAGACATTGGGAATATTTGTCGAGGGAAAGAAGGTTTGGGAAAAAAGGGGGGATGGAATGTATGGGTAATCACATCAAATGATGAAAAGTAGAGACTCAGGATGCAAAGCACTGAAAAGCAAAGTGGGATACATGTCTATAGGGAAACAAAACAAACAAACAAACAGAAGTGATGATTGGACTACAAGAGCCCCCGAAATAGAAAGGAAATGTCGTTCAGTAGGCAGGACTTACACTGATTACCCAAAAACATGGAGTCAATAGTCTAAGTGCTTTACAAACTAGTAGAGTTTGATGAGGGCATGTATTTATCTGCATTGGCTCAGAGTTTCCATACAGCACATATACTGTTAAGTCTTTAGACAAATATCAAGAGGTTCATTTAAGTTTAGCATATTTATCTATACAAACCTTATTGACACTGTGTAGTTAAACATTTCTTCAAAGACTGGTGACAATGCAAGTTGTTAATCATATTTTTTTCCAGGACAGTTGAACAACTTTTTGTTTGTATTTTTTAAGAGGATTTACGAGGGTCCAGTACTATCACATCTATCATCACCATCAACTGCAGTGCTCTCTCAGTAGCTAAGGAGTTTATTTAATGCACAGAAAATACACTGGTCCAATGTCAGCAGAATAGAACTTCAACTTTAGTTTAAGGACTCCTAACATTCTTAGGAAAATTATTTCATCTTTTCTTAGAGAAAAGCCTGTCACAAGTTCACTGTGGATCCAATTCTCAGACAAGATCTCACCACTGAGTTCAGTGAGGAACAACAGAATACTTGGAGCCTGTTGTTTTGTTTAATATGATCTAGCTCTTTGCAAAAATAAACTTTTTTAGCATAAGGCATGTAAATAAATATTTTAGAATCACTTTGCAACATTAACTCTGCAGCACCTACAAATTAAACTGGGCTTACATTCTGAAATTGATTAATTATATCTTATTGTTTTCTAGGGATTTACACATCATCTGTGATCAGTTTACAAAGGCTTTGCATGTTATTGTTCCTAAGAACCAGTGAAACAAACTCAGCCTGGCTTCTGAAAGCCAAGCTGTGCTCTTTCCTTTTCACACATCATCACCAAAGGCAAAATTAAACCCCAAGATAATGCTGGGCCACCCCACTGTCTTTAGATTAAGCCTGAAATGAAATTACAAAGATGTAATTGACTGGAACTCAAGTAAATAATTCTGCTATGGAAGAAAAAGGAGACCAGCTCATTCCATATTACCTAAACTTGTCTACAGTACTACCAGAATTAAAAGAAATCTAGATTTTAACTGTTATTTTTTTCCTTTAATTATTAAGTCTTCTTCATTTGATTACCATTGTTAATTTCATTTTATACCACCACATTGAAATAATATCTATAAGAAGGTAATTTTCCAGAAGTAACAAATGCATCCATTTGTCCATACGTCTTTGATCGATAATGAGTTTGAAGATTAATTGTGAAATTTCCATTCTTTGGGGTAATTATTGTGATAAAGAGAAATTAACAATCAATTTTAAGCAGCAAGTTAAAATCAGTCTAAATTATTAATTCTTGCAGAAATGCCCTCAAATAAACCAATAAAGGAAAAGAAAAAATGCCTTGCCAAACAACTCTGTGTTAGGAAAAATGTTAATTTGGAACTTTGTTTTTCACAAAGGAAGATAAGAAAAACCCACAGGTTTCTAGAACTCTAGAAAAAAATTACATTACATTGGACAAAACTATTTACAACCTCTGTGCTAAACAGAACAAGCTATAGTTCACACTCCCCTCACTCTTCCTTTCCCCAAAAAGCTGTATATGTTTCTGTCTAAATGTACCTGTGTAATCGGCACTGTGAGACGTGTGAAGAATCCAGCCCAAGAAAATGGGTGAACTCCAGATTTCAAGATAAGAAAGGATGAAACATTTCAAGATAAGAAAGGATGGAAGACATAAAGCACAAGGAGTTGGGAAACTATATATAGTCTCTTTGACCCATATGGCTTTGTTTGGCACTGGGGATGAGAACATGAACAAAAGCAAGGACCCCTGCAGAGTTTATATAGCCTTGTTTTCAAAGTCACTGAATCTATACATCTCCCATTCATCTTAATGGAGCAACACTTCAGCAAGAAAAACCATAGGTCCAGAATGCCTCTTGATTTCTTGCTTTCAAAAAACTGTTCATAACCCAGTTCTCCTGTCCCTATCTCCATGTATATCTAGGCCATTTCCACAAAAATTGGCAGCTTTCTGGCCTTTAGGAAACTCAAAGGAACAATGATGTTGAAAGGTAATTTAAAAAAGAAAAAAGTTATAATCTGTTGCTAAGACAGTTGTGCACTTCTGTGCACAGTATTCTGTTATTGAAGATTTCAGTAGGTAAACAGTAGTAGCAGTTACAGAAGACAGAGAAAAGAAAGGAGGATTACACAGAGATGTTAAATTATAAAGGCAAAGCAGAGAGGATTTCTGAGAGACAGTTTTGTTTTTCCCAACTAGGCCCTTCAGTTTTGCACTTCACATCTTATTGTAACTCTGTCATGATTTAACACCAACTGTAACCAAAGTAACCAAAGTACTACAAAGTCACTCATTCACTTCACCCCCACAAAGGCAGGATGTGGAGGACAATCAGAAAAAAAACATAAAACTTGTGTGTTGAGGTAAGAACAGTTTAATAACTGAAACAAAGTAAAACATATTAAAATAAAATCAATAGTAATAGTAATGAAAAAGGAACAGAGAGAGTAATAAACTGCAAGAACAAGAAGAGATGCCCAATACAATTTCTCACCACCCTCTGACTAACGTTCAGCCCGTTCCCAAGCAGTGATCAGTGGCTCCTGGACAACTCCCTCCACTTTATACACTGAGCATGAAGTTCTATGGTATGAAATACCCCTTTGGCCCATTCAACTCAGCTGTCCCATTCATATTCCTTCCCTTGGGGCTTCTTGTGTACCTGTTTTCTGACAGAGCAAGTTCTTGACTTAGGAACAACACTACTAAACAACAATCAAAACATCAGTGTGTTACCAACATTATTCTCACACTGAATCCAAAACACAGCACTGTACCAACTACTAAGAATAAAATTAACTCTATCCCAGTCAAAATCAGGACATCCTCCTAATAAAGTATTATGTTTGTGTACTCTTCAAAGTCATTAGGAAAAAAATCAATGATCATATTACAATGCCCACTTTACAGAATGAACTACTGAGCCACATACAATTTGTTCTATTACGGCAGAGGAAAATATCTATTTAATTTGCTAACAATCTTCTGATAACTATGGCTGCTAAAACATAGTGAAAACAGAGTTCCCATATTTTTTTAATAATGACCACTAAAAATAAAGCTCCAAGGGTTAACAATCAGAAAAATCTGAGAAATTAAGTGAAAATGTAGATGTGAAGACATGTTTGGACGTAACACTTCAAGTAATATTTGTGTCAGCATCAAATAGTAGTCACATACATGCAGTCACTGCCTCCAGGCACGTGAAGCAGTAATTGAAGAGACATGTCAAAAGATACGGAAAGCTTTGGATTTATTAATTTATTTCTTTATTTTGTGGACAAACTTCAGACTTCCTTAGTTCAATAATGAATATAATCACTTTTGACTTGTGGACTGGCACCTTGTAACAAACCACCCCTCTGGGCCTCCACACACCCTGGTCACAAAAACATCCTCTTCCTTAATGTTTTGGTTATCTGTCAACAGATTTATATTGAAGTGTCAAAAAACTACTTACTACATTCATAAAAAACAGAAAGCACTCTCTCCACTCTAAAATCCATATTTAAGTGGAGACATCCATGTGTATAAGGCTTTCTTCCTGTTTCTTTTGAGGTTTTTTTTGAGATGCTACCTGGTATTGGGAAAAAAAAAAAAAAAAAAAAAAAAGGAATTGAGGGGTAATACTCCTTCGGGGAGGGGGGTGGATGTTATTGAGTTCCTACAGGCACACAAGCTGCTGCCTCACAGCAGAGTGACCTGAGAGAGGCAGCAGATCCCAGCCCCTGCTGAGTTCCTCTGGAGCAGGCAGCCCCACACTGCGACAAATTATCACTCTATGAACAACATCATTAAGCAAACTCAGAGGGAAAAAATAAATTGCCATTCAGAAAATGGCTATTTGTTAAAAGATAGCTTTGTGTACCATCCCATGACAGTTCCTGCATTCACTGGGAAAAGTTTTCTTAAAGAGAACTCAATACTTTTTCTTTAAAAAACCCACAAGCCCATAGCTACTTAAAATTAGGATGAACTAAGGCAATATATTCAATTTTGTCTAATGTCTTCAAATGTTCTGTAAGGTACTCTGTCATAGCTAAATCTGAAAGAGTACATAATAAAAGCATATACAATCGTGTTTGCTTCAGATTAAGTACTTTCATAATGCATTTGTGGACTGCATAAATGTCTCTTCCAGCTTCCAGTTATTCAGAATAATACACAAAATTCTGCTACTGTTTCTGAATACATAATGTAATACAATGATCACAGTTATCGTTAAAGTAACTTGCAAAATTCTTACAGTTAGCATCATATAAAAAAGAATGGGAATTACTTTATGAAACTTTCAAAACTGCAGGCACATTTTTTTTTTCTGCATCTTCATAAGACATTAGCCCATAGTGCTTTCTCTGTGATAACAAAGTAGTTTCATGTAGGGATTTATGGTATGAAAATCTGATGTTTCTCCACTTTAAGATTATTTGCCTCATTGTCAATGAATATATCTGGCTTATCTTAATGAACAGTTACATACCTATGCGGATTTTGGAAATCAGGGCAATGATAACGGATGTCACAGGAGTGAAGTTAGTCCATGAAAGTTCTAGAGTGATAATCTTTGTTGTGCTTATTTAGAAGTATTTGTTACTGTAAACTTAAAAAAGGCTATTTGAAATTAATTAGTGTTACAATAACAGTAATAGTTATGCCAAACTAATAGTTATGCCATATAAAAATATTGACTATCTGTCCTTCCCTGTTCTGGCTTGAAAAAGACTGCCTGACCTATAGCACTACTATTCACCTTTCATAACCTCTATACCAAGAGAGAAGATTTAAAAATGAAAGAAAAAATGCTCAAAACCCTAAATGGGGTCAGATATTGGGTATAAAGCAGAAAAAATCTAACCATCACAGCATATTTCTTATACATGATGGCAACATATGACCCAGATAATTATACTCTCTCCCAAACAGAAGGGAGAGAAGTGAGGTGTGTCAGAGCACTGGAACCTGTCCTTTGAACTTTATACCTTTTGACAGGCATCCTTAAATTGTGCAGCTGTCTTTGGACCCACCAGGGACTCCAGCAGAATCAGATTCCAGTGGCAGAGTCCTGTTCTGGTAGATTATTTCTGCTGTCAATAACACAGGCTCTGTAACCCAAAAGAGGGGTCCCTGTGCAGCCACCACACTGCTGCACATCTGAGCTTCCCTGTGCACCATACCACCATATGCAGCAGGGCTCCACCCTACAGCCATCCAGACGAGACCTTTCACAGTAATAACTGGTGCCAAGAGGTCAGAGTTTTCAAGAGACTCGGTAACAGTATAGGGACTTGATACAAGGTCCTTATGTCTCCACTGGAAGAATATATTCCTCCCTCTGTTCTATCCTGGAAGAGTGATAGTAGAGAAAGATACAGGTTTGTGACATTTGCACTGAATTAATGACCCTTCCAAAGGACAAAATGATGTAGTAATATTTTTTTTTTTTCTTTTCTGAGTCTGAACATTGCTTTGGTGACTTTCAGTCAGCAGTTATGGGTAATAATTATTTGTAATGCACGTGGGTGTCTCAAAACCCTGATATTAAAAAAGTCACAGTATCATCAGGGATCATGATGTTATTAAAAGTTTTGGACAAGTGCCATTAGAATTTGGGGAGATCATGTGTAGGAGCAGTGGTCACTCCTTGCCTCACTAATCCTTCTGGTAATCCTGCGTTGATGCAGGCTAGGACTGCAGCCAGTTGCAGTATGATGTGTCATCAGGACCTCTATTTTTCCTTCAGTCACCAGGTTTTTACACCTGCTTACCTTTTGGCCAAAAGACCACACCAGCCTAGACAAGTGCTATTTTATCTGAGTGGTTTTATTTTCCACTTGATTTCATTCTCCAAAGAGAGGAGCAATTAGCTTGTGGCAAGCTGTGCTGCCCTGACATATAATGGACTTCTGCCTTTCTTATCTTTTTTTCTTATCACAATGCTCTGTCTTCAAACTCTTTCTCCCAGTGAGATTCTGTCCTCAAATCAGTGCCTTCTCAGAGTGCTCTTTGAAGTGTAGGTGACAGAACAGGACCAAGTCATGCAGTTGTGCTAAAGCAGGTGAAGCACTGAGATTCCCCGTGATTATGTAATGCTTATGTAAGACTAGCCCTTGCCATTTAGAAACTGACTCAGATAAAATGACTGTATCAAAAGCTCTGAACATTCATGTGTCAATGATATAGCAGTCCAAGTTGCCAGGAACATTTTTTACATTTTTTTTAAATTTTTCAGAGGTAATTGATACTTCTGGCTCCAGTATGACAAGGAAGGCTACAGTAATCTAGTCTAAAGCATGGCAACATAGCAGGGTGGACAAACCAGATCTACAGAAACCATCTGAAATCTCCCAGCCAAACCTCCCTCAGAATTCAGAAGATGCCAGCACCTCAGAATCTGTCTTCAAGTTGATCCTAGTTATGATGAATTACTATGTAATTCATAAAGGCATGGCATGTCCACATGTTGGCCTGGTTAGCATTTTACAGTCATGAGACTTATCAGAAGCACCTTCTCTCAAAATCACATGAGAAGACCTAAACCCATGCAAATCCACCACTCTTTTGGCTAAATACCTTTGTATGCTTTCACAAATTCCTTCGTGCTATTCATACCGCCAAAAAAGACTCAACAATTTTACATATAAAGATATTGATCTTCAGCATCTCTTACAGTGGGATTACTGAGTATTTATAGTTGTATGATAAAAGAGTATGGAAGAGAGACAGAACCGGTTCACTAAGGGCATACTCATTCTTGGTTGTCTTCTAAAACACAAGAGGAAACACAGCTGCATTACGTATTTTTAGTTCCAGCTCTATTTATACAATTATATGGTTGGATTTTAAAACTGAAAATTTGCTGTCACAGATTGCATCATTTATTTTCTGTATTGCACTGGGGTAATTCTCAGTTGTATTATCCAAGTGGCAGATGTGGGAGTCAAGCAGAATGCAGAGCTTGTGGTAAGGGGACTGTAGCAGGAGCGTTTCAGAGGGAGCACCAGATGCTGTGATCTGCACAGGTCAGCAGTGACATGCAATAGAAAGTGTGTGTATCACCCCATCTCCCTTCAAGTTGAGAGCAGCACTTAACAACCTTGGGTACATCTGTGCCCAAGGACTCTGGCTACTCATCTGTCCTCCAAAGGGTCAGTAAGGTCACAGAAATCTTCAAATCCATTTTGGTTCATTTTTATGCGATAACATTGTCATGCTACTTACCATATGTACCACCCACGACTCATTTAAAGCTTGATCTTTGACACAAATTAGAAATTACAGTGAAAGATCGATATCCTGCAACAGGCAAGCACTGCTCTGAATAGACAAACTTAGTTTCTTAGAACATACTAACATTTTCACAATTATTTTCCCTCAGAGTTGATGAGGCTTCATAAAATTAAACTGCAATAAAAAATGCAGTCTTTTCCAGAAGGCAATGTACACTATTCTTTATTTGCTGTGAGTCTAAATAAAACCCCCAATCTTTTAATTTGAAATTTTAGAAAAACTATGCAGAATATTAATTAATCAACCTGGAACACAGCCAAGATACCAGAGTTTAACATTCTTGCTCTAATAAAAAGTAGCAAAGCATATTTTTCTTATGAGACTACAGATTGAGGACCTTGCAGAAGAATGCCTATATGAATAAACAACAAAGTGCCACACTGGGGCATTTTGTGCATTTTTTCATTAGTTCCTTTGGCTGGGGAGGGGAACCAAACCCAACCCAACTCAAAACACAAACTATTAGAAATGATTACTTCAAAGATCTTGGATTTTTTATTTTTTTTTTTTTTTTTAGTTCTTTAATTGCATCCAAACTGAGTAATTGGAATTTGATAATATGATTAATACAACAAAAGTCTCCTTTCAAACAAACACTTTTGGCAGGAGAAAAGGCCTATGTGGTAGCTATTTCTAATATGAGGTATGTGGAAACAAGGGAATAAAAATATTTACTGAAAACATGTATTATATACATCCAGCATATTGATGAAATACACTGTTCAAATACAGGGAAAAAAAAAAAGCCTGGCATTTAAATTCCAAGCATTTTTAAATTATAAGAGATCTGCAATATAGATTTTAGGTAGACTTCTAGATCTGTTCTTGGTCAGGACTTTTATGGACATATAGAAATGTATTATAGAGTTTATAATTAAATAAATGAGTCAATCTATATTTAAAAATATTGGCTATTTTAGTAGTGTAACATATTGCCCAGCCATAGCCCCATTTACTCTCATATATTTTCTGAGTTTGTTACTTCTTCATGGATTAGAAAAGTACCATTGTACTCTCCCAACACACACACATGAATGCACACCTCCCCACCACCACCACCCAACCCAAAATTCCTTATTTCACAAAGCAGAGCTCTCACATTTTTTTTTTTTGTTTGGGTTTGGTTTGGTTGTTTGTTTTTTTTGTTTGTTTGGGGTTTTTTTAATCAGTTCTTTGGTTTTACTGTTGGTTTAAAAAGTGAGAAATTTGCTTGAATGGGTCACATTCTGGAAATGAACATTTGAACAGCTAGTATGTTCTTTCAGAATTTTTTTTTTTTTTTTTTTTTTTTAATATATGAAAGAAACCAGTCATCTTCTCTACCTCCTCCTTTCTTTTTCCATTTGAGGTCTTCATACTTGTGTTGTAGAATCAAGCTGAACAGCAAAACTGAGTTCATGGCCCAATCTTCATTTGAGCTTCAGGTCTGAACTGCAAAAATGGGCTAATGATAACCTGTTTTCTTATCAAGATTTATGAAAATTAGTAATTAGTGACTTTTGCAAATCACAACAATGAGCACTGGAAAAATCCAATGAGAAAGTCAGGATTTCTATCTTCAAAATAAGGTCTTGACAGCATGAAGTGAATGAGGGATGGATTCACTCAGTAAACAACATTAAGAAAAAAAAAATTGAAACATTGTTTGCTAGAGAGCCCGTTCAAATCATCATACCCAATGAGTCAAGATTCCTTCAGAAAAAGTACTGCACACTCACTGAATCACAATGCATGCTTATAAGAGTGCTGAAAACAAAGTGCTTTGGTTGTGACGTTTCCTAACATTTGAACCCTTAATTTCAAAAACTTTCTGTTATTTTTAAGTGTTTGCCACTTGTTATATGGCTGCTTACTCGCTTACACCTTGGTTAAAAGGCAAGTTACTGGTTTGACATCATGATCCCTGATTTTTATTCTTGTTTTGGATGACTAAACAAATTTTCTCAAACTGCACAACTGAAAGCAGTGGCTATTTTTAAAATTGTTCTCCTTTCATATAGACGAGCTGTTAGTACAACCAACAATTATATACATTCCCCATCATTGTAAGATTGTGTAAGATTACACAATACAAAAAGGATTATTAAGAGAGCCAAAATTAGTATACTAATGACTCAATTTGACAGTTTCATTATGTATAATGTGGATAACTACTTTTAAATTCCTCCTGCCATGTTCTGAACAAGACCACTAAACCAACCTAGAATAAACTAGCTTATGTTCTTTTGTAATAAATTTATCATAATGGTGCATGTGTACACAGACATATATTTTTCTTTTTATACCAAATGTTCAGGACATTAGTTTGATCTAATTATATTTCATCTAATTATAGTTCATCATGGTTAAAATATCAAATTTAATGGTATGTCATGCATTAACAGAATAATTTGATTTCTACACTGTTAATTAGAACTTAAATTTACATGATTATGGAAAGTTATATATGAATCACAAAATTAATACTTAATGTTTAAAAAACCCCTTCTGCCTGTTTCTAAGAGGATGTGTTGAAGAATTAAATTATTAAAAAATATATTTAGGCATTTAAGGTCAACTAATATGTTTCTTGGGGAACTATGCTCTATACAGACATTTTAAAAGTAAAAAACTAGTAATAAGAAATTAACCATTCATGGCTAACAAACTCAAACATAAACTTGAAACACCCTAGGGATTATCCAGCTAATCAACTCCCTTGTCTTTCTCTTCCAGTTCACATCCACTGGCACTGAGACAGGACTCTCCACTGTCCCCTCGGTGCACCCACACTGCAGTCTCTCAGTGTCCCCCCCAATGTCCCCAATGCCCCCAAAGTCTCCCCAATGTCCTCAACCCCCACAGTGTCCCCCCAATATCCCCAACTCCCCCAATGTCCTGAACACAAGTAGACACAGGAGTGTCTGGATGTGTGTAAGACAAACTCATTTCCAGGCTGCTGTGGTGCAAAACCACACACATCCCATCACACTACCACCTTACAGGAAAGGACTTCACAGCTAAAGAAAAAAAGATGTATTTGGGATACCCGAGGATAGACAAGCAAACACAGCCATTCCAACCCAGAAATAAGATTCTAATAACTTTATGGAAATGGACTTCTGGCCTGCTGCAGTGACAGCAGATGAGTTTCTGGTGTCTAGGCAGCTGAAAATGTGCTGCTGGTGGTTGGAGAGATAAGTTACTCTGTGGTGTAGGGCTAGGTGACATGGGCTGCTCTGCCCTTATGTCTGTCCTCAATACTTGGCCAGAAGTTTTTTCACCACTAGCTTCTGAGCTGGAAAAATTAGCAGCTTAAATACAGCTAGTATATACATTCCATGGCAGAAAGAGTGAGCATTTCAACAACAAAATGTTGACAGTCACTTTGCAGGCTGCAGTCAGTCACAGGGGCAGTGGAACAAGACATTATGAACTGTGCAGAAACATGCAAAAGGGTGAAGAGATGCAGCATTCATCTGGAAGGACAAACAGGGATTTAATTCCTTCTCAGTGACATAACCATCAGCTGTGTTTGAAGAGTCAGCACAGGAAGCAAAAAAGTCCAGTAATTATTAGAGTGGGTGAGGAAAACTAGAAAAGGAAAGTAAATATATTTTATGCATTTTTATTTCTTAATGCATGGCAGGTTAACCTTCTGTGGTAAATGACAGCCCACTGTCACGTGGGAGTGACACACTGCATAGCTAATTATAAGAAAGCACCTCATTGTGGGGATGGTTTGGTTTTGGATCATTTTAGAGTACTTTTAATACATCACAAAAGCAATTTTCCGTCTTTTCCTGCTTCTTATTTTTTCCTTCACAAACTCAAGTATCAATTCACTATGCAAATCTATCTACTGTTAAGACTGAGCAGAAATATTTTACTTGTGTATAATTGCAGGAGTGTTATAAATATGCAAAGAAAATTTAAGTACAAAGTTTTGCAAAGCAAAGGAATACTGAACCAGACCCTTCACTGTCATGACTTTTTTCTGAGTTTAAGACCTCAGATTAACAACCTAGTATAAGTGGCACCAAAAGAATAAGTCCTTTTTTTTTTTTTTTTAACAGAGAAATACAGGATATATCATGTTTACATTTTATGTCAATAGAAAGAAAAAGTCACTTCCATCAGGATGATGTGATTTTATTCTTCTTGCTATTGCACTGGACTTCACTGAGTTCCTCTCAGAAAAGAAAACTCAAGAAAAAGCAAGATGAAAATGTAATACAGTTAAAAAATTAAAATTTAGGAGTCATCTTGTTTGGTTCTTAATAGTATAAAATTGGAGTACTGTAAATAGTACTGGTTCAAACACACTATCACTCCAGGAAAGCTTGGCATTGTATTACGCTTTCAGAAATCCTAGATGATAGAAAAACAGGCAACAGGTGGAAAATATGTAAATAAGACTTTTCATCATGTAGTGACTGAACCAAACATCAAAGCCTGGATAGGACTAATTAGCTACTAAGGCAGCTGTTGAAAATTTGTCCTACCTGAGAATCTCAAAGGGATGCCTACACTGCAGTCATGCTGGGAGCCCAGCCCACGTCGCACACTAGATCACATACAGGAGAGCCACCATCACAGAGACCCTGCTGTCTTCCCATGTTTTCACCCAAGGTGGGACCTATCTCAGATCACAGACACCATGTGCAGTAGTCAGAGAGAAGCCCATTATCAGATTTTAGTTACTGATATAGAGGATATTACAGTTTCAAGCTGGGCTTACTGGTTGGTTGTACACTAAAACTCCCTCTCTGTTATGCCACAGGTTCTCAGGAGAAAGTAGCAAAAATTATGCAGCCATCACTAGCAGACTGCAAATCTGATTTCTTTTCCTCTGCCTCTCTTTCAATCCACCCTTAAACGATGCTTGGTAAATTATGCTTAGTCAGATGGCACCTGCAGGTCCAGCCACCCATACAAGCTCTTTTGAACCAAAAGAATCACTGCCTTTTCCTTTGAGTTGACAGCCTGCTCTTTTTCTGAAATCCTCAGAGCCTTTACAACTTTTTCTCGACAAGATGTGTTCATATTTATGCCATAGAGAAGGGTCTGCACCACAGCTCTTCCCCACATGACCATAAATGTTTCTGTGCAGACAAAGGACACTCTCCTCCCCTAGCTGTGGTGGTCATCCTGCTGCTCTGCAAAGCTGGTCAGAGGGGATGGGAGTACACACTGGGCACGGAAAGGTTTGGATGCTGAACTAGCAGTTCTAAGAAAGAAACAAGTAAGAAATATTCATATGGTGTGTCGTTGGAAAAGATCTGTCTGCATATGGGGTTTTTTTTGCTGTAATCTTTATGGACCATGAGCCCAGGCACAGCTTACTGCTCAGTATGTACTTTGTCCCATACACCATTCAGAATTGTGACAAGAGGCATGAAGGTACCTCAGGACACACTTCTGAATTAGGAATATGAACATTATTGTAGTTATACTCCCACACACACACTTCACTTCTTAATGCACTCAAACTTGTAACCTTAATACAGGTTCTCACAAAAGCTTTTGAAGAGGCCTATACATCTTGCCCAAGATTTCACCTTTACTTATACATGGAATTACTGTTATTGATGCTGCAGAAACTGTAATTAACTGTTTGTATGATAGACTAAATCTTTAGATTTCAAGGTCTTCCAAAGACAAGGCAGAGGTTTTATGTTTAGTGAGAGTAATGTTCTGATGATAGGACCATGCTCCTCTTACTTTACCGGGAATGGGGCATTCAATATTCTCTTTTTTACCCCCACTGTAACAAGCAAGTACTGTGGAGTGCCTAACTTTACTAGAAAAGGTAAACAGTTAGTTTTCTTATTTTAGGTGCAGGAAACACCTGAAGAGTTCTTATGGTGGATATGGTAAATCTGGGCAGGGGAGCGGGTGTCTCCATGCTTTTCTTTTAAATCTTTTTTACAGCTCATGTTGTGAAAGAATATCCTGAAAAGCAAGTTCCTTATTTTGGAAATCATTATAACTTGGTTTAAGTATGATATAATTTCCAATAAAACTAATTTGTTCCGGTTATTGGTCACATGTTCAACTGGCAGGTGTGAAAGCTAATAGATGAAAGAGTTTTATGAAATAGTGTCTGTCTTATCAGAGAGAAGCTCGTAGTTTCAATCATATTAAAAAAATGACAGGAGCTGTTGGCCATTTCTAGTACAGAAGTCTCCCTCCTACTAAGGAGCAGTGAGTGTCCTTTTTTATTATTTGAACACTTTCCACCCCATTAGGTATCTTATGCTTCCTTATAAACAGTCGAGAATACCATACTTTGAGAAATGAAAATACACAGATATAGAAAAGGGAGGAAAATAATTTCAATAACTCACCTAGATGAAAACCTAATTTGCTCAAATGTGCATTCTACAACAATGTACAAAGAAACGAGTTTTAATGATAGAAAAGTCTAAAAAAATTTATTCCAATTTATACACTGGAAATACTTTAAAATATATATTTTTAAATTAGTATTAAATATTAAAGTAGCAATAGTTCAACATCTTTCCAAAATTCTATGCCTGTTGAAATATAATATATGCCTGTACATGAACTGGTTTAGATAAGCAAAGAAAGGAAAAGACTGAAATATGAGGCTAAGCATTTAATCTCATGTAAGGATGTTCACACTGGCAGAGCTAAAGGACTTGCTTCTGTGAAAATCACAGATGTGATAATGTTCTGAATACATGATCAAATAAAAAAAAAAAAAGCGCATCTATTTTTGTAAGTTCAAAGTGAAGTGTAACTTGTGTACGTACAGTTAGGAAAGCTTCCCCCCTCCCCCTGTCCATATACTACAGCGAACATTGCAATAGGATTTGGAAATCTGTAGAATAACTAAAATATAAAACTTATAAAAAAAAATAAGAGATTCTGGAATATGGCAGAAAAATAAACAGTAATAGTTTCTGCAATATTTGTCAATATATTTTATTCATTAATAACATTTATTTCTCTGAAAAAAAAAGAATAATTTCTTAGGTCATATACTATTTAAACATAGATCTAGTTTTGGAAAATTAATTGAGTATAATAGGGAAATATCCTGTATATGAAAGAAAGTCAGTACTACAAGTCAATCCATGATTTTATGAATTTCTATCACTAAGAAAATTATTTGAATGATAGCATAATGATTATTTTTGGAACTCCTTATTTAAATTATCTTCAAGTCATATTTCTTTGGAAAGTCTCCTACAGCACAGAAGTTTTCTCTCAATTAACTGGCAAAAAATGAGATGGCTTAGTTTTGTAGAGGGGTTCAGGCAGTAAGAAATGGAGCTGGAATCCTTGCTCATCACAAAGGTGAATTCAGGCTCAGCATAGATACAAAGAGCTTTGCAGTATGACTATTCACACCTAAAATTAGACTATGTCAAGTAGTAAAATTCAAGTGCCAATCACTTTCTCTACCAAAAAAAAAAAAAAAAAAAAAAAAAAAAAAAAAAAGAGAGAGAGAGAGAGAATCTTAACTTTGTCATGGTCACAGCTAGATATTTATGCTTCTCCCCTTGACCTTATGCACACTCCCCCTCCACAAATTTTCTGCTTTTATTTAAAAATAAAAGATAGAACCTTCAGAAAACCACAAGAGAAATGCCAGTGCCACATTCCACTGAAAAGTAAAATGTGCTGACAAAGATTTTAAGATCAGGAGAAAAAATATGATAATTTAGTCTGACCTTTTTCAAAACACAGAGCACAGAAAATTGGGAGGTAATACTTGCAATAAGTTATTTTTACTAAGTTTACATTTTTGCACAATGACATCTTAAGTTTTCTTCACTAGTTTTACTTTTAGTAGGACTTTTCCAAGGTTATCTGGTGATGTTTTAAAGAAAAACATAAAGGTAACAAGAGAAAAAAGGATTTCTTAGTTTGAAATATGCTGACTGTGTCCTACACAATGTCATTGGACTGCCTATGTCAGATATAGACTCCCATTTTCTGTAAGCAATCCACAGGACAGCATTCTTCTTCAATGAAAAGCAGAAAACGTGCATTAGGACACCCTTCATGGCAAATACAGAGGACAAGAGATCTCTTTCATTTCTTTGAATGCTCAGTAGATTCCAAATAATTGCAAAAATATATATAGAGAGTTACATTTATTTATAAACTTAGAAAAAAATCTTTTCACTATATAATTTTTGAAAAGCTGGAGCTCAGTCACAGGAATTACCAACTATATCTTAAGAAAAATATATTTGGGTGATGGTTTTGGATTTATCTTCTTTAGTTTTTCAGTTCTGGAAGGTTCAGTTTTCACAGGAACTAAAAGTATTTTGCTTTTTAATGATTAATATGATTGTGGAGTTTTCCTTAAAGGTAAAAAGAGGAATCATTTTCCTTGACCTTTCCAGATACCTACAGCAAGAGGCTGCCTGAAAATTTCAGTTCAGGGACATTTTCTGAAATGTATGACCCTTTCAAAACTTCATGTTGACTTCTCACAGTTATTAAACACAACTAAGGCAGTTAGAAGTGCCCCAAGGATGGTATTTGTATGGCAGGTGTCACCAAGCGGTACTATCACATACAGCATTCCCATTCTCTGTGTACATACAAGCATTCAGCTTTGACTATTTCAGACCCTATGCAAAAGAATTCATCTTTTTCTAGCAGCTTTGCATGAATAATTAAGGAGTTTGTTAACGACAGGGTCACTTTTTATTGCAAAGCTGGCATATAAGAATGAGATAGGAGCTTTGGGCTGTGTCTCCCATAGACAATGCTGGATGTTTTTTGTCCAGGAGAGGTATATACTCATTCAGGAATAAGTTACACCTGGGATACATCTACATTACCTGTCATTCAGTTATTTTCAGCTCAGGATGCAACTACAAGGCTCCAAATAGTTGTAGCACTTCATAAGCAACAGTCACATCAGTGTGCATTCTCCCTGTCTGCTTCTATGTGCAAGAACTGTATAGTTTACACCCTGTGACATGTTATACAAAGTTTGAGAGGACTTGAGTTAATTAAAAATGGTGGTCATGATCTCTTAAGTTTATTATGAAACCTTTAGAGTGACAATGCAAAATCATTCGGCAGAAATCCCAAGACCTCCACACAAATGTACTAAGTTGATAATATTTATTGACATAACAGTGCTATAATCTCATTAATATTTGCAAATTTCAATTACAGAGAGGGCATGAGACTGTTAAGTAGTCACAGTTTTCCATTATCATTGGAACAAACACCAATTTATTAATTTGTCACCTAATTTTGAAAAAGGTGAAAGTGTGATGCTGCTAAGAATGATATATGATGAAGCAGATTATTTTTGCATAGATGTTATTTTCTTCCTGTGACATTGAAATTCTGGGTCAAATTCCGAGAGAGAGGAAAGTATAAAAAAGCATAGGTCATTCTTCATATAAATGAAAAATTGAGATGAATCGCTAGTATTATAAAAGCAAGTAATACAGTATTCTGTTACTCAAGAGTAAATCTGTTGGATAACAATCACAATTGCGGTTCACAAAAAGAGGGGTAACTATATGTATTTCCCAAGAGGAAGCAAAAGGCAATGAAATTACATTTTGATCTTTTTTTTTTTTCCTTTTTTTACTTTTTCAGCAAAGATAACCCAAAATTAGAAAATGAGCTACTAATTAGGCAAAATAGTTTGACAATAGGGCTCTGTCCTCATAAGGACCGCAACCAAAGCTTCTGAAAGAGGAGTCTGAGCATCAAAAGACATAGGGATTTCATGATATATCTTTACATCTTCTATACATTTGTATGCATATAGAAATTAATAATTTGTTTACTAAAGTAATAGTTTGTTTGTAGATGATTTCCTTCTGTTTTGTTTTGTAAATAATATAAACATACTTTCTTTTTTGCATTATTTGAAACACATTTATACCAAAAGGCTGCTGTGGAGAATCAGAACCATTGTCTACCTCAACTAGCAACCAAAAAGTTACCAAGTTCACATGGAAGCAATGATTTTAGACTAGAACAAGGATAAAATGAACCCTCTGAAGCAAACCCTGCCCTCCTTCTACTCAAAGAGCAGAACTGGTGTGTTATGCATCACACATCTAACACAAAAGCAGCCATTCAGTCCCAGAAAGAATAGCTTGCAGATGTCACTGCCAGGCACAATTTGCTGTCAATCTAAAAATAAGACACACAATCTTAAAAGGAGCCAAAGAAGCATTCTAGAAACTCTTTGCTAACTAGCAAAGGACTGGACACATGGCAGACTTAATTATCCTTTTCCAGCACAGAGTAGATGAGATTTTGCTAAACCTGCTTCCTAGAGCCTGCTGGAGCATTCAGAAAAGACTGTGACTTATCTGGGCAGCCAAAGAACCTCTTTTCTCACAATCCAAATACACAGCATGTTGCAAGACTTCACTGTAACTGCCACCCTGGGCTTTTTACTTCATCCTATTCCTGGAAGTACCACAGTGAAACACATCTGTTTTGGCACTCCTCATTAGATGTGACAAAAAAAAAAAAAAAAAGGTTGGAACCATAACCTCATCACCTATCATGGAAGATGTCACTCTGTCTCATCAGGGTGCACAGTGTGAATGGATCTGAACTCATAGTTCCTTGGAGGGAAGATGAATATGTTTGGTGGCAGCTGGTAGAACAAGAAATATATTGAGCTCATCCTTCCTTTCCCTCTGGCTCAGAAAGACCTCCTCCCAAAGGAGAACAGCTCCAGTCAAGCTGAGTAAGAAGATGTGCTGTGAGTTGAGAACTGTTTTCAGCTTTTCAAAATCTGATTTCAATACAGAGAACAGAGAATACTTACCATGCCTCTAAGGCTGAAAGCAAGAGATGGTTCAGACAAATTGGAAAGGTACACTTGCTCAAGGCCTTGTTAAAAACTACCTCTGGGTAGCCTTTATCCCTAATGATCAGGCAGAACAGATGGCTAACGGGTTTCAGTCCCTGCCTGGAAGCAGTGGGGTTTACTTTGTGCCCAAAATCTGGTTCCATTCCATGGCTGGATGCCCACTGCAATCTGCAGTTTGGAAAGAGTTTGAGGGCAGGGTCAGGTCAGAGGAGATAGGTGGTAGAGGACCAGAGGAGCAGCCCAGTGAAGTTGCAATGAAGTTGAGCTGGACAAGAACAAATCATCAGATTTAATTTTAGAATAGAAGAGGCCACAGCAGAAGAAGCTGTAAAACACAGGTTGGGGGGCACAATATAAGTAGATCACTGGAAGAAGTAACAAATACTGAATAAGCTAAATATGAAATACTTACATAAATCTTTCTAAAGGCAAAGATGCAGTAATCTTATTTTTTTCTTTATATGAAAGTAAGACAATGGATTAAGGAATGCCATTGGTTGAAAAAATAGACCTGTATCTTTCACCTTGCCTGCTTCCAGATTATAAAAGGATCATTTGCTATATAGGTTTCAAAATAATCCTACATATTTGAATAGGCAGTCAACTACAAAACGAACAATGCAGAGCGGTTAATTTAGATGCAAATATTAACAATTACAGTAATACAGAACTCATATAGTCAGCACTGTAGGACCAGATACTCAGATAATGAAAACTAAAATAACTGCTGGTATCTACAAATTCAGATATTCTTACCCTGCATTTTTATAAATTTCAGCCTGCATATCAGTGTGCTATTAACTGAACTGAGCTTAAAATTCTGTGTGCAGTCTTTAAGATAATTTTTGAAAAGGGTAGCCTTCTGAGGATACTTATTTAAAATTCAGAAGGCTGCCCAGGATATCAGAGTAAGTTCAGCATTAGTGTAATTTTTCAACCTGACCCCAGAGGCCTACGAACTAAAACGCCAGCAGATTAAAATGCTTTTTAAGAACCATACTGCACTAAGTGTATGTACGACAGAGTTATACTTTGAGTTATAAGCGGGCAGTATCACTTTGGAGGCGGCAGCTGAAACAGTTGGGCTGTGACAATTTTGTAGCATGTGTCAAACAGTTGCAGGACCAGGCTAATAGAGAGATCTCCGCCACAGTAAAAGCAGCATCAAGGTTAGCTCAGGGAGTGGGGTCAGAGTCAGGCTTGTCCCCTGTTACCAGAGTAACATCTGGTTTTGCACTGTTTATAAGAAGCTATTGGCATCAGTACCACACTGTCACCAAATGTGACCATATGTGATCTCTCTCCATCTCAGCCTAATGTCTGTTCAAAGTACCTTTATAAAATAGAATGAAATATTTATTAGGCAATTGCCACAAATTACAGTGTTTTGATATTAAGGCAGTCTGCAAAGTGACTTGCAAAGCTAGATCATAAATGTGGAGGTTTCTCCAAGAAACAGGCTGGGTGAAAAAGCCTCATCTTTGAAAGAATGACTCCTCAAGAAATCTCAAACTTGTGGTACATTCTGTGTCTGACCTGAATTTGAGACTGGCTACTAGTTCGCTATCCATTAGCAACTGCTTGGTAGGAATTATTCTTCTTCTGAGCTGCATTACTTGTATTCATCAACTGAGAGGTATCATCCCTGCAGACCAAACTGAAGGGAGAGACGAGATAAAGCCAGAGGCACTAGAGGCGTTACAGCAGGATGCAAGGAGGAGGATACTCTTTAGATCATGAATTACAGTTGTAGATAGTAGACATGCTTCAGACACACACCAAAGAAGCTCCAGGCCAGCTTTAGATCTACTTACTCAACTATTCTTTTTCAAGTATCACTGATAAATAAGTTAAACTCTTTTGAACACACTCAGAGTTCTTTAATCATTATATGCCATATCAAGGGATAAAATGCATTTATATTTAGGCAAAAGTGTGTGCAATATATATATTTAAGAACAAATTAGAAATCAATATGCAGATGTATATAATGAATAATCATACAGTATATTTCTCAATTTTTTTACCAGGGATCTTTCAATATTAGTTACTACCTTATTGTTTCTAAGTATATTTTTGGTGTTGTGTGCTACATGCGATTTTCCAAGCATGAAGAATTTTAGGGAACTCAGTGATTTCACTAAAGCAAAGTAAGTGACATATCATCTCAAGTGATATATCATCTCAAGTGATATATCATCTCAACTTCCAAACCAAAGCTAAGCTAAAAATCCTGGTATGCTTCATTAAGTTTCAATTTTCTAAAAAAATCTTCACTTCTTTGTTGGTCAAGCCAAATAGCTCCTACTGAATAATAAAACTGATATTTGACTATAGCATATTTTTCAGATTCATATACTTTTTTGTTGTTGTTGTTCAGTTCATCAAGTTAAATATATAGGTGCTTATGCAATAGTTAAAACAGACTCCTTGAAACTCCCCTGAGAGATATTCTAAAAACATCACTTAGAGAAAGAAATGGCAAAAAAAAATTAGAATTTTTTCTTTCTCTCAATTTGAAGGTTCCAAAGGTAATAAATGCAGCTGGCTGGAGCCCTAACTGAAGGCAATGTCCAGACAAGGCACTGGGACCTTGTGACCTTACCCCTGAGATTCAGTCTTACCACCTGGGGTCACAGCATTTGGAGCAATTATTTTACTATTGGTGGGAAATTATTGGCTCTCTTCTAGTTAACTTCCCCCCAAGAACACTGTAATCTATGTATGCAACCCATGAACCACAACGCTGGTATTGAAGGATTATGATGAGAAGTAGAATCTCTTCCGGGCAACATTTCAATTTACCCACACCCAGATTAATAGTCACTGTTTTTGAAGTTGTGTTATCCTGCATCTGTGAAAGAATATAAAACCTTGCAAAAGCTCACCTATAAAAGATGAAGAAAGAGTAGAAAAGATGACTTGTAGATGTTGCAAAAGATGCACAGTGATGCATATCTAAGAAATAAAAACTTATTATAAGAATCACTATAAATGAAATGTATTTTACGCCACAAATAAATTAAACATTATTTTTCTTATGCAATTAGTCCACTGTCATACAATTACTTACTAAAACTGTATCCAACCATCCAATTGTAAGCATAATTTTCAGTTAGCTAAAAAGTCTCTATTTTAAAGCATAAAGGGGTTTGATTTCTAAGACCACACCCTAAAAGGTTTGTCTTCTTTTTCCCCTGACACACAGAATACTCAATATTCTATCAAATGTTTTTTTTGTCTCCATTTGAGTTCCCAGTGAAAATAAGTAACACATCTTTGAAAAGAAGTGCTTGTACCCTCACTTTTTTTATGTCTCTGGAAAACCAAATTTGTCAATACTTTATAAATTTCTAACAAATGTGCTGTAAATTGATAATAGCTTTCCTATAACACTAATTTATGGATAAACTGACCCCAGCATTTGATGAGAAATGTAACTATAAATAATGCAGAAAAGCATGCGGAAAAGCAGACACCGTTTTCTAAAACATTTTACCATGTTCAAATCTTCCACTGCTTTCAGAATATTACTGCACATACCAGTTAATTACTATTGCAAACAGATATTAAGCCTCTTGTACACTATTTGTAAAAATGTCATGCTGTGCTGTAGTAGCACCGTTTAAATCAGTTGAGTTCATTTCTAACAAGAAAAGTGAATAAACAATGACTATGTATTTGAAGCCATACTGACCTAAATAACACTATGACTACATCTATGGAAATGAATTAAACAGTGGTAGGGCATGGACTCATGCCCTGGAATTATTTTTTTCTCTAGAACATAAAATCTCAGGGCAGTCCCTGACACTTTTTTGATCTTGGCTACTTGACCAGCTGTCCCCCAAGGGTTTCTTGGGCATAGCCAGGGCACTAGCCCAGCCTGGGGACTGTTCCCAAGGGGCAGGCTAGATGCAGCCTGTGCTTGGGAGGCTAAGAGAGCTTAACCATATGGAAGTGGCTCTGCTTAGCTGGCCTCCAGGCTAGAGGGAGGCCCTGTATTGTTCAATTTATAAAAAATATAGGCAAGGAGCAGAAATGCAGCTGTAATAGAAAACAAAACAAACCAAAATAAACATGTAAACAACAAACATTCCCAATTAGTCTCCCAACAGTAAACATTCCCAATTAATCTCTCATTATTACTGGAATAAAAGAGACAAACTGACAAATCTGTTCTCTTGTGTCCCTGGGGGATAAACAGGCATGAGTGGCCAGCTTCTGTCTACCACTGTGCTGGGGATTTACACTGTATGTCCATGCTGTGCTTTCCATATTGACCCAGTGCACTGGTGCTGAGAGTCTAGAGACAAGCTGTCTCGTCCATAAGCACTACTTACTGATCCATGTCAAGTCACATAAACAACACATATTCAACTTAAGGTAATGAAACACTAGAATAAGTGAATTAGGTTTCTTTCCAGCTGCACACTAAGTTTCTATCTACATTTTAAACATACCCCCCAAGCCTATATATTTTTCAGTTATAAGGAATTTTCCTCTTAAAGTTGTTAAAGACATACCTGATTTCTCACTCACTACTTTCTTTTGCTATGGCCAAGAGACACTTCCTTTTGTCTTTCTTTCTCTTCTTACCTAATGTCTTCCTCAAAGTATTGAGGAATAAAATAATCAACTTTCACTAAGCAAGTACCTTTCCAAGAAAGCACCTGAAATACCTCTAATACTTCTATTTTATTCATTATACTAAACCTATGGTCTACTCAATGTTGTGTCTGCTCTGACAAGGGGTGAGAAGTATTTTCCCCATCAGGAAAAATGTTTGGAGCTTTTGGAAGCTGCAAAAGAAAGTTTAAAATCTTTGAAGTTTCGGAACAAAAAAAAATTTAATTTGAGACAAATCAAGAATCTTCTGTCAATGTTTTGTGGGCTTCTTTCAGGTTCTTATTTTTTAGTTTTACAAAAACTCACCTTAAAGAGTAAGAAAAAAGGAAAATGTATCTTTTAATTTATATATGACCACAGCGCACAAAAAATACAAAACACTTCTACAGACAGCTTTGTTTTCAATTAACTTATATGTCTGAAAAAATCTGTATTTCAAAGAAGTTTCAACCAACTCCCATTTTTTCCCTGAGAGCTGACTACAATATCTTCAAACACAAGATTTTTTGTAATGAAAAGTTTTGATTCAATACAAAGTGACATTAGAAAAAAAGGATTTTTTAAATTTAATACTGAATATTTTCCACGTGATGAATAAAACAGAGCCATTAATCAGATATATTTACATTTCAGAAAAGAGAAAATTATTTGACAGTTTAGAAACTATTTTTATCCCCTTTTCTTATTTCTCCTCTTTTTCTCATTGAAATTCTTTCTGGCTCCCATAAAAAGCATAGCAGAAAAGAAAATAAAAATTACACACATCATTAAAAAACTTATATGCTATTTGGTTCTGAAACAAACAAACAAAAAATGTATAGTTTGCTTTGTTACAGAAAAAGAAAACAACAAATCTGAATGACAGATAAATCTTTTCAACCCATTTCTGTTAAAATAATTTCTGTTCAAGGATAATGCTCTCAAGTAAGGCTTCTGCCACAAAATTTATTCTTTGTTGTTTCTTGCTATTAGGTTGTGTAAGGTAGAGGTATACAAAAACTCTGAGGCATCTGCACCATAAATAGTCCCTTTGCTAGCCACCAGGAGGGAAGCAAAGGCAGTTACAAGACTGTTGGACCAAAATATAAGGGAGGAAAGGCTGTTGATTCATGTTCACCTACATCTACCTCACTAGCAGCCAGGGAGCAGTTCCAAAGGAACTGCTGGGAAAGTAACCACAGAAATGAAACATGTTTTTAGGCACATCAGAATGAAGGTCTGAGTTTCCATTTTCTGCAGTTGTACAGGTCAGCTTTTTGAAGCCTGTGTTTTTGTCTATTCCTTCATCCTTAGTTCAGAAATGACTGAATACAGTATACTGAAAGAGTAGCTAGAAGTCAGTTGTAACCAGATTTTTTTTCATATGCAAACTGAGTACTTCTAATCCTAGGACAAATTTTTCCACTAATTCTCCTCAAATATTTTCTTTCTCTGACTGAAAACTGTGGTTGGTAAAAAGCTTATCAGTCACATTTTCTTTTTCAGAATTATTTGCTAAAAAGATTGTAATAGTTTATTTTATACAGATTATGCATCACCACTCAGGAATGTAATTTTTCACCGAAAGACAAATAAAGATGTGTTGTTTGACTATACTGATAGATTCTCCACTGTCAGACTTTTTTCTTACTGCAAATCTGATTTACTTTACATTTGAGATTAATCTCTTTATAAGAGGCAGGAATGTGAAATTATAAAAAGGAAGGATTTGCTGCCACCTCTGACATTATTTATACTTATACAGCACTTACAAAGGTGAGGATGTGCAGCAACAAATTACCTAGCATATTTTCCCACAAATCTTAGTTCTGACATTGTGCTAAAATTAGCTCCACTCAATCCAGTCAACTGTCTTTTCAGCATCAAAACTTGATACAAAAAATGGTACATCTATTTATCATATTAATTAAAATGCTCTATTAAATACTCCACTGGTCTACTGTCATTTTCCATTTTCCTAAAAGCCCTACATTACATTCACTGATAATCTTTCCTGTTTCTCCAATATAAGGCTGTAGTTGCTTTTTCAAGTCTTAAGAAGACCTCAGCTGTGATTGTAGATGACACTAGCCTGTAGCTGGCAAAATATCTTTCAGATTCATGTTTTTCAGGACATCATGTAACATTGACTTCAGACACTGAAGTGCAGGTTCACTTTTTTTCTCCCTTTCCAGGATTTCGTTGTTCCTTTTTTTTTTTTTTCCCTTTGACAGCACTGGCTATTATTTATAGCCTTGGGTTTAAAACATTCTGCAGGAGAACCATTGGACCCTGCTGTTTTACCTTCAGGAAACAGTTTAACCACTCTCAGCTATTTATTGTGCTGTCAATATGTTCCTCTGTAACTTGATGGTCATACAGTAAGAACAACCAGCAAATCCCTGCTGAAGTGAGGAATCAGGCAATAACAAAGTAGAGCATTATAAAGATTTTGATATTGAAAGAAAAAAATTATATATGCACGCACATGTACATACACAGATAAATGTGTATACAAATGCACACAAAATCTGTTAGGGCCATCTGGATTTCCAACATGAGAAATGGTTATTTTCTGGTTTCAGTCTTCTTTTGAGGCTCCCGTCCTATCGGTATGTCAGCTTTAGTTACTTCTCCTGTGGCCAGAGCATGTTAGGTAACCTAACTTTCATAATTTTATTTTTAACCTCAGTTGCACTTATTTAATGTTCTGCTTCCATCTTAAGGACCTTTCATAAAAGAGTACATTTTTTCCTCTCTTGAAAAAAACCCAACATAACACATCCTATTTTTTTTTTTTTTTACTTCATTTTGCAATGTTTCTAGCATTTCCAACTTTGTTTCTATGTTCATTCAGGATTTTGTCAAACTCAGGTGTGTCTGTATACCTCGCAAAAGTCATGCCTTCTATAACAGTAAGAGGAAAAATAAAAACAAACCTGTCTGCACACAATCCAGGATGCAGTGTAAATCCATTTCCATTGATGCAAACTGACTTGTCTCCCATGAGATGCCAGTTTTCTAATGCTGTCATCATAGTAGCAATGTCAGGTTGCAAAGGGAGGTTTTGATGTAGGTTGAAAGTCCATCAGCTACTGCAGAAAGTTTACATGCTGCTGAGCGAGCTTAAGTACCTGTTGTAGAGGACAAATCCCTTATTTGTTGTTCCACTTTCCACTTAATTCTACATAGGATTAATTAATATTAAAATTTCATTTGCATAATTTTAGAGAAAAATAGTCCATATATACGTATTATAAACTGGTTTATTAAGTCCTTTTACCAATAATTCATAGACATTTTTTAACAACTTGTGCTGTTATGTAAAATCCTGTCATCCCTTGATAGACTCTGAATATGTGTCTGCTATAATACAGTCTAATAATTTTATTTATGACAGTTCTTTGGAGACTTCAGCAACTGTGTGCAGTCAAGATTGTTCAAGCCATTGTAATACAAGATTATATTAGTGATTTGAATGGATAAAAGTTCTTTCATTTCCAAAAGAGAAATGAATTGATAGATACTGTTCTGTAATGTATTAGGACAAATGTGTTACTTTAATCCCCCAGACAGAGAGCTGTATTTTCTCAAGCAACACCCAAGCTAAAAATAAGATGCAAAAACTACAGGAATTACCTATTTATTTATTTATTTATTTATTTATTCACTTTGTATTGTGAAACATGCTCTATCAACTCAGGTACCTTAAAAAGCCTTAAAAATGTTTGGGGATATAAACATTAGGGAATTCCTTCAATTTAACTTCTTGAAAAATGACTGAAACTTAAGAGAATTGGCTATTAAAGTCTACCTTGTGCAGTGTTAGTTCCAGGTATTATATATAAAGTTCATTTTGTAGTAGTCCTTAATTAGAAACTTCATCTTACCTTAGTTTGTTTTGACTAGAAATATGAAAGAGTACAGCTGTGGAACTCTTTAAAAGTTAATAGCTTGCAGTACTTCTAAAGTATACAAAACATTAAAAAAAAAAAAAAAAGGCAATAATATTTAAGGCTTTTCCCCTGGAAGTAAAATTTAGAGTTGTGTAATATTGAAAACATTTTACAATCACAGATTTAAACACTTGAATAAACTTAGGAAAATTATTACTTTTCATGGTCATTGACCACGAAAGCATCTTTGTTCAACAAAATATGATTAGGCCCCTTTGAGGTCAGCACATGCTTAAGGACTAATATTTATTTAAGGGTTTTGCTGATATGAATCTTTCTGCAATTACCATTTCATCTGATTGTGTTAACAATGCACAGTAATGTTTGTTTGTTCATGAAGAAATTTTGTGCTTACAGACTTGTAATACTTAAGAGAGAGAGAGTGTGTGTGGAGCTAACACAGTATTTATGCAACAGGACAGAAGTACTATTAAGTGCTACGCTTGCGTTGGGCAAAACAAGCGCATGATAACAGAAAAACACAGTCTTAGTAGTAAATGGTATCTGGTCATTTCCCTTAAAATATTTTCCTTAAAAGATTGAAAGCTCTGTTCTTTTTTTTTATTATTTATTTTTTTTATTTTTTTTAAATTTGCATGCATTTGTATTCTGAACCCAAACTGAACTAAACTAGTTTTTCTTGTATATCCATCTTTATTTCATGTAGCCAGTAGTCTATCATTTCAGTTCGCACGCTTTTCTAGGGAAGATCATATTATCAAGGAAATGTCCTGACTGCAGTAAGAGAAAATTGAACACACATGAAAACACACATATATACACATAAAAACAAAGCACAGTTAAGACTAGACACAGTCCAGTGATTGATATTTTAAGTTGCACGTGACACTCTTTCCTTGTTCTGTTGCACTGCATTTAGATATTGTATGGTTCTCCAGACATGCTATGCATAATTTTACATACCATCTGCTTTACATGCCAGATTCCATATGTACAATGTATAACCTAAACCCAATATTTTGATTGATTTGAGTGACAGTGGAGGCTTTTGTTCTTAAATTGTTGAATAGAAGAATATAGTCCTAAATAAATTATCTGATGAATGTGTTCTAGGATTAACAAACAATAAAACTTATTTTGAAAATGTTTTTTAAAGTGCAACAATGACAAAATTCAGGTGAATTTGAGAATCCCACTAATACTGCTTCCTAGACCAAGAGACTGGTAAATTCTGGCTATCATTGACTTAACAACCATAACCATACAAGGGTATAAACATGTTTCAGAGGCAGGCAAGGGAGAGCAAAAATAGTCTTGAAATAGTCATCCAAACAAATATGAACAGCACTTATTCCTCAAAACAGGATGAGGTTTATAAAGATGCTAAAAGTGAGTAATGGTTATTCAGAACCATGTCCTGGAGTTTCCTGGTACTTCATTGCCTGGCTTCATTCAACTCTGCTTTAAATACTCAAATTTTATATACGCTTCATTTACATGTAAGCCTTAAAAACCTAAATGTCTATGTTGGAGATGCTGTCCACAGGAGCACGTCTGCATGTCCCTATACACAAACGAAGAATAAGTATTGAAACACCAAAACTAAAAAATACAGAATTTCAAACAATGGATCTCAGACAAAACCAAAGATTTATTCAAATACATATCCTCATTTTTAGAACTGCCAACTCTCTTCATCCAGGAAAGCAAAAAGCATTAAGCATTGCTTTGGACCTTAAAGAAAGAACCATCACTCCCCTCTCCCCCTCCCACTCCCCCCCAAAAAATGTCCAAAACTCTTGATATGGAAATGATTACCATATTTTTCACATTAGAGTTGAAATGGAAGTATTATCAACACAAAAAGGTTGTGGCATTACAATGCTTTAGCAAACAGCAGATAGAGTGGAGAATACAGGAAGCAACAAAGTGGCTCAAACAAAATTCTTCTCTATGCAATATCTCATAAAATATGTACCCTCCACTTCCATATATGGCAAGTAATAAACATTTGAATTAGCAGGAAAATTGAAAAAAACCCCTGTAATATGACATTTCAAGAATGAGGTGTTTGTATTGCCTTTGTACTTGAAGGAGAGAAGAGATAATCAGTGAAGCACTTGTCCATTTTGTGGGGTTTTTTTCCCCCCTTGTAACATGAACATCTTAATCTGTTCACAGTTAAGTGACACATTCAGTTCACTTCAATGACAATTCTATCAGATGCCTACAAACAAAGCTGAATAAGATGCAGCACCTCAAACTTTTTTTTTTTTTTTTTTTTTTTTACACTCACCTATGAACACAAACTTGTGCTTAAAACAGAAACATTACTGCGAAAGGTTACATTTCTTCTTGTATTGGGTTCTGGTAGTGGCAGGGGCTACAGGGGTGCTTTTTTTTTCTGTGAGAAGCTGCCACAAGCTTCCCTTTTGTCCGACAGAGCCAATGCCAGCCGGCTCCAAGACAGACCTGCTGCTGGCCACGGCTGAGCACCATCAGCAATGGTGGTAGCACCTCTGGGATAACAGATTTAAGAAGGGAGAAAAAAGCACCTGAGCAATAGAAACTGCAGTCAGAGAGAAGAGTGATAATATGTGAGAGTAATAGCTCTGCAGACACCAAGGTCAGTGAAGGAGGAGAGGGAGGAGGTGCTCCAGGTGCCAGAGCAGAGATTCCCCTGCAGACCGTGCTGCAGACCATAGTGAATCAGGCTGTTCCTCTACAGCCCATGGAGGTCTATGGCGGAGAAGAGATCCATCTGTATTCCATGGAGGACCCCATGCCAGAGCAGGCAGGTGCTCAAAGGAGGCTGTGACCCCATAGGAAGCCGATGCTGGAGCAGGCTCCTGGCAGGACCTGAAGCCCTGTGGAGAGAGGACCTCATGCCGGAGTAGCATTCCCCTGTGGGGGACCAACACTGGAAGAGTCTGTACCTGAAGAAGTGCAAGGGACCCATGGCTGGATCAGCTCATGAAGAACTGCAGGCCATGGGAAGGACTTGTTGGAGAAGTTCGTGGAGGACTGTCTCCTGTGGGATGAACATCAACCACACTGAAGCAGGGGAAGACTGTGAGGAGTTCTCCTCCTGAGGAGGAAGTGGTAGAGACAGTATGTGATGAACTGACCACAGCCCTCGTTTCCCTGTCTCCCCTGCACCAGTGGGAGAGGAGGTAGAGAATTAGGGTGTGAAGTTAAGCCTGGGAAGAAGGTGAGTGGAGGGAGGCTGTGGGGGAGGGGAAAGGTGGCTGTTTAAGATTTAGCTTTTATTTTTTGTTATCCTACTCTGGTAATGAACTAAACAAATTTCCCCAAGCTGAGTCTGCTTTGCACGTGAAGTAACCACTGAGTGATTCCACTGTCCTTGTCTCAACCCACAAGGTTTTTGTTACGTTTTCTCGCCTCTGTTCATCTGAGAAGCAGTGTGATAGCATGGCTTTGGTGAGTTCCTGACATCAAGCCAGTGTCACCCCAACACACCTATAATGTAATAATCACATTCTTCACGAAGCATGGCGTATTTCTAACACTTGACAAGTTTTTGACCACATTCAGCATTTTGGGGGTTCTTTCAACACTTAGATTTGGAAAAAAAAAAAAAAAAAAACAAACACACTTTCTTTTTTAAGGCATCCCAAGCAAATGACAGTGGTTAGTCAGTTTACAGGAATAACACTAGCTTTTGCCATTTGAATATCAGTATTTTTATTTGGTGCTTCATCATGTATCTGACTGCACCCAATCTAAATACTGCACTGAAGAGAGGACATTCTGTGAACTAGAACTTCCATTTGCTAATGGATTTTTTTTTGCACAAAATCTTCTTTGTAGTCCATATGAATATGGGCATTTTAATTATTAATCAGAAGCATTCTTATTTGTATCTGTGCTGTGAAAGAGTTCTTAAAAATGGGATAAAAATTTAATGTACATTTAGATTTTTCTTCTCTCTAGAGGGAGGGTTTTCATGAGTTAAATGCTTATGCAACACCTTTCTTTACAAACTGTACTACGTTTCTCTTGTTACTTCTCTATTGAGCCCTTCTGGGCCTGATCCACAGGCCACTGAAGTCAATTGGGAGCCCATCTAATTGCTTCAGTGATCTCACTCTGCTTTCTACTTTTTCGTGAGAACAAAGATATACTGCACTGGAAAAGTATAAGTTGCTTATGTTTATAATGTCTGTGGGTGAAACAATGGGTTTCAGCCCATCTTGATATCAAACACATCAAGAAATCATTCTGGTATTTCTCCAGTGCAAAGTGGCAATGAAGATCTAGATTTTTCTGACATAGTGCTGCTAAAGCTCTTAATTTAAAAATCTTGCTTTTAAAAATGAAGTTTCTTTTATACATCTCTCTCACTTTGCCACCTCTCTGCCTTCTGCCCATCCCTTTCATATTGACCATTTCATATTGACCAGAACTGTCTTCCTCTGAAGTCAACTGGGAGTTTTACGATTGACTTCAATGGGAGAGTTATCATACCCAGGATGCAAAACATTCCTTGAGATCATTATCAAAGTATACATAGCAAAAGTAAGAAATTTTTTTTCAATGATTTAACATGGTCCATTTAAAAATCTCCAATCGTGTGCTTTTATATGTGTTTCCCACAAATCGCAGCAGGCAGACTAGAAGAACAAAAAGCCCCTTGCCCGGTGTCCCTGGCATTTGCTAGCCAAAGCTGAGCCCCTGCCTGAGCGGAGTTATCCGTGCGCAAACCCGAGCTGAGCAGAGCCACCCGGTAATTGACAGCAAACATTTCGCAAACATTACGGTTCCCTAAGGGACGAGCGTTTTGCCACCCGAGCCAACTGCAGCGCAGGAGGAGGGAGCATCCAGGACGAGGAGAGGGCAGGGGACCCGTGGGCACCCTCTCGCACCGGCCAGGGCTCCGCTCTCCTCCCCATGCCCCGGCACGGAGCACCTGGCTGCTCCTCTCCGCAGGTGAGGCGCCCGGCGGAGCTCCCTCTCTGTCCGATCGGTGGCACCGCGGCTCCCGAAACACCGGACCGCGCTGGCAGCCCTTAGGGACGTGACCAAAAACCGAGGCGGGGAGCAGCAGAGAACAGTTCCCGGGGCGAACCGAGGGCACCGTACCCTCCGTGCTCCGGTCCCAGCACGGCGCGGAGCGGAGCCGCCAAGGAGGGAGCCCCAACCACGGCAGGACACCCTCTACACCTTACCCGCCCCCGGGGGACCCCGGCGAGGCGCGGAGCCCCGTACTCACCGCGGTGCTGCAGGCAGCAATCCGCAGCGCAGGCGAAGGGCCCCCGCCCCGGCCGGTGCCCGCTGCGGTGCACAAGACCCCGTCCCTCGGCGCCCACATCCAAGCCCCGGCCGCGCAGCCAAAAGTCCTTCTGAGGAGCACCCGGCGAGCCACGCCGCCTCCTGCCTCCGATCGCTGTCACCTCCCCTCCGCTCGCCCCCCGCCCCGCGCCGCCCCCGGCGGACGGCAGCAGTATAAAGCAGTCACTAACCCCGCGGATCACGCACCGGCAGAGGTGCCGGTCCTCGCCGCTACTTACCGGGCATCCTTCCGAGCGGCGGGCGGGAGCGAGGGAGGAGGAGGAGTAGAGAGGGAGGGAGGGATGGAGAGAGGGAGGAGGGAGGGAGTGGGCTCCAGGCGGGCTGCGCGGCGCTGCGCTGTGCTGCTCGGCAGCTCGGGCAGCTCGGCAGAGTGCTGCGAGTCAGTGAGCGAGTGTCTCCGTGCGTGACGGCGTGTGCGTGTGTGCATGATGCTGGACACAGGCGAGCGGAGACTCGGGTACCGAGGGGCGGCGGGAAGCGGCGGGGGAGATCAGGGGGCGCAGCCCACGCATGGCGGTGCCACCAGGTGCGGCCCGGCGCGTCCCCGGCCCCGCGTCCCCCAGCGCCCCGCCGCCGCCACGGGAGCTGCCGGGGAAGGGGCTGGGGGAGGCGCGCATCCTCCCCGCTGGCACACTCACCGCCGGGGGAAGGGGGGAGAGCGAGGGGAGGGATTAAATATAATGATAATAAAAAAAAGCCAAATCACTGGGAAAGGGAAGAAAAAAAACCGCAAAAACTCTGTGTCTACTTCGCGGCCGAGGTTTGGGCCCCCCGCCCGCCCTCCAGCCGCGGTCCCGCGGCAGCGGCGCCGGGGGCCGTCCCCGCCCGCGGTGCAGCACGGCAGCAGCTGCCGCTGCCGGGAGCGCCCAGCTGGGGAGCCGGAGCCTCTCCCCGCTTACGGAGGAGCCTCCCTCTTTCCCTCCCTCCTTCCCTCCCTTTCCCCCTTCTTCCCTCCCTCTCCCTCTCTCCCAGCTCGCTAAGGCGGGCAGCGCATCCAGGTGCTGCGGGCTGGCCCTGCGGCCAAGGGAAGGGCCGCGCCGGGCCGGGCCCTCCGCCGGCGGCTCCGTAGGCAGCGCCCGGGCTTCGCCAGGCACGGGGGCGGCGCTGGGACGCTGCGGCCGCCGGGACGCGGCTGGACGGGGAAGCGAGAGGCGGAGAGGGGCAGCCTGGTGCCCCCAAGAGCTGCCGGCGGGGCCCAGGAGCAGCGGCGGAGGGATGGAGCGGCCTGAGCCGGGCAGCGGTGCGGTGCCCCCGCCGCACGCCCGCAAACGCCGGTCCCCCGGCTCGACTGCTCCCCTCCTGCCCCAGCGGAGTGACCCGCTGGAGAGGACCGAGGACGGCGCATCCTTACGGCCGGGTGTTTTGGGGGAGGTGGGGGGAGCAAGCGGAGAAGGGAGACGGGAGGGAAGGGTTGTAAGAACGAAACGGAAAGGGGAAGAGGGAGGGGAGGAAAAGCAACACGCACACAAAAAAAAAGCTCGTTGTGGGGAAAGAAATAAGAAATAGCCACAACAGCACTGAAAGTTGCTCGCTTTGTGATTTGCCTTATAATGCTGCCGCTGCTGCGTGGCTTCTCCGGCAGTGTGCCCAAGGAACATGCAAGATGGGAGAGGGGGAGCTATATACTTTTTGTGTGCTTTCCCTTCCTAGGTAGTTCTTTCAATAGCTCTTTTTTAAAAAAAGACATCCAAACCCCAACCCCCCAACGGATCACACCCAACGCACCCCATTCCTTTGATGGAGAGGTGGCTCCTGGTGGTGGTTTCGGAGTTACAAATAGAGTTTTCCTGGGAAGGGGGTGTGTGTAGAGCACCCCTGAGTGTGCTCCTCTCGGGTTTTCGGCCCTCGAGTTTTGTAGCCCGGGGAAAGGAGGGAGCAGAGGCTGATGCCATCCCAGAGGGATGCCTGGTAGTGCCCGGTGGCCGTGAATGGGGGAAGTGCCCGAACCCCGGGCACCAGGGTCGCCGCCGACTCTTTTCCTTTGCTCCTCACGCTGGGCGAATCGAGATCAGTGATAAGTGGTTCAGTTTTCGTGGGGGGGAAGATAAAAGACTGGATAAAATCTAACTTTTATTTACCAACAATTCACGCCCTGATTAAAAAAAATAGCACCAAACCTTAACCCAGATTACGCAGTTAAATGTATCGAGCCGGAGGCAGTGTGGCTGTTTGCCAGACCTATGATCCATTAACCTCTTTAGCTCATTGTTGGCAGGCAACAATAGCACACGATTAAATTCTTGCATTTTAAAGACAAACCATTTTCTTTTCATGGTAAACTCTCCTATGTTGCAATTAAAAACAGAGTATCTTCAACAATGAAAATAATAATTCTGTAAGTTTTGAGCTACTTTGTGTTCATTTTATGGGTAAAAACATTCTGCTGTCTTTCAGGTAATATGTAAAAAGGTGGACAGCAGCATATTAAAAATTCTTATAACAAGGATTTTGGCTAATTTTACCTTCACAATTAAATTATATGCTATTTAGTCTGTGTGCCATTCAAAGTTTTAGTTACAGTTCTTTTTACAGAGAGAAACCAAGCAAAAGCCAACATAATCAAAATAAGAGTATGAAAATAGGATATATAGGACCCTACACATATATGCCCTTTTATCCAAAAATATTCTGTTTGAAATTATATATTCATACATAAATGTTTGTGCACGTGTACCTGCTATATGTATATATATATATATATATACCCATTATATAAATATTTCAAAATAATTTAAAAAATCAGAATAGAAAAGAAGCAAAGCTAAAAATACAGCTCTCAACCAGCTACTAAGCTACCACTTGAAGTGATGGAATCTTTGATAGTCATAGAATCACTGATACAGAAAAAATGTGAAAGTTATACCATGCGTCTTACTCTTTACACAAATGACTTAGGTAATAGAAATGCATCCACAGAAAAAAAGGATGTGCAATGTTTTCTGGGTTTCAGGTGTTTTCAGTGTAGGACATTAAGCTGTGGTCCTGATTGCCAAAATATTTGTTTTGGAAAGTCTGCATTCAGAGAAGTTGAATCTGTCACTGTTGTTTCTCTGGGAGTGGACGATAAACAGTATGTGCAAAAAGGATGACTGACCTGAGGAAAAGGAATAGGAGAGGTGATGGGGATGGAGAGTAGGGCTATCTGGGTGACAACAGCAAATACAGGAAGCTAGTATTTTACAGAGGAAGGTTGGGCCTGTAAAAAAGTGCCATCTCATGTGGAGGAGGCAGCATGAAAGAACTTCATGCATCAGGCTGTGCTGTAAAACAGCCTACTGCTCCTTGGAGAATTAATCAGATTGTAAGATATCACCTACACCCTCTCAAGACCTCAACACATTGTTTCTAATGTGGTTTAGCAAAAGTCCTTTCAAAAACACCAAACATGAGACTCTGAGAAATGCTAAAAGTTCTAAGTTCCTAGGACTCATCCTCTTGAGGAAGTTTTTAGGGATGTATTTTTTTTGTCACCCTAACAAACTCCTCAGATATAGATAGCACTGTAGTGTGCTAGCCCAAATTGAGAAAGGCCCAGGACTCTTTATTGACTACTTTACTGTTTGAGAAAATGTAGTCTTGATCCCATTTTCACTAAGATCAGTAATAAGAAATGACTCCTATATTAGCAGAATATTTTGAGTGTGTGAGACTGCCTGGCTTCAAGAGCAGATGTTAGGGATGGAAAAGACATGTAAATCTACACTGTATAGTGTTAAATTTAGGCTATATTTCCACCTGTTGTAGCAAGAATACTCATTACTAGCTCAAAAATGAATGGGTACTTATGGCTTCTGTAGATAATATGTTAAATATTCAAAGCAGGTATATTTTAGCTGGTTGCTTTTTCTATCTGTTTTCTTCAATAAGTCCAAAGTGTTTTCTCCTTACTTAAGAACTGCCTACTGTTGTATGGGAGAGGTATAATGTATTGCACACACTGGTCCATTTTTTCTTGGCTTGTGTAGGATAATCATATTGATATTAGCTGATGCAAAACTGTGAAGTTCCTGACTATCCAAAATTCCTAACTTCCAAGTGGTGCAAAGATAACAGATATTTGGTAGCCATAATTTTAAGAAAATACAAAGTTGAGCCCTCTGTTCTTTAATAAAGTTCTGTTTCTTTCCTTTATATCTTTTTCTATGACAAGGAGCTTTATCGTATTCGTTTTCAGTATTGTAACTTGAAGAAGCACGTGCCATTTATTAAAAACAGGCTTTGATGAGAAATAATAAAAAAGAATGGCAAGACTGAAATGCCAGCCTTTATTATTCTTGCTATATGGCTACAGTGGTTTGCAATCTCATTAATTCCGTCAAACCAAGTGAGTTTTTGGCACACAAGAGGGTTTAATAAGAAAGTTAAAATCATGAAGAGAGTGCCATGGACTGACATAGGATGGCTACTCTTCCATGTGTAACAGTACAGAACCAAGGTGGTAGTGGTTTTTAGTTTAAAACACAAGTTTCACTAATAATTCTGGAAATTAGACTAGAGTGTTGCTTTAGTTGTTAAATGTCTGGTCTGTCATAAATGTGTGTTTTATGTAATTATATCCAAATTTTTCAAATTTGCATTCTGTTCCATATGAAGTGTCTCATATGCCAACTTTTTATTAACTAATGGTAGGTTGACTTATTTTTTGGAAAAAAAAGTACTTTTCAAGCTTTACAAGAAGTTAGGATGTTTAGAGTGTCTTATAGGATTATGTACACATATATTACAATAATAGGTATAATTTTTAAGAAATCTAACCAATTCTGTTAAGAAATTCTGGCAATTCTTATAGGTTGGAACTCGCCTTCATAACCCACTAAAAACATGCTTCACTGAATCAGTAAATACTATATGTTTGAGCTGTCTGCATATTATTGACTTTTCTGGTTTCTGCAAAGCATTACATCAGAAGTCCCTTCCCCCCATTGTTTCATACCAGAAAAATCAATTCAAATCTTACATATACAAAGTAACAAAGGTAATCTAACCTTGATATATTTCAGGACTTATAAAGTCTCCTTCTTTATTTTGTTGAAGATCTGCTCTAAAGGCTTATCTTCAGCACCTGAGAGTTTTGACAACTCTTTCTGAATATATAGGAAAACATGCTAAACAATAATAGGCTGAGAGCCAGCTTATTTAAAATTGTTGGGGAATGTGACTAGCATGTTAAACAGAGACTCTTATTTTGGGGAAAAAAATAAATTCAAAGGTAGTAGGCTTTGAATCAAATTCTGCCTTCAAATGTCTATGCATGATTCCCTTTAGGAAGAAAAAAATTGTATGCAAACATGTAACATTAATTTTAATAGAAGATAAATGGATATTTACAGAGTTATTTGGTCACTGAGCACCCACATTGGTCACCATTTTCACAGGTTTATTCTGGTTTTACTACTGTGCTCAGTTCCAAACTAACAGACAAGGCCTACTGATTCTTTTTTTCCATTAAGATAAGAATTGACTTATATGCAAACTGAGGTTTGCATATAAGAGGAATAGCTCTCACCTGTTTTACTGCCCATTACACATTTCTTTCTGACACTACCATTGTCTTCCACTGTACTTTTAGCTTCTTATAAGTTTGCTAAACTTCAGTGACTTAACCTGAAATTCTGTATGCTGAAGTTCTGTCTCAGGCTGCATATCTTTAGCATACCCAACCTAAATGGCTCTGCTATACCTGAGAATGAGATTGAGGGACATTATTTTGTTTTATTTCTTGCTACTATATTCCTTGTAAGGCTTATTTTTTAAGAACTCTAGCACCGTCAGGTAATGAAAAAGAAACTTATAATTTGGCAAGGTGATAAGTATTGGTTTAGTTGAGGGTGACTTGATATCTGCATGAAAATTTATTTACATTTTTCCAGTTCATGAACATTTGAAAGTCCAGTTCACACATGTTAAAGAGCAGTTTGTTATAGTTATGCAATTAAATGCATATGTTTAGCTGTTCTCCATCCAGGTGCATTCAGAAATGGCCTGGATTTGTGTCTCCCAATGCTGTTGTTCTTATGCAAGAGGGTCTGTTTTTTCCTCTGTTCTTCATTTTGTTTAGAGCCAAAGGTGCCTTGAGAAGTAGGATGCTTCAGTTGAGTACTGGAATGCAAGAATTCTTCCCTGGATTTCTTGGGATGGAAAGCTGGCAAGGGTGAAATGACAGGGATTTCAATGGTAAAAAAATTATGGGAGAAAGATCTGAGACCTGGGAGGAACTGGTAAGGAAGAGACTGAATTCAGATGAATAACTGCTAGGTGCAGAAAACGAGCATGGCAAGAGACAACGGATCTGTCTGTGTGGCAGTCAGATGGGAAAACTATGTGAGAAGTTTATAATTTTGGATATGCTAGCAAGGAAGAAGAAAAAAATCAAAATACTGAAGACCATAGCTGGCTAAGTGAAAAGTCAGGTGGAAACAAGCCAGTGAAGATGAGAATGAAGTTCCAGAAGTGGGGGAGAGAGCGAAAGAACTGGAATAAGACATAAAAGCAGAAAAAGAAACAGTAAAATCTGTAATACTAGAGCATACTGACATGCAGGTCTTGGAAATGAACCAACCATTCCAAACCTCGGCATTTCGCTATTATCAATAATTATCTGTGAACCCTGTTGGCAAAGTGCGCTCCTCACTCTCCTCTGGTGCTACTCTATACAAGGGGTGACCATCTGTTACCATTGTCAAGCCTGACAGTAGCTCTACTGGCAGAAACATACCCTGCAGGTATAACTTGCTGATCTCGATGAATCTTGTGGTATCAGGCTACTTTTTGAAATACTTGTGTTCATTCTTCTTTGAAGAATGTTGGAAAATGGAAGAGAAAAAGAAGAAGGAAAATGAAAGGGAAGAAGGAGACCTCTTAATCCTTACTGAAATAAGGCGTTCCTGTCATACATTAGGCAACATTAGAACTAAAGTTGATTTTACTAACTACTCAGCCTCTTCCCTATTTGTGAATATACGTTGTAACACACTTTATAATTGCAAAGCCATATACTATATTTTCCTCTATCAACACAGGACATTATCACGGCTTATTGACTAAGCAGGTTCATAATGTTTTGTTTTACTTTCATTGGCCTTTGGCCAGATCAGACACTTTTTACCAATTTATTCAAACTCTATTGAGATAAACTATTAATTGCATTTTCAGAGGATTTTTTTATGAAACCAGACAATATGGCATCTGCATACCTTGCAAATTAATGTTAATTTGCTTTCACAGTTCTTCCATTGTTCCCATTGTAGAGATAACTGAGACATAACCAATTAAAACATGAGTATCCACTACCTTTGAGTGTAAATGTAAATTATCAAGGAATTTGCATTTTACTTTTTGAAAGGCTATTGTTTGCTCACTTCAGCTGAGAGGTGAGCACTTCTACAAATGAAACTCAGGCTTTTAAGTAGGGTATCCAAAACTAAAATACTTGTAACTTGTGAGAAATGTGAACAGTTCATTTTTGGTGGATTTTCTAGCTTACCACTAGAATTTCCCAACAATGCAAGGGGATCATATCTTGCCCTTCATCTCACCATCCAAATGGTTTAAGAATGAGACATTAATTGAAATGCACACTGAAACCTCTTTCACTGCATATGCTCTAAAAAAAATTAAAAGGCAGTGAGAACAAAGATGATGGCATTGTTATAAAACTCATCCCACTTTATTTCCAGAGATGATGATGAGAGGTCCTGCAGAAGCAAAAGTTCTTTTCACAATCTGTGTGCAAGCTACATTGGAACCCATCTATACTTTAGACTAGGTCATAACTGAGAGTTAGTTCTTCAAGCATAGTGAAACTCTAGATCCCAGAAAAATCTGCTACTTAAAAGTTTGCGGAACATTTATTTTTGAGCCAAACTGGAAAAGTTTGCCTACTGTCTAGAAGCGCCTGCAAAATTTCCAGTTATGAAATTGACAGCCCACTTCACTTTTGATGCTGTCATCTCATTTTTTTTAAGCACTTAAGATAGTGCACTTATAATAGGAGAAAGGATCCAAGCAGAGCTAAAGGAGAGGGAAATTGCTTGGAATTGCTGGGAGCTGGAAGCCTTTGCTTCTCTCCCCATTTTCTAAGAGCAATGCCAGAATAACCTTTCCTGTTTTCTGATTTGGAACAAGCATTGAAGAAAAAGTGAAATGTGACCATTTCTTCCTTTACTGTCCACAAGAAGAAACTTCTTTTGCTAAATTATGTCTTGAGGAAATTTCAATGGGACATAAAATGTTATAGTTATTTTCATATTCATTTTTGAAGGAACTTGTAACGGAAATCTCTATAGCTTAACGATGGCTGATTGCTATACAGTAGAAGGGCTCCTTTTTGTTTGCTACAGCCAAGAGGTAGAGACTTCTATTTGTGTGAGGTTTTGTAAAAATCACCAAGTGACTATTTCCTCTGAATTGATACCTTGTTGTTTAAGATCTTTTTGACCAGGAATTGCTTTGCTAGACCAAGATGAACAAGCACCTGATTAATCTATAATTCAAAACCAGGTTAGTTAAGGTTGTACTTGAATAAAGCTAAAAGGCCTGGTTTGTCCACCATGTCTGTAACCACCATTGGTTTTCTAAATTACTAATTCTGTTGAGGCCACACTACAGACAGCTAGTCTGAACTTTTACTGAGCCAGGTGCCTACCTGAATCCGCAGATCTTGTTGACACTGGAGAGATGCTGAAAAGCTGAGGCCTCTGCTCTTCTCTACAGAATTGAGAAAATTTATCATGCATATCTCAGCACTCTCTCCTTACTGATTTTTTCTCCTCCTTGAACTGTCAATCCACAAGCAGCTCTGGACAGTGGAAACAGCTGAAGTTCTTTAGCTCACTCTAGGTTTTTGGAAAAAAAAAAATATATATACAAGTATGTGTTGAATAATGTATTTCAAGGGCTGCCAGTGAGCATGACTGTTTACATTTACTTACATATTTAACAGATTTTTCTTTTTTTTTGTAAAAAATCCAAACACTCATAATCACATGCTTAGTAAATTTACATTTCATGATACATGTAGCTGGGAGACCTAGAGAGAGATAAGTGGCACATGTATTGCAGGTGACATCCTATAAAGTGTACAAAGTGCCATGTTTAGAAGTTGGAGCACAAATTAGTTTTAGTCTTTCAGGTTCATCTTCTGTAATCTGATCTTTTTTTCTGTTGTTCAGTTTTTCCAGAAGAGGCACACATCACTAAATGTATGGGTTCAGTATCTATTCATTTAGGTATTACAGAACCCTTTAAGAATCATTACAAAGCACTGATATCCCTGGAATCTTGCTGGTAAGAATGGAAGAGACATGTGTCATGTATCCCATTTGCTCACTGGCTCAGGTTTATGCCAAATAATCCCATTCATAGTGAGATTAGATCTACCAATATCTCTTAAAAAGTTTTCTTCCTTTGTGATATAACTGGGAAGACACTGTCAAATTTGCTTGGTGTAATGGCTAGAAGCCTTTCTAATTTCCACTTCAGTACATTTATGTGCATCTAGAATGTTCTCTGTTTCAGTATTATGACTTTATGAGCTCTCTCTTCTTTCTTATCCACTGACGTATTTATGGAGCTCAATCACCTCCCTCTCTGCTTAATTTTTCTATATATTTTCCTACCAGTAAAACAGTTTCAGGGTCATCCTTAAAATTTGTCCCTTTGTGCTGTTTTCTACTCTAACCTTCTCTCTACCTCTTCTCTTTCAAGGTTACCTTTCGCGACCAGAAGTCTCAATGCTGTATTGCAGCCAAGGTTTAACCAGGGCCTTGTGCAATGACATAATTGCTTGCTTTTCTCTGACAGATTCACCTTTTGCAACATATTTTCAGTGTCTGTTTGCAATTTTTATGCTGCATCATGCTGTCAGTTCATTCATTCAGAGACTGACTATCACATCCCATTTCTACAAAACATTTCCATCTGATAAGCCTCCAAGCACACCAGAGAACCTTTTATGATTAGCTCCATGAGCATGATCTTGCATTTCAACCCATTCCTATTTCTGTTCATCTGCATCTTTTGGTATTAATTTCTGATCTCCTCTGTCCTACCTTCCATATGCATAATATCAGCAAACCTTATCATTATGGATCTAAACTTGTGCCTGATTGAAAGCAGTAATCCAAGTGAGTTCCAAGATCATATTGTGTGGAACTTGACTAGAAACCACCTTAATACTACTGTCTGAAACATTTGTGTGCTACTATCCCTAAAAGTGCATCTTTTCCAATTTTCCAATTTCTATTTTAATTGTAACCCTTTTTCTAGATATATTAGTAGTATATCCAGTGCTACTATATCAAATATATCTAGCCAGTGACTTAATAGAAAAATCCACTACATTATCTGAAGGAGAAAGGTACTTTGTCAAAGAAACACATGAATAAGGAAAAATTTCATAATAGTTCTCCAGGAGAGAAGAAACAGTTCTCACATCATTTTTATTGCCATGAGAATACTTTCTCAGCTGTTTAAAAAAAAACAACCCAAACAAATAAACCACCAAATCTATTTATGGCTGCTTAAATATTCAGACAAACCAAACTTTATTATTTTGATGCTAGAATAGATGAATACTAAATAACATGTGGGGTTTATATGAAATCAAGGTGATCCTTTCTAGTTTTCCATCTGTGGTTGACTATAGCTTTCTCAAAAACTTACCTTTTGTGCTGAACTTTTCAGAGCTGGGTGAATCCGAGTTCTTTCACTAAAATTCCAGGGTGATTCTCTCACTGATTTCAGTGGAATGAAGATCATTTAACAGTAATAAGTAAGGTACTTTTAAAAAAATCAACCAAAGCAAAATATGTCTCACATCATAAGAGACATAGACGACTTAGGGGAAGGGTTAGTTTCCCCAAGCATTTAACAAAAAGACCACTTGACTTTTGTTTTGTATTGAAGAGCTCTAAAGCAGTGCTGACACAAAGAACAAAAAAACCCCCAAACAAACAAAAAGCCCCAAACAAACAAAACCCCATAGAATTAGGTCCAATAATTAGTGTACAATATACAGTAATGTAATAAATATTCTTACGAAATAAAGTTTCGTAAGCAGGACTGCTGTGGTAGGCAGTGACTATACAATCACAGAATCACAGAATATGCTGAGTCAGAAGGGACCCACAAGGATCATTGAGTCCGACTCCTGGCTGTGCACAGGACCATCCCCAAGAATTACACCATGTGCCCAAGAGTACTGTCTTAAAATCTTTCCCATAAAATCTTTTTACCAATTAATTATGCATCTCAGAACATACTTTTCATATAATAAAAGGTATATGTTGTTTCCATTGCCTTTTATGTCAACATAATTCATGTATCTTTATTTCTTTTGTGACTGTTCATATGTATTGCATAGAGTTCCAAATGGATTATTAAAACATTCATGTACTTTGTATAATTCCTTTTGTACACAGCTGTATGAACTGCCAACATTACCAAATCTTGAAATGTGTTTTTTTTTTTCCACAGCCCAAGCTCTCTTTTGTAGCTTTATATATATATTTCCCACAGAGAAACAAATGTTCTCATATTCAGTCTAAATAAACCTTTTAGTAGGCATAAGTTTTGCTTATTCTTGTCAGAGCAAAATTAGATATTAATCCAATGCCAAACAGAGTTTACAAGAAAGTAATTCAGACACCAGATTGCAAAGTGCTTTTAACTACTCCTGTACTATTTCCATATAGAAATTGGTCTCAACACCCTGAAGGAGAAGAGCAATAGAATGCACAGTGGAAATACGGGGAATATTTCTTCCCTGTTAATTTATTATGGTGAATTGGCATAATGAAGGATGACAAATAGTTGTTTTCTTTTCATCCACACAGCACTTCCCATTAAAACGTGAGTATTTTCTGTCTGAGCATAGAGTAACACATTTAATTACACAAAAGCCATGCATCATATGTTGAGAATGTAACATGACGAGCAATAGAAAATGTACTGTGTGTTGCTGAATAAAGAGTAAAAGGGGCCTACACTTTAAAAGCAAGCCTCTGTGGTGTTTGCACTCATTGAAAAAAAAAATATATTTTTTTCTTCTAAAAGGTAGAAAAGTTATATAAAAACTTTTCCTTGAGCTTTTCTTTTATCCTGTAGAATTGAACTTGTTGCTGTCATTACAAATTAGAGATTGCTATGATGAAATATCCATACCTAATATTTAACAATAGTATGTTCTGTGTAATATGCCAGTGTATAATGGTGCTTTGTTGATAATGTAGGTATACTGTTTCTTGTTCTCAATATGCATATAAAGTATTCACACATTAATAAGCACAAAGTAAAATATATCAATTCAAATCTTTGCTGAATTTGGTGAAAATAAAATTGACATGAATTTAACCTTGTTTATTTTAATTCCTTGTCAGAAGCTCACTATGAAACTTTATAATTTATCATCTTACTTGTTGTAAAGAAAAGTGATAGTCATTCCTCATTTGATAAAAAACCCTCCATAATCAGCTTAATATTAATAAATTATAGTAAAAAAAACCCAAACCCATATTTTTTCATGCTTTATGTAGTTACAGATATTTGATGTATTTATTGATATCTATCTTTTATCAGCAAGAGTAATAAAAATAGAGTCAAAACATAGGTAAGATTTCAAGAGGTAAAGCATGGTTAGTAGGGTTAAATATAGCATTTTCTTATTTGATTTTGTTAAGCATGATACAATTTTTACTGTATTTATCTCCAAAAATATGGAAAATGAAAATTACTATACATAATGCAACAAAGTTAAATCACCATTATGAACTTTGAAATAAATGTAGTATTGGAAAAAAACCCCAACAAATAAATTAAATGTGTAATCTGCAGTTTTTGTACTTTTACATTATAGCATTTTCATATGTTTCAATTATTTTTACTTATGTTTATATGTCAAAGAACAAGGAAACAAAATTGCTTGCTTGGTGTGTTTGTTAGTTTTCTTCTTTACCTAAGGAAAGGGTTTTGTAAAGGATACTGAGACTTCAAAAAGCATAACTACTTCACGAGGTTACTGAAGAGCCACTAAGTCTAAGACCACCTTACACCAATTTTTTTTGTAATGAGAAATTTTGGTGGGATGCATGGAGCATTGCTACTTTATTGTTTTTACTGGAGAAGTTTTACCCCACATTCAGGAGTTTTTTACTCCTTCAGCTTATTTCTAGCTATTTCTTATGTTTTGCCTCACTGCCAAGGGAGAAGCAGCTGTATTGCAGTGACAACATCACAAACATAAGGGCACAACTTTCATTCCTGCCTTAATCTAAATGAATGTGTTCACAGGTCTTTCTAACAGCCTGATTTGTATCTGAAGGCATTTTTCTTTTTTATCATGTTCCTTCCCTCTTCTTTGTCTCATTTAGATTAAGGAGTCTTATAATTGTAATGTTTATATGGTACTACTCCTTCATAAACTAGTGAGCTTAAATGAAACTGAAGCTAACATGACAGCACTTGCAAACCAAATGTAATTTAAAATCTTTTTTTTTTTTTTTTTACTCCTTGCATGTACAAGATAGCACACAATTTAAAGAACCTGTCTTCTAAGTACACAAACACCTGAAATGTTGTGTTTTATAGAATGAAGTTATCTTTTCTCAAAGAATCAAGTTGTTAAAAAGCTTTACCATCCGTCAAGATACACTGGCACAGAAGTTTATTAGAGTGGAAAGTTTGGCTTAACAAATATAAGCTAACTTAATAGGTCTAAAGCCTATGTTTTGTTTTAGCAGTTATTTCACTTTCTCTGCAGAAGGCAACCTTTTTCTATTTTACTGTTCAGGGTCTTATATTTAAAGTACTTTGTCTTGTGTGTCTGCTATAAGAAGTCTGCTTTGAGTGCTGACCCTTTGTAGTTCATAAATCTTTTGGATTTATGTTATAATTTTATTTGAAGTCATCACACAAATTGATATATTTTGCCTTAATGCAATTTAATAATACCAGTCCTTTAGATCACTAGTTCTTATTCACTTCTTTTGTGTGTCCACATCATCTTTTAGTGCCTACATTTAATGATTTTCACTGGATCTGAGTTTATTAAGTGAATGTACTACTCCATAGCAGCAGGAGTCTATCTGAATGCTTTAGCAATCTCTCTCTAAAATACAGGGATCAGATTCATGCCATGAAACCAGATAGTATTTGAGATCAAGCCAGTGTTTGAAGGTCAGAAAAATGGGATTTACAAACCCTAGGAAAATGGGGTAACCCAGTCTCCCTACTCCTGTGGAGCTACACAGTCAAGAGGGTGTGAGTCCCAGTGGAAATAGACAGCTATGGATGACTGTGAATGAAGTTTGCTCATTTGAAAGGATTTCTGATGACACCTCATGAGTGGGGGCTCTTCATTGAATGGAATAACCCTGTTGTTATGAGAGGGTGGTGTGTGTTGTCCAATGCTTGCGAGGCTGAGGGGAAACCCTGACAGCAGTGTGATGGGCTTGAGTGGGTAAGCTGAAGTACTTGAATGGCCAGATGTGAAAATGGTTTTACAGCCTGACAAGGCACTGCTCAGCTGGGAGAGGCCGTCAGAGAGCACCTGAGAGAGAAATTCTGCATTTGAGATGCATATAATAGCAGGTGGTTTTGCCCCCACCATTTCTTGGCAAGTTAACAACTAATATCAAATGGTTTTATTCTGTGCAATTAGCACAAAGAATGAAGGGTATTAATTCAGTGGTGTGTACTGCTACAGTGAGTTATATTAGGCTTAGACCGAGATGGCAGCATGGAAAGTTACTGATACCCTTGAATGCACAGCAGCTACCCAACCTCATGTATCAATAAGCCCATGTAGCTGCTACTGCTTTATCAGACAAATCAGAGAATTTTCTCTTGCGACTGAACTGAGTTGCAATGTTCTCTGTAAAATTTCAGGGGGGCTTACTTTTATTCTAAATGTTAATATTTCTTTGTGACTGTTAGAAATGGTCAATCTATTATGTCTATTTTGTGTTATATAGTGCCCTTTTACATGTCTCTCACTTTGTATCTGTTCATTTCTTTAATATTTAGTACCATCATATGAAAGCATTATAGTAACACAACAATCAAGCAGAAAGCATGCTTTTGAAACATAGTGACAGGCACAATAAATTCTTATTTTTCATATTACAGCATGCGTGTCTTCTTGAAATAATTATATACAGTTTTCACCAAAGATGTGATATGCTGCTGAAATAAGTCCACTAGGGCTTATTGTAAATGGTATTTTTGTGGCTTGCTTCCTTATGCTTTTGTCATTCTACACTTGATTTATAAAGAGATTCATGGAAAGTCATAATTATTTTAAGAAGGCAGCAGGGAAAGTGTTCTTTCAACATGTCTATAAATCTTTACTTCTGCTCTACAGAGAACTCTGCTCTCTTTGTCTGCTTTAGAAGTGTAAGAGGAGTATATCATAATGCCTTGAGTTGTCAGAGATTCGGGAATCTTTATAATATGAGATCAAAAGTGGAGACAATTTCATTGTTATAGTTCTAGCAACAAAGAAAAAAGGATACCAATTCGGTTGGCACACTGACAGGTATATATACACATGCACATATACACATGTATGTATAGCTAGGAAGCTAGTAAATCTGAGACATAAGAAGGGAGATGCCTACTTCAAATATGGACAGTTTTAGGGGTAATATTTTGAGGGAATGCAGAATATAAAAGTTCCCCCTCTCTGAATTGTAAATAGCTGCCTTTCAGAAGAAGAAAACTGTTGCTTCTGATGAAATCCATAGCAGATAGCACTTGGGCTATTGGTTTTCATTCTCCTAAGCACATATTTGCAAAAGACAATTTTCCTTTTCTTTTTCTCTTCTGCAAGGAACTGTCTCTTTGTAAGGCTTACAGCGTGTAAGAGGAAAGGTGTAGTTCTGGTGGTTATATAAGGACACATATTTCTTGTGAAGATTAGGGAATCTTTTTCATGGAAATTTAGAGAGGTGTGGAGAGAAATATTTGTCAGGAATTTTTTAGGTGCAGCTAATTCTGCTTTGGGTAGCAGTTAAGCTAAATGATTTTTTATGGCCTTTCCTCTTGTTTTTTTTAAAAATCTCCCAATGAGATCACAGTGGTAAAAAAAAAAACCAAAAAACACAAACAAAAAACAAACACCTGAAAGCTATTCATCAAAACCACTTTGTTTTAAGAGCAACACAGTATTTATTGCTTCTCTTTATGTAAAGTTACCCTACAGTCAATTGCAAAGAATTAGTTGTTCAAGAATGGACCTGTTTGTAGTTTTAGACAGTTGCATTGCTGTATTCTGCAATATACTGTATTCTGCATGCATATCATAGAATCAGAGAAAGGATATGGTTGGAAAGGACCTTAAAGATCATCTAGTCCCAAGCCTCTTGCTTTGGGCAGCAATAGCATTCACTTCGTCATATTGCTCAGAACCCCGTCCAACTTCGCCTTAAACACTTTCAGGGATGAGGCATCCTCAATTTCTCTGTTCCAGTGCCTCACCATTCTCACAAAAAAATATTTTCCTAGTCTAAATTTGCCTTCTTTCAATTTAAACCATTTCCCCTTGTCCTGCCACCATGTCAAATGTCCATCGCCCTCCTTTTTATAAGCTCCCTTATGTTACGGGAAGGCTGCAATATGGTCTCTCCAGAGCCTTCTCTTCCCTTCTTTGGGCTGAACATCCCCAGCTCTCTCAGCCCATCTTCATAAGAGAGGTGGTCCAGCCCTCTAATCATCTGTGTGGTGCTTCTCTGGACCTGCTCTAACAGGTCCATGTCCTTCCTGTGCTGGGGACTCCAGAACTGGATGCAGCAGTCCAGGTGGATTCTCAAGAGGGCAGAGTACAGGAGGAGAATCACCCCCCTTGGCTCATTGCCCACTTTTTTGTTGCTACCCAGGATGCATTTGGCCTTCTGTGCTGTGAGAGCACACTGTTGGCTCATGCCCAGCCTTTTATCCACAAGAACCCATGCTATATTAATGATATGAGTTGAGACTTAAATAAAAAGAACTTGAAATAATTTATTTGTTTGATTCTATTGCAACGGCATTTCATTTTCATTCTTTATTTTTAAAAAACAGAAGATCTTAAAAAAATATCTAAATAAAAATTAGGACGGTCAGAAAAGAAATTCCTAGAGCGCCAATATATTTCTGATGAGTTCCAGTCTACAATTTTCAGACATGCAAAAAAAATTTGAAATGTTTTAGTGGTTATGTAAAGAAAGTTTAGTCCATTGTTATAGCATATATTTAATGTATAGCTCTCTCTCTCTTTGATGTCCTTTTTTTTCCTATTAACAGTATGACTAAGAAAAACTCAATTCTGTCACATTCTTGCCTCATCTTTGTTTATTTATTTTTTAAGTATGAAAAAACCTCTAGCATAAGTATGTATCCTTTCTGAGTGAAAAGTTTGCAATAAAATATATTTTATTTACACTGGGGTAAAATCTAGGAGTATTCTTTAATGTCAGTATTTCATAGTGGTGCTGCAACTGAAAAAAACCCTCCAATGTACACATAGGATATTTATTCTGTGGATTAAGTCCCTTAATATTTTTGTTACCTCAATAACATATAAACAAGTAATAATTTTGCTGAAGCATGATATACTTAACTTGACAGTTTAGGAAAATTTGTAATCTTCTGGTTATTGCAATACAATATATTTAGAATACTCTATCACAGCATGAAATATTCCTCCTTGTAAACTGAATAATAGCCTTTCTTTACAAAAGGCCCACACATCAATATTTATTTTATAGCAAATTTTTAACAAAAGAATGCCCTTAATGATTTCCTGATGTCAGGTGTAAGTATACTGTATATAGTTCATCTATACTTAAATTAAGAAAATGCTATTATGACAATCAAAAAATTTAAATATGTATCTAATGTCATTGAGTAAAAATAATTTTTTTTAATTATTTTTCCTCTTCTAATTTTCAGAAGCTTTCAAAAATCTCAGTAGAAAAAGAAGCAGCTGTTACAGTCCTTCTTCATGACAGTACAGCTTTGATGCACAAAAACACAAATGAGTTCTATCATATAAAGTACATTTGGCCAATTAATATCCAACCCAGCTACTGCCAGGACAGGGCATTTGTCTCCAAAGACACTGACTTCTAGAAAAAGTGGAGAAAGAAAGAAGCACTTGACATCAGAGTAGGGCAGAAACTTGTTTTATGAGGCATCTTTTTTTTTTTTTTTTTTTTAATGTAGTAGGGCTTTGTTAAATTATATTATTAATAGTTTTTGTTTCCAGGAGTGTGAAAATAAATGTGTTGATGCTATTGACTAGAGGGACTAGAATTTCTAAGATATAGCCAAACACGATTGCCATAAACTTGGGGGAATCTAGTTTTGTAAGACTGCTGCTACTTCTTACTAGCCTAATTTGTATTCCTGGTCCTGTAATCCCCTTCCTATTATTGCCAATGATTTAGCAAAAATGACCTGGTACCTTTGAGATTATGAAAATGTCCTGAAGTATTAAGTAATGATTCTACATTAATCTGGTTATTTTCCTATGTTCCTTAAAGAAAGATCATCATGTGTTTCACTGTTTCATTCAGAATATTTTTTATATCAAACTTAAGTAGGCTCAGACATAAAGTTTTCTTTTTTTTGTCAAGATGCCAGCCTCACATAGAACAAACAAAATTGTATATCTTGATTTAAGTCTATGTGTTTGTGCCAAATCTTAAAACTGAAATAACAGCTTATATCAGTCTTAGCCCTGATGAAGACTACAGGTAGAATCAAATCTATCCACATGAAGATTATGGTGTAGCTGCCATTCAGGTTAGGGCACAGTCCTTCTCATACTCCAGATAGATGTGCCAAAGAAGTATTTGTTCGTCATGGTCCAAAATTGTTACTGGAAAAGATCACTCACCAAAGTTAATAGTAATTGCATTTGTCTGAGGACTACGTACATCATACATGTGTTGAACTAAGATATTTCCATCTGCTCTCAATTCTAAGTACTCAGTTTCAAAAACAAATCCAACAAAAAACAACAAACTTTGCAATATATTTCCTTAATTTCCATCTAAGTGGTGTTTTCCTTAATCAAAAAAAGTACAACCCGATTACATTTTGTATGTGTGGGTAGATGAATATATAAACAGAAAAGCCTTGTATTCAACTATAACAGGTTTTCAAAGCAAATTCAAAGAAACAAACATCATATGTAATAATTTTTCTTTTTTTAAAGTGACATGCCAAGCTGTTCAAGTTTGGCTTTTCATTCCTCTAGTGGTAAGATAGCTGCTATGTTCTCTAGCTCTCTCCTCTACATGATTTAGGCAAGACTGCAGTGTGGTGCATTTAAAATGGAATTGACAACCAGTTCAGAGAGAGGAAGAGTGGGTTTCTAATATGAAAAATTGTCTGCTTCCTTGAATTTTACCAGTCATGTCGTGTTACATTAGACAGAGTAATAGAACATTAGCTGTGTAATGAGACACGACTGCTAAAATGTAAAGGAGAACACACTTTCAGATTGGCTAGTCCTGTTGAAAGTGATAGCTTGCATCTAATCTGCAACGCTTGTAGATATTATGCAAACCAGCTGTTTGTGAATTCCAGATCATTTGGAAACTGGAAAAAATGTCAGATGCACTACAAGCTTCTTAAAATATTTCTGAATCTTACTTTTTGTTACTAGATAAAAAGAGTTTTTTGAGAAACACAATTATAAGTCATTTTCATTTAATGTTTGACAGTTTCTTAGATCTTTGGGCCACAACTTCAATTGAATTATAAGGGATTTTGTTTTACTGAAGTCAACAGACTTTTCAACATTTGAACAATTTTAAAACTTCTCTGTCTTAGAGGTTCAGTGGCTTAAAGTTTCACAGTACCTAACAATGTAGCAGGTAACAATGTCAGTCCAAAATTATTTTCACCTTGTTATGAGATGATGTTTCATTACAACTAAAATGCCTCATAGAATGTCTTCTAGAGAAATTTTATCAGGAAAGAAGAAGGTAGAGATTTTAATTTCAGATTACTCTGAGTAAAGATCTGACTCCTGAATTTCAAGGTGTGAGGCATGCTCTCTAACCACTGAGTTGCCAGATATTCTAAGGCATGCTAGATATTCTCTTCTGTTCCATGACAGGTAACAAAAAGTTTTCTTTCTTTCCCCCTCTCAACCACTGGCAAACAAGAACGAATTTCAGACCCTTGATTTTTTTTTATGTGCTGTAACTGGGTTTCAACCATGTCACACAGCAAAACAAACCTATTTCAAAATCTGAACATTTCTGATGGTTTTTTCTTTTCAGTACTACTGCTTGTTACTGCAATGCTCTGTATCATGTGGAAAACCCTTAGAACTTGTTCTCATCCATAAGTTGTGTTTTGGGTCTGGAAAGAGAGAACAAGATGGTTGGCATGTCATAGTGGACCCTTAAGAACTTGGCACTAGATTTATGTTTTGACTGTGTTGATTAACACTGACACAATAACTTATGAAAATAACCCTTGCAGTGGGAATATGAGATTCCTTTGCTCAGAAGAAAGAACATTAAAAAATTGAAAGATTACATATATGGAAATGTGCATCTAGAGAAAGTCAAAAGATGGAAGCTTCTAATGCTATCAAATCAATCTGTTCATTATGTCCCTTACATTTATTATTTAGAAAAAATGATTCTACTTTCAAGTACTCCAGTTTATTCAGAGTGCTGCCGTTTTATTAAGATATGCATGCTAGGCAAACCTAGCTTCGTCTGAAATCACTAGGAATAGTCAATCTCATAAACAGCAACTCAGAACGGGAAAAAATCAAAACAAGAAAAAAGAGATTGATTTTTACAATGCTGATTGAAGATGAACATTTAGAAGGAGAGTGGAACAGAGTGAGTCTATGAACTGTTATGTATGTAGTTTTTTGAAAGTTTCTCATTTATTATTACTGTGCAATTACAGTTTTATATGTCTATACCAACCATAATTTAGCATCAGTGTAGATGAATTGCCAATACTTGGCTTCCTCTGAGCAGAAAATGCCAAATTGCTGAGCTGAATTATATTATCAAGCAATGTACAAATTTTTATCTGTTCTGTCTTTATTTGCATCTCGGGAATCACATTGCTAAATCTTCACATAGTATCTTGAAAGAGTATCCCTTTATGACTATATTTTCCCCACATATACTTTTTATTTAAATTGAAGTTGTCTCAACTTACATTTTTAATAGAACTGAAATCCTTTGGGTTCTTATTAGATGGAATCTAAGCACAAAATTCTCTCATCTGCTCTGCTGTACAGATCTTTGAAGGGTAAAGAAATCTCTTTTATATTTGCAGTTGTGGTTACAGACTTGATATGCTTATGTCTTTACATTGCCAAAATGACAAAGTTTTATATATGCAGTTGCAGTCATACTCAAACCAGAAAAAGAAAAATGAGAAGAGAAACTAATGTATGGTTTCTTCAGATCCTGGTTTACGCTTCTGCAGATACAGACCTCTTAGAATTTGTATTTATAGAATAGATCTTTGTCCAAGTTCTGATAGGTGCTTTTTTTTTGGGGGGGGGGGCGGTTTGAAGTTTTTGGGTTTTTTTTTGGG
>JAWWEE010000105.1:68080044-68118398 GCA_035221455.1 Xenops minutus | reverse complement strand
TTGTTGGGTTTTTTTGTGGGTTGTTTGTTTTTGGCGGGGGAGGAGTGGTTTGGGTTTTTTGTTTGTTTTTGTTTGTTTTTTGTTTGGTTGGTTGGTTTTTGAGGGTTTTGCATAGATCTTAGTAGAAGCCTTGCACTGGAAACAGATCCAGAAGTAGGACTAACAATTGGACTGTGCTTAGGACATAGGTAATGTAGTTGTAAAGATAATTTTATTGTAAAAATATGGCTCCAGAAGACTGCATGGCTGGCCTTAGTACCAGCAAGACAATTTTTTTACAACTTCTCAATATAGATTTTCTGATGGATGGCATTTCAATATACAGAAGCAGAATTTTGAAACTGTATTGATGAGGCAACTTATCAAAGCCAAGAAGGAAACCCATTGTAGAACCTGTATGACTTCTGGTGTTTACCAGAAATTGGCTAAATATAATGTCTAAACTAAGTGAGAGTTAGAGACAGCTGTCACTTATAAAAAAAGAAAGAATAAAAAAGGAGTGATTTTGGAAAAAAGGAGTAAGAATCTTGAAGTTATTAAGCTAAGTAATTGCAGTAATTCTTTTCCATCTAAAATCTCATGATGATGATGATGATGTTGTCTGTTGTTATTATTTGCACAGGTAGATGTGCACACATTTTAATTTCATCACATTCCATTGTAGGGTTACTAATGAAATATGCAGTGACTTTTGTGGGAGCATAATATCTTACAAACCACCATGCAATACAGAGCTGCAGAGTCTTTCTCACTGCAGGCAACAAAAAGAAACAAAAAAACAAATAAAAATATCTGGGCTACATAATTGAGGTTCCTCTTCATTATTCTAACATTTGCTAGCCTCAGGCTTTAGAATCTGCTCAATTGTAATGAATCGTTAAGATTTCAGTTGGACCAAGGAGAAGATAACACCTCATTGTATTTTGTTGTTTGCAAGATTTTATCAAAATAACATCTGCTGACTTAAATTGTGGATGACTTAATTTTTAAACACTTGTTCCCAACCTTTAATTTTCTGCAAAACAACTACATAAATTATTAATTCATCTATATTTCCTCAAGGCGAGCTAGACTTAAGGTCCTTCATAAATATTTAAGAATTCAATTGCAAAATAAACAAAAACTTCCCTTTAACTTTTAATTGCAAGTCCCCAAAACCAGCAGTAGAACCATCAGTACCAGTAAAGAGAAAGACTTCAGGCAGAAGCACTTGTTTTTTATTCAAGGATTGAGCCTTTTTAAGTTGTGAAAATTCAATATGCTTTTGCACCAAGTTTGCAAAACATGCAGTTTATTAGCAACAGATACCAGAAAAAAAAGGGCCAGTGTTCAAGTATAATCCAGTTTTGACTTGAAAATCTGCCCAGTGGTTCCCAGGAACATGAAGTGCAACACATATATACACTGGTGTATATATACCCATTCTCCAGGAATACATCTGTCTGTATTCATACAGTGTGCTATCCAGGTCCAAATCTGAGTTGCTGTTTAATTCTGGCCCTGGATCTGAGAGGTGAAGCAGTCTCAAGTTTCAGGGCTAGCCTAACATAATTTCAGCTGCCAGCTCCTCCCTTTACCCAAAGGAATTGTACTAGTAATTATGGATCACTGCATTTGCTATTTCTCACCCCCTCACCAGAACAGTCCTCACTTTCTAGAAAAAACAGCTCTCTGAACTCTGGAGTGGGGCAGAGGTCATAGCAAAATGAGCAAACTGAGTCCTGTGAATGTAACAAATTTAATTATTTATATATATATATGTGTGTGTATGTGAGTATATACTATTTTCTTTTTGTAAAAAAGTGCACTTTTCCATAAAATTTGTAGATATTTTTCCCCATATCATACATGAGAAAAATACTACAGAATCATATTTCAATGCTTTCATGTTTCAGTCTTGTTTTGAGATAAATCTAATATTTTGAAAATATTTATTAGTTAAATTTATGTGTTTTGGTATAAAATTATCTTTAGAATCTTAGGGGTTTTTTTCACCCCCTAAGATAAAGTCACTAAATAATATTGAAGGGTCAAGTGATATCTTGCTTCATTTAAGAAATAATTTTATGGAGACAGTAACTATGTAAAAGTTTCAGTCACTGTTCCAAAGGAAGAAAAAAGAAAAAGATTCTGCCATAAAATGCAAAAACAAAGTGTCAGCATTTTCATGTTTCCTCTAGAAATATAATATTCCTCTAAAAGGTAAAACTTCATTTAAAATCTATGTGTGTAAAGGTGGAGAATTCTAAATACTTGCCATCATATGGCAGGAAGAGCTTCAATTGTAACCACTTTTGCTCTTTGCCTTCTCTTCCAGTCTCCCACAGAGCATTTTCACTGTTACTCCCCATAGGCATGTATTCATAGGTTATGACTGTGCTCTCATCATTTCCAGCGCTGTCCAAATCTAGTTCCAAGGAAGGATGCAAAATACAGGGATGTGAGAGTGGAGTAAGGGAGATTTAAAAGAGGCCCTTGAAAGTACTCCCCCTGCCTTGCCATATGGATATTGATTTCTCTCCCTCAGGCTGAATATAATTGCCTACTCTAATTTAGCATTGATCTACCCACCCAAGTTTCTTAAAGCACTGCACAGGCATCAATTAAATTGTTCCTAATACCACCTTTGTGAAGTAGGATAGCTATAATTATTCACACTTAGAAGATGGTGAGGGGTGAAAAGTAATTCGTCCTGAGCTATGCAGTGAAACAAGCCAAGATTAAAGCATGAGACAATTATACCCTGCCATGTGCCCGTTATCAGATCATTCAGACTTTTTCTAAAGGCAAAATATTTGCTCATCTAATGACTTGGGATTCCAGTGAAACATACCTGGTTAGATAATGACTGTACTAGGACTGCTGCTGATCAGATCAGATGTCCCTATTGCCTTCACTTCTCTCCTTTCTGGAATTTTTCAACTATCTTATTTTTTGGGGGGTTTTTGTTGGTTTTGTTTTGTTTTGTTTTGTTTTGGTTGGTTGGTTGGTTTTTTTCTTCCATCCACTCTGCTTAAAATGTAAGAGGTTTTTATTTCCTATGGTTCAGTTCTTGGCACTTGACTTGTTTTTTCCATGATAAGGACTTTTATGCATTATTACAGGCAAGAAGTAACACCTCTCGCTGCTGAAGATACGAAACATGGTTTTGCTTTGCTTTTTAGTATAATTTTATTTAGTAGTTAAAAAGACATCAGCTGGGGTGCTGATGAGGAATGCAAAGTACAAATTATTTCATATACACATCCAAGAGTTCTGGAAAATTAAAGTTCTAGCATATTTGTTATGAAAGTCCAATACTAAAGCAACACACAGGTTAGAATATTCTTTGAATAAGATAGTAGCAATAAACCAAAGCGAGACTAGATATCAGATTTAATTTAGGTAGCTTTTCTATGCAATATATGACTTGCAGTCAATGAAGAGGAAAACACGAATGAACCCCCCCTCCCCACCTACCATACTATTACAAGGCTTGCAACATGCACAAGGGAAAACATTTACAGATATGTTCAAATGTAAGGTGGACATGACCTGTAACCCTCTGATTCAAACTTTATCTGAGAGAAAAAACATATTAATATTGGAAAGCTGTATTATGTGTACAAACTTTAATTATCAGCTAGGCTATGCTACCCAGTGCTTACACAGAGAAACCACAGGAATGTTGATAACTCAGTATTTATTATTTGACCTCATTTTACAAAACTGCTTGACTTGAGCTATGTTAAGTCACTGCATTTTCGGCCAAGAATTTCCTACTTCAAAGAATCCCCTCTGGGTGGCACTTAGGGGCCTGGGTTAGATTTAACATGTTCATAATATGATCCAAGTTGCTGTAGGCTTCACTGTTAACATTCTCAGAAATTAGGAATATAGAATACAAATTCCTTATGTTGTTCTGAAGCATACATTTTTCAGCATAGGAGATGGAAGAGATGGTAATAAATTCAGTCTTACTTCCTGATGCAATAAAATGATGGAAATTTGGCAGTGTTTCCTTGCTCTGTCCCGTAAAATTATGAAATGAATGATAAAAAAGCTGTGGTATTTTTTATTTTGTTTTATTCATTCCCCACCCGCCCATCCCCCCCGTGTGTGGTTTGGTTTTGTTTTGTTTGTTTTCACTTTTTTTTTTTTTTTTTTAAATAGGATTTAACTAATAGACTTTAGTTTGAGGACATGTTTGTTCCTGGCTGAGGCCCTCCTGTGAAGGCAATGAATTACAAAGGATCAAAGAGTTGCAGGCGAAGTTTTTGCTTTCTCCACTATATCCACAAATACATAGTCTCTGTACATCTCTTATCTATATGATGATATTTTCTATGGAAGAAGCTTGAACTCTTTAATCGTTCCATATGGTGGGCCCTGGGACACACTGTCTCACTTGCTTACCATTAGTCTACACAGAATCACAGAATATGCTGACTTGGAAAGGACCAATTGAATCCAATTCCTGGCCCTGCACTGAACCATTCCCAAGTCACACTATGTGCCTGAGAATCTTGTCTGAACACTTCTTGAACTCTGTCAGGCTTGGTGCTGTGGCCACTTCCCTGGGGAGCCAGTTCCACTGCCCAACCACCCTGTGGGTGAAAAACCTTTTTCTAATATCCAGCCTAAACCTCTCCTGTCATGTACAGCCTGTCAAAACTGCATTGTGAAGGAAATATAATTATTTCTATATGCTTACTGATTTTACAACAAAGGGAATTTTGTCTAACACTAAATAGAGAAAATATAAGATTATCACAATCTGTCAGTATTTACTGCATTTTAAGATCTCCTGGAAACATATCTGAGTCCCAAGTTGCACAATTACCATAAAGCTCCAGCACGAAGTGCTTAGTGAAGCAATTTCTAGGCATGGGTGCTGTTTCTCCGTGCCGCCAGCATCAGCCCAAAAGAGAAGAAAGCTTTTCCATTACATGCTGATTTCCTTGCCTGTGTTTCCACTGCCTTTTCCATTGTCTAAGTATGTAGAGTTAGTACTACCCTTACATAGATGTTGCTGTCCTGTCTACCCTGAAACTCTATGGAGCAAGTAGCTTCTAAAGTAACTGGAGTAGGAGTCAATATTGCACATGAATTTGTCATGTGGAAATACTACTTTTGCTGTCACTTTTCCCATCAAGTAACAGTAAGGTTTGGGGATATATATTATTAGTACTCAAATAGCACATTTTGTTTATATGCTATTTACAAAGGGATCTGTGCCTGCAGATGCAAAAAAATGGAGATAATTACTATTGTTTATTTTCCATTTGCAGAATTAAATGGGGAGCTTATGTATGTATATCTATCTATATCTAATCTCTATCTCTATCTCTATCTCTATCTCTATCTCTATCTCTATCTCTATCTCTATCTGTACATGTAAAGGGAAGAATGATTAACTAAAATGTAACAAGTACTTTGTAAAAAAGTGGGAAAGAATCTTTGGCTTTATGGTGTTGTCCGGGAGGTAAGGCAGATAATAGCTTTCTCTGATAAAAGTTTCCTAGTCAAAGAAAAGCATTTAACATCAGCAATACCTGAAGCGTACACTGTGCAACTTTAAGCATCACCTCAGCGTGGAACAGTTGGACATATTCATATGGGCTTTTTGATAACCCCAGGACATAATGTGTGCTCTGATCATTTACAAGAAGTAGGAATACTTTTCATATGCATGATCTACCATGCATTTTAACTGGGAAAGGAAAGGTACTTATCAAGATAACACTGACAGGTGGCAGAGCAACTTGAAGAGTAAAAGATAGAAATTCTCAGCCAGAGGGTGTCAAGAGAAAATGAAATAATGCTGACTGGTGTAAGCCGATATGTCTCCAGTTACAGCATCCTGCTTGTGTGAAATAGGACATTTGGAGCAATTTGGATTGATAATGCTGATAATTCTTGCCTTGCCCCAGTTGGAGTTCCTTAATTTTCCTTGCAGCATTCTTTCACACTGATGCATGCAATCATGCTTTGTGCAGCAACATTCAGGATAACTTTAAGATGAAACAATTGAGAATAACAATTTTCTGCTGGCAAAAGAACAATTGTTAGATTATGAGTCATGGGCCCCCCCATGTATCTGTTTAAATTAAGACAGGTATTTTTCAGACATCCTGATTCATAATTCCCTTTTATATCATTTTCTCTTTGTCACACTTTTTATTCACCTTCTTCATGACCTGAATGACTCAAAAGCAGTGCACTATCCTTAGTTTAAAATATCTTCGCTTATACTTTTTCACTGCCAAAAGAAATAGAAACCCCAGTAAGAATCACAGAATCACAGAATGTGCTGAGTTGGAAGGGACCCACAGAGATCATTGAGTTCAACCCTTAGCCTTGCATAGGACCATCACCAAGAATCACACCTTGTACCTGAGATTATCATCCAAAATGCTTCTTGAACTATGTCAAGCTTGGTGCTTTGGCCACTTCCCTGGGGAGTCTGTTATAGTGCCAAGTAATCCGCTGGGTGAAGAATCTTTTCCTAATATCCAACCTAAACCTCTTCTGACACAACTTCAGGCCATTCCCTGGGGTCCTGTCTCTGGTCACCACAGAGAAGACATCAGTGCCTGCCCCTTCTCTTCCCCTCATGAGGAAGTTGTAACTGCAGTGAGGTCTCCCCTCAGTCTCCTCTTCTCCAGGATGAGTAGATCAAGTGCCCTCAGCTACTCCTCATACGACTTCCCCTCAAGGTCCTTCATCATCTTCATTGCCCTCCTTTGGACAGTCTCTAATAGCTTAATACCTTTCTTATATTGTGGTGCTCAAAACTGCCCACAATATTCAAGGTGAGGCCGCCCGAGTGCAGAGCAGAATGGGACAATCCCTTCCCTCAACCAGCTGGCGATGCTTTGCCTGATGCCCCCAAAGACATGGTTGGCCCTCCTGGCTGCCAGGGCACTGCTGACTCACATTTGACTTGCCAGGACCCCCAGGTCCCTTTCCATGGCACTGCTTTCCAGCATCTCATTCCCCAGTCTGTACAAGCATCCAGTTACCCAACCCGAGGTGAAGAATCTGGCACTTTTCCTTGTTGCATTTCATATGGTTGATGACTGCTCAGGCCCTTAATTTGTCCAGGTCTCTCTGCAGGGCCTCTCTGCGTCTGAGGGAATAAATAGCTCCTCTGAGTTTTGTGTCACCTGGAAACTTACTTAGTATCCCTTCCAGTCCCATGTCCAAGTCATTTATGGAGATGTTGAAGAGCACAGGGCCCAAGATCGAGCCCTGTGGAACCCCATTAGTGACAGGTCACCCCATTCACTATTATCCTGTGTGCTCGACCCATGAGCCAATTGCTCACCCACCACATGATGTGTTTATCTAGCTGTGCTGGACATTTTATCAAGAAGGATCCTGTGAGGACCAGTATCAAAAGCTTTACTGAAATCCAAAAATATTACATCAACTGGCTTCACTTGGTCAGCTAAGTGGGTTATCTTGTCATAGGAGGCAACCAGGTTGTATAAGCAGGGCTTTCTTCTTGTGAAGCCGTGCTGGCTGTGGCCAACAACTGTGTTGTTTTTCAGCTGTTTTTCAAGACTTCCCAGAACAATCTTCTCCATAACTTTACCAGGCACTGAAGTCAGACTGAGAGGCCTGTAGTTTCTGGGGTTCTCTTTTTTGCTCTTCTTAAAAACTGGGACAATGTTCATCAGCTTCCAGTCATTTAGATCTGAGCTTTGAATGATCTCAGGGTTGAGTGGGGGGGGTTTTGTGCTTTTTGGTTTGTTTGGGTTTTTGTGTGTGTGTGTTTTTGTTTGGTGAGTTGTTTGTTTGGTTTGTTTTTTTAGGTTATTTTTGAAAGAAGGCACTTAGTGCCATGTTCTAGTAATCACAGTGGTGTTGGATCAAGGGTTTGACTTGATTATCTCAGAGGTGTCTTCCAACCCACCTGATTCTATGATAGATGTAAAGAGATAACTTTTTGTAAATTTTCACTTCTTCAGTCTTGCTGCTGTGCCATGAAAATGTTTCACTAAGATTACTTGGAAACATCATCAACACATTTTGGATGCTTTGGACTATTTTTCTAAATCAAAATAGTCAGACCTCAGCAACAACACCACCAACAATCCCTTTGACAGTTATTTCAGATTTACAGTTTGTTTTAGTGTTTTACAGTAGCCCCTAGCCACCTGAGAAAATAGGTAAATCTGACCCTGAACATTTTCTTAAGTGTCTAAATTAATCAACAGTACTTCAGTACTATGCCAGTATCAGTGGCAACAATAGGTGAGATTTAAAGTTGCTTTTAACTTCTTTTTAACTTCATATACACTCATGGACACGCACATGTGAACTATAAATACACAAATGTCTCTTGACAGATAAATATGATTGCTTGCTTTAATCGCCTCTCAACAAACAAAAATTGTTTAAAAATGCCTCTGTATTATCTGATAATATATGGGGTTTGCTGCAGTTTGTATTAAGCATGAGTTAATCTCTCACAAAACAATGTTATACCAAGTCTCAAGGTTGGCTGTAGGACACACTATTTTAGCTAATATCACACAGGAGATCAGTTATTTCCCATTGTGATTCTCAATTGGCATCTTGCAGTGAGCTTGTTTACCGCTCCACAGCAGAATGGATTGTCTGTCGTTAAGTACAAAAAAGCTGCATAAAAATAGTGTTAAGTCTCTGGTTTAAGCTGACAAATTCTAGGAAAGTCTAAATTAAAGATGAAGTATCAGAACAACACTTGGGGTTTTTTTGCAGTAATATTACCTTGCAATGGGAAAGGAAGACGACATAGGCAATAGTTTTTGTCTAGGCATTACCATGTTAGTCAGAAAGTAAGAGCTTTTACAAGGTCCTTGCTTTTCCTTTCCACATTTAAACAAAACAATATAAGTGGACCAGTACTTGTAGGCCAGCTTTTGGTACAATTATAATTTGAAATGATTGAGTTACAGGAAGAATAGTATTTCTAATGGAGATGTTGACTGAACAGCCAGGCAGTGGATTTATAATACTGTCAAGATGATTAAATCAGGTTTTTCAGAAGAGCAGACCTTAGTGATTTGAGGGGTATTCTATTAACTTTTTTTTAAAGGCACTGGTCTGACATAAGTAGTATTAAAGATCTGGTACAATAAGGCTTGCGCTTTCTCTGTGTCAACTGAATCCTTAAAGACAGGCAGTGAGAAAAAAAGAAAAAAAAAACAAACAACAAAACCACAAAACACATACACATAAAATTGAAAAGCAAGCATGCCAAAACAAACATGAAAAAAAGGGGCATATTCTGGTTGCTGAGATAAGAACAGATGGATGAGTGACAGGGGAAAAAGTGCTCTTCGAGAAGGGTGACTACAGGAGAAGAAGACATCAAAGGAAGGTGGACATGCCTGTGAAACAAAATAGGAAAAAAAGTCTCCAAAAGGGCTAATTAAGAGAGACAACAAAGAAAAATAGTGTTTCTTGGGTAACTCACATACCTCAGAGAAAAAATTAAAAAAAAAAAATTTATTTCAAGGCAACGTTATGCATTTTGGTATTCCTATTCAGAGAGAACATAAAAATGAAGAATAAATACAAGATAATTCAGATCACTTGGGTTCACGGTAGGACTAGACTAACAAAACCATCCCTATTTCACCAGCCCCACCTCCTCCCAGTAGGCATTAAGATGCCTGTGTTGGTCAGACGACAAACTCCTGAGCAGCATGTATGAGGGAAAGAAAAATCTTTGTCCTTGCCCAATTGAAAAAAAAAGTTTCTACCAGTTACTATTCCAATGTCAGATTAAATCACCTAGAATAGACCACTTAGTTGCTTAGACTTTTTTCTTTGTGGACAGTAGCCAAAAAAATAGCATCTCCAGCTATTAAGGCTCTAATTTATTTGTGGAAACATCTTTCTCTGGTGGCAGCAATGGTCCTAAAACAGACGTAATCGGCAATGGAAGGTGAAGGGATTTGAGTCTGTGTTTCAAATTTAGCTAATTGTCCTTGTTCTGTGTCACCATGTTTATTCAGAACCTCAGTAATAGTATGATTTTTTTCTATGAGGTTATTCTTTTCAATAAAAATCTATCCTTGGGAAGCTGCACAACTTCTGCACAGGCTCTGCATAGAGTTGTTGCTATTTTTCAACAAGGAAGTGGGTTGCAGCTATAGAGAACAAAGTTTGGCTTCTATTTTCAAAGCCTGAGGCTCTGGTCTGCAGTCAAAGCCAAACTCTCACTGCTTGAGTTGTGCAGTGTTTAAATAAAAGTACTCTCCGTGTTAAATTCAAGCTCTCCATGCCATGGCAATGAAAATAACATACTGTGCCTGGGAAGTGCCTGTAGGGATGGAGCCATGCTGCTGGAAGCAGGTGTGTGCATACAAATGGTAAGCAGGGAGAGAGAAGCCCTCAGAGAGCGGTGAACTTTTTGTGATTCCTGAAGACCATGCGGCTTAGCAGTTTAGTTGTTGTTGGTGGCTGGAGAAACCCACCACCTTCTGTACATATATCCTAGGATTTAGAGAATTTTTCTTCCTGTTTTCTGGCTAATTTTTCATAGGAAGATATAAGGCACAAATAAAATGCTGTCACTGAACTAATATGACCCAATTTCAGATTTATTTATGAATAGGTATTGCATATTGCTCTTATTGAAATTAATTAACACATGTTAATAAGAATTTTAAGTTCTTGAAGAGCACAGCTGTACAACTCTGTCAAAATATAAGAAAAGTAATTACAAGTACATCCCAGAATCGGCATACTTGGCATTAAAAAAAAAAAAAAAAAAAAAAGAAAGAGAATCTCTGTGTCACGGGCTTGAGGGCACCAGTAGTACTTAGTGCTTCTGACCAGGCTCACTTAGGATCTTCTGGGACCCTCTCGTATGCTGTGCACATGCACCTGGGTGCCTCATTTCAGCTCAGCCTGCAGTGGTTGCTGAGCTGAGTTTTAGATGTCTGTGCCTTGTTCCCAGATGATGTTGGCTGAATTTCCTGAGTTGACTTGACCTTGGACCTGACTTGTCATCTCACATTCATCCCATTGCCACTAGACTATTATGGGATCCATTGGTGTGATAGTCCTGCCCAGCTTGCTTGCTTGTGTGATGCCTGTTAATAAGGACATTGTCCGTCCTGGAGCCTACACCTGCTCCTGCTCAGCCTCCTTTGCAGCGCAGCTCCTGCTGCTCCCAGACACCTGCACTTTTTAAAACTGTTTATTGATATGAATGGTGTACAAGGCAGATTATTCATAGGGATGGGTGTGGCCTCACCTCTAATATATTATGTGCAGTTTTGGTCACTGCAATATAAGAAAGATATTAAGCTATTAGAGACCATCCAAAGGAGGGCAATGAACATGGTGAAGGGCTCTGAGGGGAAGCCGTATGAGTGGGTGAGGGCATTTGGTCTGTTCAGCCTGGAGAAGAGGAGACTGAGGAGGGACCTCACTGCAGTTACAACTTCCTCATGAGGGGAAGAGGAGGGGCAGACACTGATCTCTGCTCTGTGGTGACCAGAGACAGGACCCCAGGGAATGGCCTGAAGTTGTGCCAGAAGAGGTTTAGGTTGGATATTAGAAAAGATTCTTCACCCAGCGGGTGATTGGAGCAGGTTCCCCAGGGAAGTGGTCCCTTGTGGGTCCCTTCCAACTCAGCACATTCTGTGATTCTGTGATTCTGTGAATGTATGGATGCTTCTTACTGGAAGATGAATGTAGAAGCAAAACTTTTCTGAAGCATCATCATTGTTGAAGAAAGTAGTAGTTTTTGATAGTGCTCATGATTTATCTGCACTTCTATTTTGAAACATGCTTCTATACAGAACCATGGGTTTTACATAAAATTTACCTAAGGACTTCCATTAAAAATACTTTAAAGCTTTTGTTTTAAAGTTTTGCTGATTTATGATTATCTTTATTTTTAATAAAGAAAAAACTTCTTAAGCAAGAAAATATTTTTTACTCATAGTTATCTGCCCTATGAGGAACGATTAGGAATATCAAACTAAAATGTTTTCAGACCCCTTTTTTGCTCCTTTCCATCAAACAGGAGAAAGATTATTTTTCTTTCTAGTCCTTGCACTTAATTTGCCTTCTAAAACCAACTGAATTGAAAATCCAGTGTTTTTGCAAGAAAATGACACTGTCAATAGTCTTGCACTGGATCTTTTCTTGTCACAGAAGAGGGAGGGTTTGTCAGTGTCTGGTTATAGCTGCCTAATTCTAAACGCAAATCTTAGTACCAGTCTGAACTTTCATATGTATTGTTGAGTCCTTTACAGGCTGGTGTATTGTAGCAGTGCAACTCCCTATGAAAGGGTGCTCATAGAAGAAGTGGTTTCTGGATGTCAGCAGAAGCTCAGATGGGTTGGCTCTAATGATCCTCTGATGTGAGGATGCCCCAGGTTTGCTAACTATTTGAAGCAGAAGCCTGGACTAGGTATCTAGTCCTCTGCCCCCAAGTAATTTTATTGCCATCATTTATTAAGATTCTGCTTAGACTTCAAAACATCTGGAGAGTCATGTGTTTTGATGTAGGCTTTTAAACGTCAAAGAGAAGTACAAGGACATCAGAATACCTGGTTTCATGGTACAGATGATACAGAGGAAATCCATCTAGCCTCTATTACTGGTATTTGTACAATCTTTAAAGGGGTCTTCAGTAAATTCTTTTTTGTTGAATAATCTTCCTGATAAAGTGTTTTGGTTTTTTTTGTTGTTGGTTGGTTGGTTTGTTGTTGTTTTTCTTTTTGGTTTTCTTTTTTTGTTTGTCTTTGTTTTTGTTTGTTTGGTGTTTTTTTTTCTTAAATAGAAACCAGCAACAGTGATGAAGTCTGAGTAACAGGAATAAAAAGCAAACAAAATGGAGATGTGGTTGAACCAGGCTTTTGGACTATAATTTGTGGGCTTTGAGATCAGATTTATTTAATACAATGTCATTAACCTTATGGACACTACACTTGCATTGTTAGTCTGCATTGAAGGGACTAGAACAGTGTTATCTTAATTTGGAATCTTTGGGGATTAATGTTGTGATGGGAGAAATAATATGATAATGTTCTTACTTCTCAGTAGTGTCTGGTAAACTTTTTTAAAATTATAATGTGACTATTAATGTTCATATTTAAATATTATTGTCTCCTTCTCCCATATTTCTTCTTAGATGTTTCTAATTGGTTTATAACCTCACTTTACATTCACAGAGAACATTCCAATCCAATCACGGATTCTTCATTCCAAAATAAAGGCAGGGATCCTTACACTTACAGTTGGGTTTATAAAGACTTAATTTTAGAAGTTTCAAAGTTTTGGTGCACTGAAATATACATCATTAGAGCTCTTACATACAACATCTGCTTACATCCTATAATGTCATCCTATTGTACGTGAACATTTAATCCTAACCCATTATGCCTCTCCAAGCAAGCTGCAACTCTGAAACCTAGGAAGGAGATTTGCTTCTGTTCACAGAGATTGATGCAATCTGTAATTAGAACCCCATACTCTTCCCAGCTGCTGTTGCTGGCACAGTTGCATTTGAGAATGATGTAATATATCTTCTATTGCAGCACTTCCTACTCTTTTCAGTCAAATGTACAAGCTTGCTAGCTTGGAACTCACCCATGCCAATCACTAGCCCTTTTTTTCTATTTAACTTTGTGCTGAGTTAAAAGGAGTTAGCCTTAGGTACCAGTGCCATGCTAGCACCCAGTGCAGGAGTTCGTTATTAAGTGAAGGAGAGAGACAGTAGATCAGTAGAAAATGCTTAAAATGCATAGCAATAGCATAAGTTAGAATCATGTTTGTGTAGGTCTAAATTATATATCTAGAACTGAAGCGTGTAACTGCTATTACAGTATAAGGGGCTGTAATTTTGGAAAGCAACAACTCCAAAAAGCGGTTGTAGCAGACAAAAAACTGTCCTATGTGGTGGTATCATAAAAGAGAAAAAGTGATTTTAGGTTTACAGATTAGGAAACAGTGAGTCACATTTAGGATATACTTAGGTAATTCTACATCTGAATGTGACTGTTAGCTGCAAATCACTCTTTTGCTCTGTTTTCTAAATCTGTGTTAAAAACTGGAAGAAAAAAATAGACATTTTGTGTCTTATACAGATAAAAGAATCTAAATTACAGAAACTAGTTCAAGGTAACTCTGATTAACTAGAATTAGATGAAGATTTATTAAGACAGAGAAATATGTTTTGTTTGTTAAAAGGGGGACTGAGAAATTACATGTTTCCATGAATAAGTTTCTGAGGAAAATAATGGAAAGTAAAAAAGCTAAAACTTATCAATGATAGGAAGAACAACAGTCAGTTTCTAGAAACATAAATGCTTAAAAAACTTAAATTTGCAAATGTCATTTTCTCACAGATTTTAATCTCTGAAACAACACATGTTTCGATGTGACTAGTCCTTCAACTGCCAAGGTTATAAAATCAAGGTTGGATGCCTTTTTGAAAGATATGCTTTAGCCAAAACAAGTTAGTGAACACACTGGAAAGTTAATTGGATGAAATGTAATATGAAGGCATTAAGAGTAGCAGATTTAATGATTCCTTTTAGCCATAAAAGTCTGTGAAGCCAACTAAAATACTTCAAGTGACCTCTGTAGATTTTTTTCTGTAAAGATAATGAAGAGCATTAGCCTTCTTAGGCCACACACCAATTATTTAATTACTTTCCATTCTCAGTAAACTTTCCAGAAGATTCACATTCTATGAGGATTAAACACATCTTTTTTTTTTTGTGAAGAGATAAGAGACTTCACACAGAGGAATACAAGAGATATTGAACCGTATATACACAAGTGAATTACAGCACCTGGTATCAAATCAATGGACAATTTCTGGTATACTTACGTAGAAATGACCCAATGGCCTTCAAGTTACATATGCAGCAAGTTAGAAACAAGTCTGAATTCTACTGGAAAAAGAGATTGTTGTTCAGGATCTGATCCTGATCCTGTTGTTCAGGATTGTTAGCCAAATAGAGGGATTGAATTTAATTGCTAGTCCAGCATTTCTTGTATAAAGTTGTTATGAAAGCAGCCCTGTGTGATGGAACTTCTATGAGGGAGGTATAATATTTTGCCTATCAAAAAAGCTGAGAAGGCAAAACCTTGAATATTTTCCTTATCAGCTCATATGAGGAACAAGAGTTAATAAAATAGACTATGAGATTGTTTCAATAAATCGCTTGCTAAAATAGGTTTTCTCCCTCTACACTGTGGAAAATTGGAACAGAAGTAAGATTCTGTAATTGTCTGAGAGTTTGGGGATTTTTTTGTTTCTTGTTTGTTTGTTTTTGTGTGTGTGGTTTTTTTTTTTTTTTTTTTTTTTTTTTTTTTTTTTTTTTTTTTTTTTAACTAGAGCCCATATCTACATATAGATATTTCCATTTTTGTTATTGTTGTGGCAGAACATAAACCTGGAAAAAATCCATGGACCATTAGTCATGATGACATTTAAGAAAGCAAGGGGACAAAATGAGCTTCCAATTACTCTTCTTTTCTTTTTTCCTCTCTCCAAAAACACACTTGTATGGTGCTGCATTAAGGAGCATAAATTGGATGGACTCTGTTCCCTGTTACATCCATATAGGCCCCTTGCCATCTGTGAGATGGTGCACATGGGTATCACAGAATTTATTTCCACATATCTTGCAATGAATATCAAGTGATTCTTTAAACTCTGCAGGGAATTCTATAACAAGATTTTAGTTTCCTGACAACACTTCAAACTAAAATAGTTTTGAATATGCAGTAAAAGGGAAAATAGTTGCTGTGGGATAAACTTAAGGGTCATTTTTTAAAAGGACACATTCAGATACAAGAGTAATGCTCTATTCTGAGCTAAGGGACCTATTCTTCAGTCTGTGAGCCTGTATTTCCCAATAACGTTAATCAGAGTTATGTATGCGTACTGAGTGGAGGCTAGATCCCTAATTATCTGAATGATATTGTTTGAAGTGTTTTTATATGGGTTTTTTTGGTGTGGGGTTTTTTGTGTGTTTTTTTTTTTCTTCTTTTAAAATCCTAAGTGTTTTTTTTCCATTCTTACTGGATTTAGACAAATGCATATAAAGGAAGGGTAAAGATGCCGTATGGAACTTTTATTTACTGAAAGAGATGTTGACTGCAAGAATCAAAAGAACAAGAATACAACTCCAATTCTCACTAAGAATCAAAAGAACAAGAATACAACCCTGATTCTCACTATGAATCAACAGAATTTAATGGAAATATAAAAGCAGTTCTTGTTCCCTTAACATAGTAAACTTGTGGAATTCGGAAGCAAGTGAAGACAAATGTTTTATTAAATGAATAAAGCTGTGATTTCATTTCTTAAATAAATGCACAGCATCATTCCAAAATTCCTTTCACAATCTGCAATAGCTATAGCTATGTGCTATAGCTAAGAACACATTCTTTATACTGACGCATGTGGAACCTGAATAAGGTCTTTCTCCTGTTACTGATGGTGATGCATGGAAGATATTTTCCCTATAGGAAAAAAATCTTTTATAGTATCTATCTATATATCTATGATAGATATAGTATCTATCATACTATCACCCTGACCATCCTATCTGCACTACTAATGGCAGGAAAGATTGAAATCAGAGCCGGTATGTGTACATGGAACAGTCACACCCTTGGATCCTCTCTAGATCTATGTGCAAGCAAGGAATGAAAACACTGTGAAGCTTGGGTTGGTTTCTGACCAAGGGACATTCCCAGCAGCTACTTCCTAGCAAATAAATGGGACTTGGAGCACAGATTATCTACTAAGATTTGCATACATAGCAGGACTGATTTACTATGATGATATTTCTGTTTTGTGGTGGTATGCAACAAGTGAACCATTGCATCTATCTCAGCAGTTTTTTATTTTCTTCTGGCCAACAAAAAAACATATTTCATGATGCCATCATTGTCTATATAGGATACAGACTATTTTCTTCCTCCTTTATAGTTTATTTAAATGCAATTAAAATGTATTTAAAAACTGGCTGAATCAGGTGCTCAACACATCCTGGTTAGCAATAGGTCATTGAAATAGAGAAACTGCTGTGTTTGACCCAATAACTGTGTCACTCCTGTTAATTTTCTGTGTTAGGTTGTACAATCCATTAAGAATGTACAGTATATGTGTTTCTCAAAACCACCACCAGACAGGATGCAATGCATGTGTGCAGAGGGATTAGGCTGCTCATCACCTCCTTTTTCCCCAACATGTTCTTGAGCCAGAGGAGTGGATTTATTAGAACAGCTATAGATTTTAAGTTTTTGTTGTCAAAAGAAGATAGCTGTTGCTATCAATGCCTGTTATAGGTGTTCACACAATACATTTACTTGTTTTGTCACGTGGTTCACTTTTAGTTACCCAATGGGAGTTACAGTGAGGAGGTTGACTGAGAAATCCACTCAGAAGTGGAAGGTCACGCTGATGCACTAGTGGTCTCTTAGTACAAGCTCATAAAATCCCTGAAGAAGTGGTAAACATGTAATCCTGATGTGTTTGCCCATAGCAGCCACCACATTCTTTCATTCAGTCTGTTATCACACAACCTATTGTTCATGTATATGTTGGCCTCACACAAATTTGGCTAACTCTTGGTGTCCTGAGTTTATCGGGATCTCTAGACACCAGAGCTTACCTATGTCCTTTTAAATATCTCGTGCCCACTCCTTCCCTTCCTGCCCTGATGTCCTTTTATTTTTAGATTACTAGGAAATAAAAGCAAAGTCATATTATTGTGGAATTCTTTTGCAGAAAATCTCTTTTCCCTTCTGCTAGGAGTTATCTGTATTATGTCACTGAAGAATTAATTACTTTTCAGAAATTCCAGTATAGCAGGTGCGAATGGAGTCAATATAATAGTATCTGGCAATGTGTAAGTATCTGTTGCTATCAGAAATTGTCAGATAGTTCCCCAGTATTTTCTGCACTCAGGATGTTTTTTTCTACTGGGAAACTGTGAATGTCTCCTGCTTCCCTATTCTGCAAATTACTGAACACCACTTTTCTGTTTATAAATGTGAGAGAAAACTGAAACAGCCAAAAAAATTACACAACTAAAAAAAGGCCCATTGTTCTGAATCGTAAAACTGCCAAAAAGGTAAATTGCAGGTCTGAAAATGAATTTATTAAAAGAAGATGGAAGACCTGTTTTTTTCAAACCTTCCAATAGAGGCACTAAATCAAATACCAAATCTTCAGTAGCAGATATTAGACGTCAAGCTTACAGCTCCCACATTTATCTCCCCATACTCTGGGTGTAGCTTGGTTCAGTGCTGGAAAGAATAGGGCTGCTATAATTAAGATGCAAAGACACTGCCTCTGTGTTCTTCCTCACACTATCTATATTGTTAGTCCTTGAAACCTAGGCATTTAGACTTAAAATAACTTTCATGTGAGCAAAAATAGCATTTATTAAGGCAAAAGCTGCTGACAATTTACAACTTATTCAGGAAATCAGAACATTATGCTTCCACCATTTCTCAAAAAAAAAAAAAAAAATCTTTATTAAATTTTTCTTCTTAAAAAAATAGTTTTAAGTGATTCATCATTTCTTCTACTAGCTGTTATAATATCCTTTCGAAAATGTTTCCTTTTAAGATTCAAGCACAAAGCTCACTACTTTTTTGTTGGATACTACTGTGGATATTTCTGAAGAACGATTTATAGGCTGTAGATTCCCTTACAAGTAAAAGGATTCAAAATGGAAAAAGATCAGAGCAAATAGCAAAACTGACCTAAAAAGGTACAGTTCAAGCTTAAAACTTTGATTTGGTAGGTTGCCTCTCATGCAGGTTGCAAATTTTTAAAATACAATTTTGTTTCTCTTCAAAGAAAAAGAAATACTCTCAATGGAAAACTCTTGAGACAGGATAAGGCTAGTAGTTTACTGTGGTGAAGCAGCAAAAATTAAGGTTCTAACTATGGTATTCTGGCAAAGCCAAGCAAACAAGTGAAGAAGTGTCACAGCAACGAAAGTCTTGTAAATTCAGGGGCAAATTACATTAATTCCAATATCAAATGATTACATACATACAAAAAGAGTCAAAGCTTTTCAGAATGACCATTGTAGTAAAGGAGCCATTTGGTGAGAGAAGCAGGAAATTTTGAGTAAACTGAATACTTCTGCGGAATGAATAAATATTTAATAAATAGGTTGCATCTGAAAGTGCAACAGGTTTGTGAAAATCCTTAGGGTTTGTTCTGGGTATATACTATTAGAATTAAAGATGGATGGGTCTTAGTTTTGTGTTACTAGTCTCTTCTGACTTTACCTCACAAATGGTGCATTTAAATTTATCTAATTTTTAGGTAGCAGACCAGAGGAGCTACTCACCAAAAGATGTTGTGGATGCATGGTTTAAAGGGAGACTAGATAAATTAGAAGAAATACCCATGGGAAGCTGCCAAAGAGACATGCTCACTCTCTGGTTCAGGAAATGGCCTGAGCTGAACACTGTTAAAGTCTAGGGGTTTAATTGGGAGATACAATCTTTACTAATTTTTGCTTCCCCTCTGCCTTCTGGTTTAGGTCTCTGCTAGAGGTAACATACTGGGCTCGTGCTGCCAATGCAAGATATTCTGCATAACACACTTTTGCTCCAGCAAAAAATCATGTTTGAATTTGATTCTCCTCAACTCTTGTTTCTAGATATATCAACTACTTGCAACTGCTGTTGTATATTTCTCTTGTGAGTTGTCATTGTTACGTAGAAAAATACCTTTTGGAGTAATTTTGATAGAAATTAGTGGATGACATTTATAAATTAATATAATTTTCCTAGCAAAATTTAGTACCCTTAGAATTATTCTTTTATTTTTCTTTTTTTTTTCTACATAAATGTTTATATATATATATGCATAGAAAATACATACTGAAACAGATTGAAGGAATGACTCCTTTAGAAGCCTAAGTTGCTGCACACATTGTGCTTTAATGAACAGCTGTGCTCTTCCATCTCAATTAGTGTCCATAGTGCAAGTGGAACTGAAAACAGGAGAGAAGACAGAGGCCTGCATCAGTGGTATTACAAAGTTCCTATATTTAAGTCAAAAAAAGAGATCAGTTTATCCTTTTTATCAGTTACTGTGAGGAATGAGAGAGGAAGACAATTGCATGAAGTATGTGAAAAATAGTTAATAAAACAAGGTGAACTAGTATCAACTTGAACATAGAGTTCAAAGACTATGAGAAGGGTAGTTAATAGTTATATAGCAAAAGCTCAGGGTACTGATAGAAGGATTGTGCAAGTCAACCTTGTGATGACTTCTGCTTAGAGTACAAAAGAGAAGGTCTGTAGTTTACAACAATCATAAAAATTATCTATAGTTTTTCACCTTACAACATAATTTTCTGTTATGTGCTATGAACCTACCTGAAACATTTTTTGACTGTATATTTTAGATGTAGTCTATTTTACTCAATTTCCCTCTCCATTTTTCCTTATGACCTCTGCTTGACTACAATGGAAATGGTACATTATCCAGTCAGTAGGTACTTTTCCCATATGGACTTGTTGAGTCTTATAGGATTTACCTGACAAGACAGACTGGGACAGCTATAGTACCCATGGGCTCAGGCTGATCATCACAGAGAGAGTTTTTTGTGCACAGCTGCCCAAGAAGATAGAATTGGACTATTACCAGGATAAGAGGGCATTGTAAGCAGCTGCAGATGTACTCAGTCATTAATGCTGAGGTGGTATCTAGGATGATATTCTTGTTACCTAAAGGTCAGAAGGTACAAAAAGGACATCTGCTTCAACTCTGTGAGAGAGCAGCACAGTGGAGAGAAAGGCATATTTATTGCATGATTCATATGATCAAACACAGACATTTAGTTTAAAATTTTCGGCATAAAAATGCCTATTTCTCTGTGGAGACTAGAAGCCTTTTTATTCAGATGAATCCCATGCAGAGCTCCTGCTATGGCAGAGCACTGAAGGCATCTTCACCCTGATTTGCTGCAGAACTTCATCTGAGCAGCAGATGTTGCTTGGATTTTCTGCAGAAGAAAGGAATAATCTCCAAAGGTTTCACTTGCTGATTTTTCCCCCTAATATTCATTAGTTTTTCTTTTTTATTCCTGCTGTTAATGTATATTGTGTCAGCCATCCTGAACTAAATCATAGCTTAACCATAAAGACATTTTATCAAACACTCATTCATTAATTTTTACCCCTCAAAAACTGCTATAAAGTAAGCTACTCTATTTCATTAGCGCAGGTAAATTTTTTTTTTTCTTTTCTGTATTCTGAAGCCAATGAGGAGCTGTATAGCTATGTATATCTGATCAAACGCCTTTGCTGATGGAAAGTTCCTTATATACATTACTGCATTAAAAATGAAGCAGCCTCTAGAGAGTTTGATTATTTTCAAATACAGGCAACGTGTTAAACATATAATCCTACTCCTGTGTGATTAATTATGTCTCAAGTTGCATGAGACAGGCACTCTGAACTTGCAAAAACATAAAAACTATCACCTAGAGTGAATACACTCAGAAATATGTATGAAAAATAAACAGACATCTCTTGAAATTTCCTAAATTGGGGAGAGAAATGAAACCATATAAATGTACTTCCAAGAACTAACACCGCATTTGAAGCAACAAGATAAATGGAAACAATGTCGCCTTGTTCCCTCTTGCATTTTATATGAGCTGCTGTGCCACTGTGTGACCTAAAGGAGTTGTTGCAGTATAGAAAGAGCACCAGTACAGCATGCCTCACTTCTTATGTAGGAACATAACACTATTTAAATGTTCATATACATTTTAACTGACATTGCTATATTCTGCAGTTGCCTTCTCCACAGTCTCTATTTCCTTTATTCCAACAAGCACGACAGGACAAGGTTCTAGCAGAAATATAGAAGACATCAACGTAACAAAATATTACCCCAAAGGGAGAGCTGAAATATACCTTTGCTTCGAATAACCCTACACTTGTTGCCATTAGAAAGTTAAGAATTTTTAAAAACCAGGCATTCATTGTTTCATACTTTTAATATATGGAAAGTGTGATATTTTGGATGCTTAAACTGGAGTCCACAGAGAATTAATTATTTCAAAGTACTTCCAGAAAAGTCTAGGGAAAGGGTGCCTCCCAGTCATTTCACTATGATTTTACAGTTCCTGCCTTATCAAGAAAATCTGCTCTGTAATTTAAGTTTATTTTTAGACTACTCTAACTTACAATGTTGCACACACTTCTCATAGCCATGGATCCAATGAGGCACTGCATACGCCATTCTACCTTTTCCCATCCTGATTTTGCTGCTATGCTTCTTCCCTCGAGAACATTTTTGCGAAAGGCTGAGGACTGGGAACTGAAGCAAGTGTGTCATCTTTGTGCCACATCAGCAACATAAAGACTGAAACAAAAGCCAAGATTTCTGCCCCAAAGATACTCATAATTTCAGTAACTAAGTGACTAGGAAGCTCATTTTGTGCTTGGCAGCCAAAATTAAACATATCAAATGAATAAAACCTGCTTAAATGAGTGAAATACTGAAGCTATTATTGATTGCAATTGGTTAATTAGTTATAGGGAATATTTTGATCCATGTTTTTGACTGCTAAAAACGGTGTCATAAATGAAAGACTTTTTTTTTTTTTTCCTCTTGCTGGGATTGTTGAGATTGGAGTACTTTTCCGATGCAGGAACAAATCTACTGTTACTTCTGCTTGTGATAAAATAGCTATGACAAATTTTGAAAAAAATTGAAAAAAAAAGAATAACTGTTTGGAAAACAATTCTCAGAAAATAAGTACGCTCTTCAATTAACCCACTACTTCAAAATGCAAATATAGAATTCTTTTAGTAATTCTTAGAACACAATTTAAACATCTATACCTGACAGCATTCTCTTTGGACTACTACATTATTCAATGAAAGGAAAGATTTCTCTGTTCTATAAAAAGATTTTTCTATTCTGTAGGTTCATTAAATAAAGCTCTTCAGAAACTCAGTATGTGCAGATACCAAATCTGTTTTTAGTATGGTAAATGCTGTGTTCAAAAGAAGTGTAATAGACTTTGGTATGTCTAAAACCATGTTTTGATAGATATCTCTTTTACTGTGTGGTGAAACAGATCTTTTAAAGGGCTTTTGAATGTTAACATGCACATAAGGTATACATACATATTAATATGTCTATATGCAATAATATATATTGGTCAGAAATACATTAATTCATATTTAGAATAGTATTTATGAACTTCGTTGTTTTATTTCTGACAAATAAATGTTTTATTTCTCAGAAAATCCAAAAGATTTGATTTCTAAGCACCCACTAAATTTCTATTATAAAACTGTGCTGGAAGTAAACACACAAAATAGAAGAAGAACTAATTTTCGTTCTTTGCATTTTTATTATTTGAAGTCTTCCTATAAGTAGAACTTAACAGTAAGGGAAATTGAGACTAGGAATTGCTACAGCTACTGCTATTATAATGTCGAGTAAAGCAGTGCATTGCAGCAAAAACATATGCTCTGGGTTTAAAGCATTTCTGAGATGGGATGGCCCAGAGGTGTCTAATCTGCTGAAAATTTTTTGAGACTTGGTTCCTAAAGGTGCAGTGGAATGATGAGCAAAGAAAGTGAAACCAGTCTCTATTTGCTTTTGAGTGCTACATCTGTTCCCCCAAACCTTTCATGTCAGTTGGCCTTTGATTATGATTCAGAAAGTCTGATTGCAGAGGCCTGTTTTTCAAACTTTATTTCTTTGAAGCTGTAGACATGACTTTTACACTGAACACGTAAGTAGAAAGCGTCTTGTGTCCAGCTATTCCCCACAAATGCAGAAGAGTCTAGGAAAGTCTTGACCCTTAATGTTTACATCCTCTGATCTGGTAGGCCCTTGAGTGTATGCAACAAATAAAAATTATTTGCACTGAACCCAATGAGTTACATGCACATGTAAGAGCTTGAGGGGTTTGGAACAGAGAGCTTTTAAATATACTTGCCATCTGATTTCACACGTTTGCAAATGTGCTTTGTTGAAAGCATGATAAAGTTCAAATGAATCCCTTTGACACAATGATGGAGACAAGTTGAGCTTCACCCTGATATGGATGTGCACAGACAAGAGAGTTTTTAAATCAACTCAGCTAAATGAATATACAGTGTGTCCCCTGGAGAGCTGCCAAGGTCAGTGAGAGTGCTGGTAATCTACTGTATAAATGCCAGATGCACAAGGTATAGTGCCTCCAGGCATTTTTAGTTCACACTATTTATAATAAAAGTCAAATGCCAAGGTTCATTACAGTAAAAAGTTTAGTATTTCTTCCTGTCTTGCTTTGACATAAATCCAAGTACAAATAAATAAATAATGGTCTAAAGTTTCAGGTAGCATCCTTTTCCAGGCTGCCACAACTTTCCAGTAAACTTTAAAGACATGTAGGAATTTTACATCATTAGATATTTCTTAAACAGGTTAGGCTACAGGATTTCCCCTTCTGCACCATGTCTCTAATTAAGAAGGAGCTTAATAAAGTAGTTTGCAGTTAGGCACCTTTACCTTTTTGCAAAACATTTGTTTTCCATGTAATTCCTCCACCACACAGTTTGACCTATTAACTAGCAAAGACAGAGATCTAACATTTTTTTTTCATGGCATGACATTTCACATGCAGTGGGTTTTCTTCTTTAGTAAGAAAGGAATAGGCATTTAATCTAGTAAGGAAGCTCCTGAATCTTTGAGTCCAAATCTCAGCTGCTGCAAAAAGTCATGCTTCACAATCCCTTCCATAGAATTATAGGGTGGGGGAGGCAAAAAGACTATTAGAAAGATATTACATGGAATATCTTTCTCCTAATAACTAGAAACCTTCTGATTTCCACCCTAGAATTATTTATGGTCAGTTCCTATCCATTTGATCTTTTGCCAATGCTATCTTTTAGTTTAAACCAATCCTCTCTTACCCTGATGTTTCCTTGTCTGTGTATTTATAGAGAGTAAGTCAATATCATTTAGCCTCTGTTTTATTACATTACCCAAAACAAACACAGCTTTACTCTTCTTCTAGTTCTCTAGAATGGTTCTCTGAATATTCCAAGAGTCTTTTTCTTCACCTGTTCTTTGCTGAGTGGTATTAAGTACTGCATAGTTCTCCAAAAGTAGTCTGAAGTATCTTGTGTAAAGCCATTCAATTTTCATGGCTCCTTCTTGAAATACCTCCACTTGTACAAGTATGAATTACCTTTGTCTTTTTACATATATCATTATGATTCAGAGGCATCACTGGTAAACACAGATCCTCTTCTTTTCTAATATTTTCAATTTATCACACAAGTTCTTAGTATTAGCCCCTAAGTGTATGGCATTGCCCTTTGCTTGATTGGATTTTTATCTTATTACTCTTATGCGAATCCCTAATGTCGTCAGGTCTTCCAAACCTCTCTTGCATTGGGGGTGTTTCCCAATGTCATGATAGCAGTACATTCCATTAAAACAAGCTATCTTTTTGCACCAAGGTCACTGAAAAAATATTAGATAGTTTCCAGAACTGATTTGTTAGTGGCAAGCTTCCTTCAGCATCCTCAGCTATTTTCTCCCTTTCCTTTACTCTTCGTCTTACTTCTATACTAGTCCTAAGCTTCTCCGTGTTAACCGATTTGTTATCCCAAAGCACCCTATGAAAAGCTTAAAAGAATATCTCAGAGATACTCCTTGTATTCTCAAGGTAAACTACAAGATCAATTTAGCATAATCTGTAAGACTCTGCCATGCTTTGTGACATTTTATGCCTTTAATTATTTTTCAACCCCACTTAGAATTATTTAAAAACCTTTAATTTAATTCTGAATGTTTGCGTATTATTGAGATCTGATGAGTAGGTCATTATTGAAAAAAGTCTCCTCTCTAATATACTTCATGATTTTATTGTTACTCTGAGCTCTAAAATCATGAATAAGTGAAACAGAACCCCTGGAATATGCACCTAGGCTATATTCCCAGTTCGTGGTTTAGTGCTGCTCTCATAGCATGGAGATGCAGTAACTCACAGTAACCAGTGGGAAAGGAAGTCACTGGAGAACAACCAAGATTTTTTAAATTGAAGTTTACATGAAAACATGTAATATTCCCTTCACTTTCTTTAAACATTATTTATAGATTCATATGGTAACATCTTCTTATATTTTCTTAAGTAGGTTTTATAGTTATTAGCATCTTCAGATTTTAGTGTAAGCTTGTTTCTTATACCATGGAGTTTCACACGTAAAATGCTTGCTAAAAAGTTCAACATCTCATTAACATTCTTTCTTTGAATTCACAAAAAACCACTAAAGGGCAGTACAGAATTAGGCTACAGATTAGCTTTCATTGTGATTCAGATAAAACATACAAGCAAATTTCAGAGAAATAAGTTGAATTTATGACATGCATTTATCAGCATCTCATTTCTCCATAAAAAGTTGACTTTCTAAAGAAAAGAATAACTAAAGCTTTTCCTTTTTAGAGAGAAAGGTTTGATTCTATAGCAGTTTGGGAAATCTAGAGCATACTGTATATGTGCTGTGTACTCTTGCAACTTGCCATTGGTGTAGGTGGCAAATAAAAAAAAAACAAACAACAAAACAACAACAAAAAAACCCCAACCAACCAACCAAAAAAACCAAACAAAAACCACAATGCAAAACAACTTCCTTATGTCATTTGAGTAAGCTGGTATGCTTACTGTCTTCCTATCTTGACAAAGAAGGTGAAACTTACATAATTTAGATAAGGAGAGAATTAACAAAAATATTATGACTTATTGAAGGGAAATATCAGAGACTAATGGGCCAGAGGGAAAAAATACTACAAAGGCGCTAAGGTTTTTAGATTTAATGTTTCCATTTTGCAGTAATTCAGACGTAGACTGTGAGCCCTAGTCTTGGAGTTTATGAATTCTTCAATTATTTAATCATTCAACATACATAATTTTATATGATCTATAAATGAGCTGTACTTGATAGTCCCAGAGCTGAAGAATTTCAGAGACATTTAAGAATTGCATCCCTTCCTTATAAAATACGATAATTTTTTCAAGAGCTTTCTTACTCATACTGCGAGATGGAAAAACACAAATCACTTTACTGCAGTATTTTCTCCATGGCTGAGTTACAAGTCTGATGTTTACCAAGTGTTGAATGGTCTTGTGGCAAAACATAGGGTGGGAGTAAGGAAGTTTGTATTCTAATCCTGGCTGTGCCTCAGGCTTTTGTATGAATCCATGGGCAAGTAGTTTAACCTCTTTGATCTTCAATTTATTTTACAACAAACTGGGGGGAAAATGATACAGTCTGTCTTGCAAAGGTGTCAGGAAGGTACCTTCTGGCACTTTTAGATGGAATTGAATGCTCTAGAAAATCAAATCTTATTACCTTTTAACCTACTTCTGTCTATTAACCATCAGTGGAGATGGGATCAGAGGCCTTACCATTTGCCAAGGGAGGTCTGTGCAAAACTCAGTCTGAATATTTACCTAAAGATTCAATATTAACTATTAAAGCCTTCATTAATGAATTCCAAATAGACAAAGATTGGTTTAGTGCCATAATTCACTTGTACTTATCACAATTCCTGTGACTACTCAAAATGAATTTCAAATGGGAGGTTAATTATTGCTGCTAAACATCTTCTGTCTCTGACAGTTGTCATTTGGAACATATTTTCGAGGCACAATCCACACTTCAAATCAGTTTAAATTCATAAATAAATGCCAATAGTGGAAAGATAAGCTTGACATCTGGTCATTTGAAGCTGCCAGGTGTATCATATATATGACCACAGCTGTTCACTGTGGTAACTGAAGGGAAAAAAATGAGAAAAATAGAGATAGACATTAGGAACTATCAAGAGGCAGTGCTATTTTATTATTTTAATTACAAGGGGATGCTGATTTGCTTTGTAATTTCAATGTGAAGTTGTTGTTGAATGTCCAATATATGCCTGGAATTATGCTTTCATGCAAGTTTTCAATAAAAATAGAGGCTCCTATTAGAAGGGCAGTAGAAGAACACTAAATAGAAAAGGAGAAAAGTTGAATGATGATTTTTTTTTTACCATAATTTTGGAGGACTCAAATCTATTTCTGTGTCAAGGAAGCCATAATATGACAGAGGAAAAGAAGAAATCTGTAAAATCACTGTTATAGTCTGTGACATAAAAGAAATGTATCACAGATTCCTGTCGTAAAAGGAATGCATTAATTTAGGGGCTTTTAAGGGTAATTATTTAGATTTCACAGTGTTTTTTCCCAACATGTTGTAGAGCAATACTCCATGCAGTATATGTATAGATTGGCCCAGCTTAACACCCCTGCCTATCAAAAAAAAAAAAGAAGAAAGAAAATAAGAATTTCTCATTCCCAAGCAGTCTCTCAGGTATGTTGCCCCTCTGGGACCTCACCAAGAGGCTCTTGCATCTTGTCAAGTAGCAGACAAGAGAACATCACACAAGTGTGCTACAGTGCCCTGTGGTGAATACATTGCATAGGGTCTTATCCAACCCTTCTTTTTTCAGATTTAGGTAGGAATGTGACTTCAGTGAACTATGGAAATGCTGAAGTGAAAGAATATGGGCAAATTTTAAATGGACACTTTGTTTGCCAAAGAAGATTTGTACTACTAAGGTTAGGAAACGTGATCTTATTACCAGAATTTCAAAGATAAATATTGAAGCCCCAGGTTTGCAACTTCACACCATTACATACATTTTCGAGCAAGTAATCTGATTTCTATGATACAAATCATCTTTCATTTTCTTTGTTCTTTCTGACAAAGAATATTTATCCATATGTGTTTGTAAAGTGCTCATCATACAGGACTCCCAGTCTTTCAACAGCTTAATGAGGTGTAAGTTATAGTCGATATCAGCTACTCTATAATAACTGCCTGTACTTATGCCATGGTAAGTATCGATACTTTTCTTCTTCAGTGAAGGATAAGCTGTCTCACTTTTTCTGCAGAGTGAGAGCAAGCATTCAGACTGTTGTTAGAGAGTAGCAAAAATGCTATAAATCTACATCCCAGTTTACCTTGTGACAGTTTATGTATGTAGCTGCCTTTCTGTACAGGGATTTTTTTAACTCAGCTATAATCAGAACATGTAGATAAATTACGACAACACTGAAATTATCGAGTCTTTACCAACAACAGGCTTTAAAGCATAAAATTATGGGTTTTTTTGTTTGTTTGTTTTTGTTTTTGTTTTTTTTTGTTTTTTTTTAAGAAATACTGCATCTTAAGCTGTAAGCATCTTAAGCATCCTGTCTGCCCAGGAAGTTTGTAACTGGCTTTTCTTCTTTGATTGCCCTCAGAAGACTGGTAGTGATTTTTCTTCATTATCATCCTTCTCTTCACCCTTCAAACTTCTGAATGGCAAACACACCACAAGGTCAAGATTGTGGGTAACTTGTGTTTGCTCCTGAGTGGAAGTTAGGTTATTGATGGTGGACCCAAGCAGTTAAATCCTTCAATCATTAACAGTCACAGCACTTAAAAATAACTGAGAGTGAACTTCAAAATTGAATTTATATCTTTTTGATCTTTCTGCTATAGCTTTTGTACACAGAAATCAATGCTTCTTCCTTATAAATAAAAGTGTTTTCATGTAATTATTAGAAGTGGTGGAACACTTAGTGGCCTAATTGTGCTTTCTGTCAAGAAATGGTGGTGTGAAAAAATTAAAATGAATATAGAACATATGTATTTTTGACTGGTTTAATAACAATATTTGTCACTTCAGAAAAGTCAATTTTGTTGCAACTTGTAAAATGCATAATATTGAGTTAGTCATTACAATCACCATTAAATTAATTTAATATTTTTCACAATGCACTATTTAATGCAAAATTTAAGGACATTCTAGATTGATTGGCAAAACCAGAGACCAAAGTTCCAGAATTTCCTTGAAGAGAGACCTTCCTCTTATTGTCTAACCAGATAAATTATCCACTGAATTCTGAGCCACATGATTATATACCTGTAGGTTTGTATTATGTTTTCTTTTCCAGGCTTCAGACCTGATAAGCATAAAGGTTGAACCAGTGATCCATAGGAATATTTTTGCAGGAACTTCTATCCTTTAGTTCTTTGCAGCCTTTAAATTTCCATTTTTGGCTCTACTCAGTTCAAAAATTATTGTTGGTCCTTGGGCTGCTTTTAAAAATAATCTTTCTTCCCATCATAACCATATAGAATGTTTGAAAAAGATTTACTGTCCTTGTACCATGTCTGTATAGTAGGAAAAATCTTTATTTAGTTTTCATCACACTTCTTTTCCATGTAAGCCAATTCATCCCTGGGTTATGGCAATTTCCCCCCACACACACACTTTTTCTTTTAAATAATTTAAAATCCAAAATAAATAAACATTAGCTGTTATTACCAGCTAAGTGCCCTTCTGCTGTCTGGTTTGTCACTTTCCTCATGGGGCTATTTCTTTTAAATCTCCATTTGACTGCTAGCATGCTTTGTCACTCTTTCCATTCCTTTGCTCTGTGATTCTGAAATTGAAATACACTTTTATCAGTTTGCATTTTTTTGAAACGTTACCTAATAGATTTCACCTTGATTGCTGTGTTGGACAAAGTTCCCGAGATGGTGTTCCTTTTTGCACGATCTCTGTTTCCCTTTTAAAAGGTATGAAAACCAGAAGAAAACACCCTTGCAAATTGCTGCAGTAAAGCTCATACCATTTGTTTTTCTAATAGGATCATTATCAAGACTTTTCCTCCTCAGTGTTCATTGCCCTTTAATGTTTCCTGTTATCCCAAATTAAAAGACAAAGGGAAATTTGTTTCAAATGTGTTAGAAGAACCATGAAAATCTTTGAGCTGTTCAAAGTCAAGAAAGGATATTATATTTCCATGTAATTTTTAAATATTACAAACATGTAACATACAGCAACATCTTCCAAGGTCCTTCAATTGTGCCTTTGTAAACAAGGTATGGTGGAACCCATTTCGCTGCTGGCTAAGATTTGATTCACCATTACCCCACAGCAGTGGAAGCTGCTGAAGCTAATCAGGGGTGTTATCAGCTCTGACTTTTATAGCTTCTGCATAGCAAACTAGGCAATAAAGAAAACTGTAAATGCAGAATTTATTCTTTACAGGGCTATACCTCATGCTTGGAAGATTAATGAAGAATTCCTGTTTCACTGTTTACTAAAGATACCTCTATTCTATAGTATTTTAATTGTAAATCCCTTATTTGACATACTAACTAATGGTTCCTGCTGAATTAATAAAAGCGACATATTAACTTTAAATCCTCGATAAAGTAAAGATTGCTGTTTTAATATCCCATCCATATCCTTTATCTTTCTACAGGGGCTTTCAGGCCAGTAGTTTTAATAACATGCATGAATGAAGATGCTCTTTTTTAACACAAATGGTGGCAAAGAGTTTTTCCTTTATATTAGCAGGCAATCAATTCCAATAGCTTTTTAATGCTTTTTTAAAGAATCAATTTTAAAGCAGAAGCTCTTCAGGGGACCCTCTTAAACTTCTTCACAGCCAGTCTCCTAATTTTCTATTACAATGCAATCTAAAGCAGCTACAAAAATAATGCAGATAATGTTTGCTGGGTAATGATTTCCAATTTCCCCATTCCATGTACCCTGTTATTAGGAGGATCATCTTTGCTGTGTAAATTAATTTTCAATTCACTTCAGGGGAACATTACAATGATTTATTCAGCACTGGTGCTGAGGAAAGTGTGGGGAGGATTTTAGCAATCTGAGAAACAAAATCAATTTTTTCTGATTATCCCTATGTTAAAAAAAGTTAAGACAAAGGCTCACAGGAATATCTTAGAGGTTAACATACACTCTACAGAAGCAGTCAATGTGATCCTAGGTGTACTTATCTGACCAAAAAGGATAAGGAAAACATCTGAGGCTTGCTGGTTTCTCCACATTCTTCAACATTATGAAAGGACTGACCATATTCTAGAGTTCTTTATGTATTATAGAAAACAAAACAACATATCAACTTTTCAGTCACTTAAACTGTCTCTGGTCAGTGAAGAACATGTTTGCTGTAAGTTAGTCAAGAAACAGATTGTTTCAAAGTTGACTGTATGACTGGTAATGACACTCAGGATTTGGGACAGTTCCAGACTATGAAGAAGGACAAGAGGAATTTCCACTTTTACAAATAAAGTATGTGTTGTGCAACAAGCATCTGGAAACTAGTGCTCAGAAGACTTATACCAAAGTGCTCACACACTGTAGTGTTCATACCAGATAAAGTAGCACCTGTAAATACACAAAACCAAAGAGATCTGAATGTTTGTTTATTTTGATTCAGTTGTGCATTTTAAAAGTGAGATTTGTGTCACTGGACTTTGAAAACTAAAATATGATCCAGGTGATAGTGTCTTTGCAGAAAAGAGAGAAGTAGAGAAACTTTTGAATCAATAACTCTGACTTATTTAGATTTTGGTTAGGCAAACTCTGGCACGACTATTTGCCTGGAGTCATGGTAAAGGGAACCTGAAGTTAGTACAGACCAAACTGTAGATTTTGTTATAGAAGATATTTGTATTTTATGTTTTTCCATGCTACCTATGATATTCAAACATTATTCAACAGTTAAGAGATCAAAGGGAAATATTTTTTTCATGTGAAAATCTTTAAGAGAACAGTTGACACTACCCAAGGCCATTCACATCAACATGGAAGAAATTGGAATTTTGTTTAGTGCATTTTTAAAATCAAAACAAGATTGTTAAAAAATTCAAGCCACATCCACATAAAATCGAAGCTTGTGAAATTGGTTCAAGGTTTTAGGGATGACCACATTCAATTATAGGAGAAAAACGACCAATAAGTTCTGAATTGCCAAACTGAAAATTGCCACTTTTTGTGGTTACAGTGGTAGGAAGAATATCCCAAACATAATAAATAGCATAATATCATTTGGTCGTAGCCCCAAAGGAGGTATTGAATGATAATTCTGATTTGTTACTATTGCTAGTGTTTCCAGGTATCATGCAATATAAAAACATATTTATTATTGAACTATTGATGCATAATTTGAAGATGAAGGAAGCTTGATTTCAATGAGACCTCTGAAAGATTAAGACAAAAGTTGTGTAATTCCCTTGCAGTAATGTCTTTCATGATTTTTTTTTCTACATTGTCAGTATATCAGAAATGTGAATTTTTTTTTATTTTTTTTTTTTTTTTGTCATGGGGCCACAGTCAGGCAATAAGTATATCACAGTTTTCATGCTTCCAGCATGCTACTAGCACAGTTGTCAAATTGAGTTTTTAGCAGCATGTTTGTAGAGAGCGGAACTGACATTATCTATTAAAAAGAAAACAGTAAGAAAGAATAAACACTCATGACAAAACAACAAGTGAAGGTATTGTCTTTTAGGGTACATATCTAGGCTGACTGATTTGAAAGAAACTGAAGGCTTTTCTTAGTATGTGATTTTGAAAATGAACAAGATTAAAGAGAAAACAATGATATTATTTTTCCCTGTGAGCCAGTCAATTGCTAAGTCTGTAATTATAATATACTCAAGTTGTTATGGACCTGTGCAGTTGAGGATCTAGAAATCTCTATGGATATCTGTAGAGGGTCTGTAGAGGGTCTTAGGAAAGTACACATGAATAGAAAAACTCTATTGTGGTGATGCCTGAAATACCATGAAAGCTTTTGATAATGAGACATTCAGGGACTTATTGTTGAAGAAACTATATCTGATATATTTTGATAAACCTAAGTATTTTCTGAGTCCATATAAATTACTGCCACCCACAACATACTGCTGCAAAGAAGTCTAGTGTTTCAAACAAGATGGAATTAAACAGTATTCCCTTCTTCTATTTCAAACTTTCTCCCTAATGATCTCATTCGGTTACTCCAAGTCTTTTCAACATTTCAATGTGCAGTTTCTCAGTTCTTACTTTTCCATGTTTGTCATTAGTTTATTCTTCAGATTTCTGCCTCAATTTGGAGAGTACTAGTCTTTTTAATCTCCTATAGTAGGTAAACTATTCCAAATATATGATCACTTCTACTACTCTTTTTGATACAGTTTCTGCTAAAAACTTGATGTTAAGTAAAGGGAAGCCAAGACAAAGAGAAGTAAAGTAACTTACTTTAACTGTCATGAATCCCACATCAGTGCACAAACTTCCATTGTAAATTAAATTATGTTATTTTTACTTTATAATTATTATAATTGTACTTTATTTGTATTTTTAATAGATAAAGTTCTATGGTATGTGTTCTCACCTTTAATAATAGTATTAGAGAGAATTTTTCTTCTGTGTCTGTAAATGAATGTAATATACAGATTTTATTTCATTATCCTGACTTTACTTTTAAATGTCAATAATGTGAGAAAATCAGAAGGAAATTAATTTTACCTGCATCTGTCTAGGCACCCAGTGGCTCTCATCAGTGCTAGGTATTTAGTGCTTCCTTTACAGTCAGTGGGAAGAAATAGGGGCATATCTGGAGAGCTATTTATCCCATTTCAAGGGAGCTGTTTGTATTATGTGTTCTCAATTGGTCTCTGGAGGATGGGAGTAACTGAACTATGGAGGTCCCTCTCTTCTGTATCTCTAGGCTCTCTATCATTGATAGCAAGTAATAACTTTGATTAAAATTCTAGATAAATAATTAGATGACATTATTCCTGTTCTTGGTGCCTAAGTTTGTAGGGGAGAGGCAGTAAAAGAAATACTGTGATTTGGTGTTTTCATGGACAGCAAAATGTAGTTAAAGGGGTACCAGGGAGGGTTTCCTTCTCCCTCAGTTCCCACATTCTCCTCAGAAGATAAGGAAAGTCTTTCCTCTCTGTGTAATGTGCTTCTCTTTCAGTGAGCATCAATCTTTTCAGGCTGCTTTAGCCAAATATTTTAGCAAAACATCCAGATCAGATTGCCCCTCCCTCCTTCCAGGACACACATTCCAGTGACAAAGGAGATCCTCTTAAATTGGTAAAGATGTTACTGAAACATGTCCTCCCTCACTAAACTCCCCTACCCTTTCCCCAGACACTTGCAATTTCCTCTCTTTTCCTTTCCTGTCAACAAAACAAAGAAATCATTTTTAGCTAGGCTCAACCACGAGTTGGCAAGGATAACATTCTTAAATATCACTGTGCTATTATGATAAGCAGAGCATATTCCAGGCAGAAAAACTTCAGCTTATGGCAACCTTCAGTAAGCATGGATAATATTAAAAGTTAGAATTTAGAATTTTCTTGTTTAGCACCCAAAAAGTCTGTCAAAAAGACAAAAAAAAAAAAAAAAAAAAGGAAACCCTATCAGCCTATGAATACTTGTCTCCCAGATCACCTGTGCATCTTAAGCAGAAAATAACATATATAGTGACCTTAGAAATACAATTACCATATTTGAACATCTGAGCTACATGAAAATACCAGAAATATATATTTTTACATTTTCTTCCAGTTTTATTTGAGACTATTAAGGTGTAAAAAGGAAAATATGTACTAAAAAGTCTATGTCATTGTTGTCCCCCTTTCAGAAAAAGAAATATGACCTCTTCACTACTCCAGCAAATCCAATCTTGTCATAAGTGCAAAACATCCATCCCATACTCAGTGCAAATACGGAGATTTGTAGAAAACAGTCTAGTACAGTATTTATCAAAGGATATTGAGAAAAAAAGAACTGCCACTGAGTGATCCTTTCTGAAGTTAACTGAAATCCTGTTACTACTCAAATTCATGAGTCTCTTAAATTATATTAGTTCTTCAATGATTGCCCCCCAAAATAGCAGGTTAAACAAAGAATTACTAACAGACAATTACTCAGTAATGAAAGCTGAGCTAATAATAGTAATGAATAGTATTTTTATGTCTTTATAATAGCTTACAAATCAGTAGTTCCCAAAGCCTTTATCAGGTGTAGCCTATCTCATCTTCTTGTATGAGGGAATGCCAATGAATCAGGACTGGCCCCTTCTGTATAATTCTCCTCATGTGCTCATCTAAGATTTCTCTGGAGCTCAAGGATCTGCAAGACCCAATTCACAGAATTGCATAGGTTTGGATGAACTGTAGGAAACCAGTAAGTCTGATTCCTCACTCAGTACAAGATCAGCTTTGAAATTGCATGAGGTTGCTCAGGGCCTACTCCAAGATTTTTAGTTATTTTCAAGGATTGAGATTCCAGTGCCACCCTGCACAGTCTCTCCATATTTTGACCACTATCACTGTGAAGACCTTTGTACCAGAATGTAGTAAGTCTGAGCTCAGCTAAAGTTCTGATTACCTCAAAACCCAGCTGTACTGTGTGATACTAGACCAAGACCTTCAGGAAGCACAAGATTGGCTTTGTCTTCCCTTTGCTGGTTACATGGCATTGAGCCACCAGCACAGGATCAAGATGCCCAAAATAATTGAAAAGCAATGGCTAAGTGGAGCACAAATTCCAGACTAGTTCCATGTGTCTTGTCTGCCCTCATAGCATAACCTGGTTTATCTTCCAGAAGACAGTAGAGCAGATGGACATTTCAAGAAGGATTGATAGCAGGTTTCTATGTTTCCACTTTTCTAAAGGTTTCTAAAGATGCTTCTGAGAACCTTCACCTCTGCAAATTACCTGGGTAATATAAGGAATATTAAAGTTATAAGATAGGATTCCTGAAGTGTCACAATGTGGTAGGGCATTAGAAGAATTGCCAATTCTAGAGGAACAAGGGGAAATGATGTTAACCTAAAACTTCATGCTGATTTAATGATTCATCATATTTTTTTTCTAAATATCTCTCCGTTTAAGAAATTATATTCAATTAATGCAAAATAGATCTAGATATAAAGGCACTGCAGATCCTAAAATCAGTGACTAACAAATGATACTAATAATACTTACATTGCTTTTTGGTCACTAATCAATCCAATGGGGTCTGCCTTCAGAAGCTGTGATCCTGCATCTGTGATGCAAAAATGACATCTGTTAACCAAGAAAAGAATGTCAAACTGTCCCCAGAGCAAGGTAAATTTCAGTCAGAATAATATAGGAAAAATGAAGTACAAAACTAAACACTGTCTCTAAAAATAAATTTTATTTTATGTCTGACTGTTGGGACAATCTGCTGTTGAATGGGATTTAGGCTTTTTTTTGTGTGTGTTTATTTTCTCACCCAGAACTGTTACCTATTTTGATAACACTTTTTTTTTTACAGTAAAGTTATATAGACAACACATGTTGTATTTTATTTATAGGAAAGCAAATCACAACAAAATAAAATCTATTTTAACAGTGTTGCAACATTTTTAGTTCTTTTACTCAAATTTTGGCATAACTCAATAAAATGAAGCCTTACAAAGATTCCCCTTTATATAAAAGTTATAACTGGACCTGCATGATTTAAAGAGTAAAAAGCAATCCAAAATAAAGATGCACTATTTTAACCACAAGTTTCAGCAAAAAACAACTACTTACTATATCCTCATTAGTATTTTGCTAAATTAAAAGTAATTAATTAAAAAAAATAAATTAAAAAAATAAATATAGTACAAAATTGTGTGGTTTTTTTTTTTTTCGTCTATAAAAGTGAATAGGTTTTAGTTCTGTATTGGAAAAAATCAACAAGACTATTTGTAAGCACAGCTCAGAATGACACCATTTTCTTCTTCCATAAGACTCTTATATCTAGTTATTTTTCTTTAAGAAAATCAGTTTGGCACAGATTCTTTGGAAAAGGTCTGACATTCGAATTGAACAATATAGGTAGGCTGACTATTTTCTTTTTTTTTTTTTTTGTGAAGTCTGAAAGCTCAACATGCCACACTGAAGATGGTGGGTATGAATTTCTGTTCAAGAAAATGCCAAAGGAGCAGAAACAATGATGTGTCCTCTCTAGACTGGGCTTTTTATTTGCAAGAAAATGCATTTACTTAAGGGCTTTCTCCAGTCCTATGTGTGGATTTATTATTTCTTATTGTATCAGAATCTATTCCGAATAATTCTGGGCCTATATTTTTGCAATACTCAGTGAACTGAGGGAAGGGCAACTGCTGTGCAAATAGATTAGATTTAATAATAGAAGCATATGTCCAGGTTTGATAAGCAGTTCTCTCCAGTTTGATGAGATCAAAATATTAGACATAATCATGTTTTTGTGCAAGCTTTACACAAAAGAAGCATTTTGTCATTAAAATTACAGTTTGTTTTTGGCTCAAATTCCTGCAATATCACAGCTGTGTTTTATGAGAACATGCATAAATTCTTTGCAACCATTTTGGGCTGGATTGGCAAATGTCATATTGCCATTTCTCTTTAGAATGATGCCATTATAGTTGATTGTTGATTTTAAATTTTGATGTGTATGAAATTTAAAAAAAAAAAAAAAAAAAAAAAGGAAAAAACA
>JAWWEE010000105.1:67922607-68079944 GCA_035221455.1 Xenops minutus | reverse complement strand
TCCCCCAGAGGGTGTTTGGGCACTGACCAGGCTCCCCAGGGCAGTGGTCACAGCACCAAGGCTGGCAGAGCTCAAGATGAGTTTGGACAGTGCCCTTGGGCACATGGTGTGACTCTTGGGGCTGTTTTTTCAGGGTCAGGAGTTGGACTTTGATAATCCCAGTGGGTCCCTTCCAACCTCAGAATATTCTGTGATTCTGTGATGGTTGACTCAGTTGAAATAGTGATATCTTTCTGGCACATGAACTTTAGGCAACTCAGCTACTATTCATGGCAGAAAGTTAGCTCGTTAACTTCTCTGGCCAGGCAGCAAATTGTGGTTAGTTTGTATTTTGGACACTTGCATTAAACACTAGGTCTCCAAAACCATCAATTTAGCTACCTGGAATAACAATTCAAACATTGCTCTTATTTGCACAATTTTATAAAATGAACAAGACTTTTTTACCTTTGTGAAAAATGATATACTGAGATCTAGGAAATCTACATAAGGAAATTCTAAGAAATTCTGAGCTGAGTGGCAGCAGGAATATTGATTGGTGGAGAAGGAACAAACATCGGATTTCTGAAGGGTTGGTCAAACCCAATGGGCTCAAGCCACTTGATCATCACAGCAACAATATCCCAAGACTGGATTGTGCTCAAATTTCTCTATTTTTGTAGGATATATAATCCTACATTTTTTCCAAAGTTTCCTCATATGTAGTCCCTTTGGAAGAATCCATTAAGTGGATTTAAGAACAAACCTGAGTGTCATAAGTATGTAAGAGAAAGTGGAGAATTCTCCTCTCTGACAAACCAAAATCAGAAGAGAACTGTCCATGTGCTAGTAAAGTTTTAATTATAGTCTCTGTGGTACTTGACCATTTCCTTATTTTTCCTGGATTTTGTTCAATTTCTAAGTTTCGCATTAAGAATTAAATATTTATATTGATTCCTAATACAAACTATGCCAATGTAATACTAAATTTAATTGCAATTAGATCATAAATGACTCACTATTTACAAGAGAACTACGTTCCAGGTTTCATATTTAAATTCTTCATTGCTTCAAATTCTTATTGTCTTGAAATAGATTTCTAAATGTTTCAGATTCCTATTGTTTAAGGAGTACTTTTAAAATTAGGGAATATAATACAGATGCAGCAGTTGTTCTTGTGTGCAATAAGCCTAAACCAGAAGGTGAACACTTTGAACTCTCCCAAAGTCCTCTACCTAGGTAATACACAACTGCTGTCTGTTGAACCTGCTCAATGAATGAAACTAGTTGCAACTTCAGTACAGTATAGAAACACTTTTCCTTTTTCTTTTCCTCCTAGGAAATTCTTGCAGTGACCTCTAACTTCATTGAATCTTTACTATGATCTTATCTTTGTGTGTAAGGAAGGCAAAGACAGAAATTTATCAAAGTCCATAGACTTGCACTCCAGCACTCAGACTGTTTCAACTTTCAGCTGCAGGCTTAGCATTAAAGACTAAACATTCTGTTGCTGGGCAGCAGAATGAGAGAAGGTGGCAAAATAGTTCACAGCTTTCTGGTCTTTCCTCCCAACCTCACTGTAGGAATCCAGCATTCAGTTTATTACCATGTAAGAGAGGTTCTGCTAGTTGAAAAGAATCCCAAAACAACCACCTCCACTTCTTTTTTTCCTGGATATTTCCAACCATGTTACCTGCCTCCAATTTTCTGCATAGATTTAACAGGTCTGGGAGGTGAAGCAGGGACAGGAGTCAAAACACTGTCCCAGGTACCCTTCAATGCCTATTGTGTTTTATGATGTCCTGTGAACTCAGGGAGTCTATTTTTCCCTTTACTGTGTTTTTTTTTTCTGTGCAGAGTACCAGGGGAATAGGTGATCTTAATGAAATGAGAGTCAGATTCTGGGGTTGTATGAAACATTAGACTACTCAAAGCAGTGAATGAACCAAGAGAAGAATACAGTTCTCCAAATCTTATATTGTTTCAAATATTCCTTTGCTCATAAACTGATCAAGCTAGGAAATTTAATAAAAAAATATTTTTGAAGGCAACTTTAAAGCTAATGTGAATATTGTGGGCTAGTATCTTTTTTCCAGGCTCACTTAATTCCACAAAACTACTGCAGAAATCTCAAACTTAGGTAGATTTTATGTGAACCCCGTTTCCTCTTCTCCCTTTCCTAGCCTTCTCACAAACACAAGCTCCAAATGAGACTCCTAGAGTTCTTTCTTGTACCTTCTGATAGAGCTGGTGATAAGTTTATCACATAGAGCTGGAGCTGCATTTTCTAGTTCTGAATCATACTACTAGGCTTTTCAGTAACAACTATAATGTCTTTCTTACTGCAAAAAGTACCAGATTTAAACATATTGAATTTATCCCATTTCCAAGAATCTGACTAGATTTCAGACTGAAGTTTCTACCATAGTAAGTCTCTCCATATCTGTTGCCAAAACTTCAGCATTTGCTTGCACATTTCTCAAGCTGGAAATAAATCCTGAGCATGCAGCATCACCTTAAAATATGTTTCTGAGGTGTGGGAGGAATTTCAAGATCTGAAAATGAACAAATCACAGAAAATGTCTTGAAGCCAAAATATGATGGTAGAATGACATAGTGACTGCATCATGATTTTTTTTTTTTCTGGTTACAGCTGCCAGCATTCACTCTTCTAGAGATCTGGTATGTGTTAAACAGAGCAAAATCATAAAGTTTCAGTAAAGTTTGATAAAGGATGTAAATTTCTTTTAAGAATTAATCATTTGTATTTTACCTTGAAATAAACTAGATTTTAATATAAAGTACAAGAAAAATTCTTTTGGTCCTAGCTTTCAATAGTTTTAAGAAAAATTATTATAAATTATCTACTTTTAATTCCCTGTCTGCAAGATTGAAGTTAGAGTAACTTGCAAGTTCCATGTTTGTAGTAAGTTGACTCCAGCCTCTGATTCACTTCCCTCTGCCAGGAGACTGAAGGAAATTGGAAGAGCAAAGAAAATTAAAAATGTGTGGGTCAACAGACTTTAATAAGTGAAAAATAAACAAAAAACTCAACATACCCTAAGTGATGCAAAGGAAATCATTCACCACCTTCCACCACCAAGCTGATGCCCAGCCAATTGCTGAGCAGTGGCTGCTCTGGAAACAGTACTGCCTGATTTTATTGCTGAGCATGATACCTTGTGGCATGAAATATTCCTCTGGTTACTCAGGGTCAGCTGTCCCACTGTGTCCCCTCCCGCTGCCCACCCCCAGCCTGCCCACTGCAGGGGCAGAGTGACAAACAGAAAGTCTTGGTGCTGTACAAGCACTGCTCAGCCAAAGGTAAACCTCTGGCATGCTACAAGCACTGTTTTGTCACAAATCTAAACCAGAGCATCCTACGGGCTCCTGGGAAGACAATTAACTACACCCAAGCCAAACCCAGTACAATGCTTAAGGCACTACACACTTTTCTCTACTTCTGCTAGTGTTTCCCTGTACTTTCAATGCAACTGTTCAACAACAAACTACAAAACCCTCTGTACTTATTTATATGATTTGTGCACTCCTGAATCACTAGTTTTTATCTCTTGACAATAGCGTTTCACTTGGACAACTGCACATCCAGTATAACTACTGCTCACTTACGGACTTCCCATTTCAAGCAGTTCAGGTACCACTCTTGAAGAACAGAGAGATACCAATCTCAGCAGTCATCAGTGTCACCAGGATGGCAAGGCCAGGCTTTTACACTGGGCCTTAGTGAAGGCTGCTCGCAGTGTTCACCCCAGCTGTTCAGTAAGGCCCATGTGAGAACTGTATTATGTATTTGTAAGTATTTCACCCACAGGTCAAATTATCTTCAAATCGGTGCAAAAGCTTTTCTTTGCCTCAGCAGAACCAGGACTTTACCACGAGGTCCAGTAACATCCTACCTGGCCTTAGTTATAGAATCACAGAGTCATAGAATCATACAATGTTAAAGGGACCTTAAAGATCATCTAGTCCCAGTTACCCCCCTGCCATGGGCAGGGACACCTCCCACTAGACCAGGTTGCTCGAGGCTTTCTCCAACCTGGCTTTGAACACTGCCAAGGTTGGGGCATCCACAGATTCCCTGGTAAACACCTGTTCCAGTGTTTTACCACCTTCACAGTGAAGAATTTCTTCCTAATATCTAACCTAAATTTCTTCTCTCTCAGTTTGTACCCATTGTTCCTTATCCTATCACTAAAGTTCCTGATGAAAAATCCCTCTCTGTCTTCCCTGTAGTCCCCCTTCAGATACTGGGAGGTTGCTGTGAGGTCTCCACACATTTCTCATTTTAACCTTAATTTCCCTGTATCGTTCATTAGCATTCACAGTGTGGTAAGTGTTGTCTACATGCTTCACTTTCCCACTCAAAAGCAGCCTGCCTGCTCGAGCAGCAGAGCCTCAGACAGCAGCAAGATTGCCTGCAAAAGCTGCAAAGAAAAGCCTAGACACTTCATGACTCTGTATTTTGTGAACAAACTAGGAAAGATGCAGATTAAAAACATCACTCGTCTGTCACCACAGAACATTGCTACTGGATCAGTAGAAACTGATATTAAATCTATTGTTTTTAAGACTATTTTTCTAATTTTCTTTCCTAAATATTGGGTTTGGTTTTCAGTCAAAAAGTTGTATAGAAAAGGAAAAAGAAAGTGAGAAGGAAAAAGGCAAGAAAGGAAAAAAAAATAAAAATAAGATTCAGCTAACAAAAGACTGGACTATATCAAAGTTTTAAATCTGCTTACAAGACATATTATAGGAAATGCTTGAATAATTGATGGGCACTGCAGCGAGCATCCAAGCTGGAGGAGAACAAGGATGTAGCAGGATGCTGCCCCCTGAAACTGAACTGAGGGAAGAATCAAGGATGTTCCTTGGGACAATACTAAACAATGGATGTCTGTTCTCCTTGGGTGCCATTTACTCCATATACTGGTTCTTGAGAAATTCAGCAGTGAATCCTTTTTACTCTTTTATATGAAGATACAACCATATACAAGGACAAAAATTAACATTTTTGATCATTTTCCTGGGGTTTTTTCTTTCTAAATAAATAAGTTTCTAAAAGTTAGGAGAATTTCTTGCTTCAAGAAGCATTTCAGAATTCAGAGTATCATTTGGATATGAAGTCATATCCAGACCTCAAGCTAGCTTGTACTTTATATATGGACTACAGAAGAAATGGGCACCTGGCAGTGCTGTGCCAGGCACATTTTTAATGAAAAATAAATTAAAAAAAAATCAGAGCTTTGTTCCTAAAAGTAAGATAATAGTCTTTCCAAATCTCATCCTAAACTGACATAGAAACCTACGTTGAGAAGTCTCTATACTCTATCTTGGTTTAATCACACCCCTCTCAATTTTTGATTTTCTTCTATTTTGGCTCTTTCCTTTTTTCCCCTCCTACCTCATCTTTGATTTTCTCTCTCTTGCCTATAGCCACAAATTTTTTTTGGCTCAGATTCTCATTAGAAGAGGTAAAACGCCAAGTGCAACTCAATGCAATAATTCAAAGTCTGACAGGATATTGACAGTCCTCAGCTAGCCATAGTGGGTTAACATTCAAACTAATATATAACCAGTTACAGAAAAAAAGAAATAAAACAATGTCCCATAATATCATCTTGTGCTGAAGACCAATAAAGCTTGGTTAAGTCTGGCAAAACATATGAACATCTGCAAACCACAGAAATGTTAGGGGAAAAAGTTATTTTATCAATTGCTGATCAACAACTAATCTAAAAAATCACAAGATACCAAAACAAACAAAACCCAAACAAACAGAAAGGAAAGAGGGTTGGAGAGGGTGGAAACTCAGGTGCAAAAAGAAGATGGGGAAGAGAGGTAGAAGGACAAGTTGTATGTAACACCTGCTCTGGAAAATGAGACCATTCAGGCTTCTTGCTTGTTTCCACAAAAGAAGCCACATAAAAAAAACCCAAACAACCTATTGGATCATTAAAGAGCAAGTTCATAACTTATAAGCTGATTCTGTTTTCACTTTTACATACAACAGCATGTGCAGTCCAGCAGGTACATCACAGCCCTAACAGAATTTTGCACACCTTTTTATGTCCCAAGTTACATATACCTGGAGCCTGGCAACAAGGCCATCTCAAGGAGTCCTTGCCACCATACTTAGCTGCTTCTTTTATCCCTTCCATTCAGCTGACACAAAGTTCAAAGTGTGTGGTCACAAGCCACTGTATATATTTGGTTAAAAATGACCTTGTTGAAGCAACCCATTTGAAGATTCCTATAAATCAAATAATTTAATTATTTATCTTGTTACCTGAATGGTTTTTTTCTAAACTACTGTTTCAAACCAAGGGGAAGTAGAAGATTATTAAATGAAAGGCAGTATAAACAGCTCATAGATGGAGGATATGGCCTCTTGAAAATGAAATTTCAGTCAAACCCCTTGCACTGTGGCATTACATTCAAAACACAAAGTTCTTAGAAACAATTTTGTTCTCAGAGAAAAGCAACTACAGCAAATAAAAAACATTAATAAAGTTATTTTTTTATATTTAAACAGTAAACACTGAGGCACACCCAATAAATATTCATGTCAATAAGCATTAATTTTCATACACGATGCTGAAGTCAAATATCATAAAAAGAATCCATATAAATTAAGAACTTCAAAAATCTCTGAATTATACATTCTTTCTCAAAAAAAAAAAATGTTTCTAGAGATGAAGTTGATGTTTTCTTTTAATTTAGACCTTTTTTCCTCTTTGCAATTAGAGACCTTTTTCATAACTCAGAATAAAATTTAATCAGACGATTATAGTTGTGTATTTTCCTCCTGTGTTTTCTGAAAGATCACTGTATATTTGTATGTGCAGTATGGTGTGTATAGGAGAGGGGGAAAGTCAAAAGTTCATTCCTATGATCCTTTACCAGACACCCCTTTTCTATTTCTTAAAAACTAATTAGAATACCTTGTCTATTGGGAAAAGGACTAATTGGACACATCTGCCCTCCCTGTGCCATGTCACAAAGTGAAAAATCCTCACTAATGGTTCCTGAAACACCCATCTGAGGTAGGTGGCATTAGATGATTCACAGAAGACAACCATCTCCGTAGATTAATTATTTTTATTTTGCTCAGACTTGGCTGATTTATTTTGAACTAGTCATGGGGTAGTTAATAAATGTCATTCACTTCATTAAAAAACAAAGTTCTCATCTGTTGTAAATAGTAATCAAAGTACATGTAAGAGAGCAATAGAAATGTTGTCTATAAAAGTGCTGTCTCTGCTTAGTATTACAAACCACCAGAAAATTAAGATTTAAAATGGTATACAGACTTCTCAAGGAATTGTGCCAACCTTCACTTTCGTGATAATATGGAAAAATTTGTATTCATAGAGCAAAATAATAATAACAAAAAAGAAAACAAGCAAACAAAAGCCAAAGCAAATCAAACAAAATAACCTCCCTACCCCAATTCTGATGTGACAGGTGACTGTAGCACATGGCCAGCCACCAAGCAGAGATGGGCTGTCACCACCTCCAGACTGAGGACTGAGACAGCAATAGGTGGGAGGGTGGGTAGTGTGACAATCACACCCAGGCTCAGGCACTGAGCTGCAGAGGAGCCCCGAAGCATTCACAGACATGGCATTAACTGGGTCTGGGCTGAGGAGAAACAACTCGGGCCCCTGGAGAAGGTATTTGCCTGGTAGTTCAGCAGCAACTGCACAGAGTTTACAAGAACCCAACTATTCCATTTTGACACTTAATTTAAGAGCTTAACCCACTTTTACAGCCACCTATAAACAGCTTCACTGAAGAGACAGCCGAGGCTTTGAGGGATTTAAGGCCCAACAAAAAAACCCCAAAAGTCATATGGAAGACAGAAGTATACTGAGATAATTGGACTCTAAGGCTTTATTTGATGACTTGCATGTGGAAGACAATTCCACAATACATGCCCTTAAAAGCTGAACAGACTTATGAATTTTCATCTCTCCTATCCTCACAACCTCGTTTTTATCCCTGCAAACAGTTCTGCCTCCTCTCTTCTGCCAAACAATTGCTTTAGGCCACATGACCCACTACAAGCAAGATTGCTTGTAGCCAGGGTTTAAAAGACTACTATTATTAATAGATATTTGTCAGTTTTCCCTAAAATTAAGCTCCACCTGTCCACGGTAGATGACGGTGACTATCACTCACTGGATTTAGATTACCCCTGAGTAATCAGTATAGAATGGATTTACTTCACTGTGCAAATCAGAACATTCCCCAAGTCTCATCTAACCCTACTAGAAAGAAAGAATTAAGAACAAATTATTTACTCTTAGAATGGAGTCTTTTTCCTTGCTGTAGAGAAGGGGCTACTTGTTAAAAAGAAAAAGAAAAATCACAGTTTGTTGACCTTTTATGCTCTGCATGATAGTTCTGTCTTGCTGAATGACCTACTCACATGGGAAAATGTGGGACTTCAGTTCCAAAGCCACAGGACATAACTCAATCTTCAATTGATTTCTTATTTTTTCTGAAAAGGTACAGTTAACCCTCAAGGGTCAAACGTGTTTTACTGTAACCAAAAGCCAAGATAAACCACTTTCACCAAATGACTGGGAAAACCTTTCTAACTCTTATGACTAATATAAAACACTTCCCAAAGCAAGGGACATTTCTCAGTTGCATTAGCACAAGTGAAAAGTAAATTGTTTTCCTTTGCCAAAGAAAGCAAACTACCTGAGGCTGGGCAGAACAATAGAATCATCCTCTCCTTCTAAGTGCAATAACAGTCTGAGACTGCTTTTCTTCAGCCTCTGAAGAAACTCCTGTGAAATTTCCCACCCTACTTTAGGTTCCCTCTTGGCATTGAAAAATCCCCCTATGATCATAATGTTCCATTTTGGTGAGATTTTTTTCATATACCTAAAATACTCAAATAGATTTTTAAATTCATAACAATATTGGTAATAAAAAATAATATGAAATATGAACAAACTTGTTCTTACCTCTTTGCTCAAGGTTGCCCTCATACCTTAAATGCTTGTTTTCAGACTCTAAACATTGAGAGAGTACTTTAACAAAACAATAAAAAGTGTGACTACCATATGAGAAAAATTTACCATACAGTAAGAAGAGAAATTAGAAGCTGTATGACATTCTTACAGTAGAGTTCCATGCCACTGGCTTCTGTATATGAACTGGAAAACAAAAATTAAAACAATTTCCTTTAGATCAATTGTCTCAAAGGACTGGTGCTAAAATACTAAGACATGTAGTACAAGAAGCAAAATAATTCAACAGAAAAACAATGGACTTCCTGCATAACTTTAATAGCCTTAGGAAAGGAATCCTAATGCTGACATTTTATTAGTTGTGCTTAACATCTCGGGATTTACAGGTAGCCAGCTTACACAGAATAAATTCAAGGTCGAGATATTAAATGAGAAACAAAACTCTTGCAACAGTGAGCATGACCCTCACATGAACACAAGAGTGCCAGCAGCTGTGTGCTCTCTTTGGGAGCAGCCTCTTTCATCATCTACTCTGTTACAAATCTCCATTCAAAGAAGGCACACACCTGATTTTATTACTTTAAAGTTAGCTAAATTAGTCTAATTCTCTACCCTCTTGTAAATTCTGCTTCTGAGATGAAAAGTTAACTCCTTCTTTAGGTTGTCTTCTATAATTATTTTACTTTTTTAATTTCTTTAATTTATTTTGTCCAAAACTAGGCCAAAACTATATGAAACACAAAGTGTATATTTCAATAAGAGCTTATTAGCATTCCTCCTTCCACCAGATTTCCTTGCAGGCCCTACTCAGTCTCTGAGTGAGGTCTCAGGACTAGGTATTTGCTCAAAAAGGTTGATTAGAAGCATGTTTAACACCCTAGTATCATCTCACTTTTCTTTTGCCTTTTAGAGACATCTGTATTGCAAAATAAATAAATTAATAAATCTAGCTTTTGATAAATGCTTGCTATTTGGGCTGAATCACGTTCCTTGCTACTGTAACTCCCCATGTCCTCTAAGACACTCATCACAAGCCAAATCAAACAGGACAGACACCTCCATTCTCAAGTCTTCATGCTCACAGAAGGCATTTAACAGTGTACAAAGGCAACAAAGGAAACACATTTTGAAATTACTCTGGTGGCTTTAGTCTTCAAGGAAAAAATAGGATTGGATACCTAGAAAACAGAATATCCCCCTAGAGCTGCCTTCCTATTTCTTTGACTTTGTAGATTTACTGGCTGCATGCTGAAGCCTAAATTTATTTATTTTCCAGTTTTAAACTGATAGCCTGGAAAAGGAAGTCAAGGTGGGAGCCAAAGGTGTTATAAGAATACTTTTAAGAGTATGACTTACGTTATAGAGTGAATGGGGGCTGAGCAAAAAACATTAAAATAAGCAAACCCAGGTTCTATAAAAGTGTGAGTGTTCTCCTCACTTGTTAGTTCCAAGAAGAACTGAGGGGGCTTAGGCCCCAGAAAAGTATCTGAGCTGTTTTTAGGACAGAGAGAACAAAGCAGTACTAGAAAAAAGCTAAAACAGAGTAAGAAAAAGCAAGAAAATAATCTGTTCCCCACAAAAGCAGTCTTGTTAAAAAAAAAAAAAAATGAACAGCATAACACAGATCTATCAAAATAATTTAATATTAAGCATATACTGAAAATTGCTGCTATATATCATCCTCTTGTCTTCTTTTGACATAATGGCAAAAAAAAAAAAGGCTTCGTTTGCTTACATATAGACCTGAAAACGTCCCAGAAGTTCTTCAGCTTCTTTTCCAAAGTAGAAGGGTTTTTCTTCTTATAAATTTACCTGATATAATTCCCTGTCTGTCATTCACTGAAAAAAAACAGCTAAGTCAAATCTTCTATTATTAGTGCTGTCTATGTCAAATGGGCCACTGGACCATTGGGAAAGTCTTTTCCTCAGACTTGATCTCCTTTTATGTTTTTTGAGACTTTGAGTACCTATCATGTTTTATACTCTCAAGGAATTACCTTTTAAGAACAATCAAGTCTCCCATTTGACCTATTAAACTAATATCCCGTGTCTAAAGATATAAATGTATGACCTCATCATAGACATACTAGAGCAGTTATTACTAGCAGGTTTGGTTACCACTGAATTTTCTCAATTGCCTGTGCTCATTCCCTAGACATGCATGAGACAGACTCCCTTGTCATCTCTCATGAACTTTATTTATGAAAAGCAAATGTTACTGGCAGGATTATCAAGTCATAGACTTCAATTAAGCCTTTTTTTTTTTTTCCCCAGTGGAAACAGAGGTGCATGTTTATTTGGTTTATTTGTAAATAAATGCAGCAAAGATTTAGCAGCACCTTCAGTTTAATTGCAGGGGCAATTGCATTTGGAGATGGTAGCCACTAATATTCAAGGGATAATTCTGGAGAAAAGGGGATAGCTTAGAAGTTGTTTTTATGGAAATATATTAGAATGCTTCACATGTTCCAGAACAGCTGAAATACCTGCAAGAAACTAACCCCCATTATAGTGTTTGAATGTATCAGTATGGTATAGGGCAGAAGGACAGGTGTCAGCTTTCTGGGCAGGAAACATTCTGGGTCTTATGGGAACAAGAGAGCTCACCCAATCTGTATATTGCTGGAATAAGGCATCTCAGGGGTCCTACTTCCTTAGGGTCCATCACCAGTGTTATATTTCAGGTGAAGAAGTTTCATTTCTGTATCATTATATATTAATATCTCTCTATATATATAAGCTTTTATAGAGAAATGCATGCACACATACACAGAACGACTTATAAGCAAAATAATAAAAAACCCTGCACCCTACCCAAACCTATCTTTTCATTGGTTGTGTACCAAGGAATCTCTGCCAAAAAAGATTATATGTGATGCTAGAGTTAATATAACCAAAGGCAAAACTCCAAGAGCTGCACGCTAGCAATAATCCAGCAGACTAAAACCAGAGACTACTGTCTTTGAAATTATTTTCCATACTATTCACAGGAAATTCAAGACATTGACCAAATTTCAAGGCCATTTAGCATTAGATTACATGAGCCCTGTAATTTGGGAAATGAAAATACCCACCACTGTACTCCCTGTTTTGTGGATGAGAGTTCAGAGAGACACTAATGCCCACCTAGAAAGAAGCAAGTGGAAGACAGAGATGCTGAGAGTCTGCATATCCCAATTATCACATCTGCTATGCCAATACAGCTCTTACAAGCATCCACGTCATTTTATCTCAAGTGTTCTGTTTTGCTCTATAGAAAACAGTGGGGGATGTGACTTTTCTAGCAGCAGGAATGGTGTCCTGAGTAGAAATGGATGTGGGCTAGAAACAAAGACCTACGTGACCAAGATCACACTAAAGCTGATAAGCAACTGCAAATAGGAGCTTCAAGACAAGCTGGATTTATGGATTTATTGTTTGGTCAATTTTCTTATTTATTTTTTAATATTTCAGTAGTTTGGTAATTTCAAGAGTTTGGAAATTAAAGAGCAAGGAGTGTTTGGATTAATAGTCTGTAGACAGCTCTTTCCTGGTGGACTAACTGTAATGATAATAAAAGCAAGTATTGCACATTTCTTTGAGCTTTGAGGAGAGAAAAACATGGACCAGAACTAAGCCATACTAGTACTTCAGTCCCTTCATTGCAATATATGGCATGTGTGCACATTGCTGTGCTCACATTGTCCTAAAACCAAAAGGACTTTGCCCCAGTTTATCTGTTTGCAAATAGTTGCAATAGATGGGAAGTGTCTGCAAAATAATACAAAACAAAAATTCAACCCAAAGCACATGAAGTGTTTTAATAATATGGACTAGCAGTGCTCAGCTTTATTTTAAAAACTCCTATTTCTCTGTTGCTTTAAAGTAGATTTTGGCTTTCCAAGTTTCCATTTTACACACTTCTATTTATGAATTTGATGTGGTAGCTGGTTTGACAGATGATAGGACTGTTTGCAAGTTATTCATGTTTGGATCCCTATATGAAAACTTCTCTCTTTTTTAAGCACTATCCTCATCTTTTTTTTCTCTCTCTTTTTTTTTTTTTTTTTTTTTTAATGGGAGCATAACTACCCTAGTTGTTTTTTCTTTGCTTTAATTAATCTTTCTTAAACATATGGCAAGCAACGCAATGATTATAAATGACCTCTAAACTCTTTGTATATATTAAGGCCTTAAGCTAATCTTGTGGTGTTTTAAATTTAGTTTAATTTTTCTATAAAAAGTCTGACTATTGTAAAATTATTTTAAATTACTCCATGTACTGCTGGAATACTGTGCATGTGCGTGTATTTGTGTGCATGTCGGGGCCAAGGACAGAGACAGAATTGCGTATTTCTCATCCAAAGGAGAATACAGACAGCGAGAAAGATGTAGCACGGTATGTTCTTGTCAGAGATCACACACAAACTGCCTAAAACACAGCTTATGATCCTCCCACAATGGGATATTTTTACTATCCTTAATGACGCCAGGCAGGTGTTTACAGTTATGATGTATGTCCGTCTAAAGTTGGAATTAAGCACAGACACAAAATAGCAACGCTTGACGCACTAGACCGTGACATACTGTACGCACTGCAATTAAAATAAACTCTACTCCTGATTTTTTTTATCTTTTTTTTTATGAGAAAACAAGAAAAGCTATGAAGAGGCTCTCTGTTTTTTGGAAAGCTGCAAACTATTCTGAGAAGTGTAAAAAAAATAATTTGCAGAATGAACTAAAATTCCCTAAAACACCTTTTCAGCCTTGGCTCGCTCTTTGCCAGGTGATTTTGGAGGAGGAAGGAAGGGAGCTTTCCATCTGTTGAGGTGTTAGGATTCTAAACACATTCCTGAGTTAATTTTGACTCTTTAAAGTGTGAGATAAGTTAATATACTCTAAACCAATATATCGTGTCAATCAACAGTGCTTTTCTCAATATCAGCCCACTCACTTCCGCCGCCTGCTTGCTGGCTCTAGAGGCTGCTTGCTCTAAAACTGTGCTTCCCCAAAGAAATGAAATGTTCAAGGGGTATCAACAAATCATACATGTCTCTAATACAATAAACATGAATAGTGGGAATGGAAACAGAGAGGCGGACATTGTTTAATCCCTTGGTGTTTATATAGCATTTTACCTACACAATTGCAAACATTCAGAGTAACACCTTATTTAAGAAGGGAAAAAAAAGGCAAAAGCAGAACAGAAAAAATATTGTAAAGAAATGTTATCTATTTTATAAAATAACACTGAAACAGATACATCCCACAATATCTTTTTTTCTGCATCTATTTCCAGTCTTTCCAAGCCAGGCATAGAAGTCTCTGAAGTATATTAACATTTGCCAGATACTATAAATCCAAAATATTTGGAATATTATATCATCATCTTGTCAGAATGTATGAACAAATTTACAAAGTCTAGACCTGACTAGTCCAATGCACTTCCCTGAAGGAACTGAAGATCGCAGTGTGCATTCAATAATCGCCTCTGTGTTAGGCTTTAAGAATCTGGAGACTTACAGAACCTGGAAGTTGTATCTGCACCATCAGGTTTAGTGGGTAAAATGTAGCCCATAAATCTGCCTAATCCCTTTACATATTTGCTCTCTACAACATCCTGTGGTAAAGGGTTCTACAAATATAAATTGTGCAAAAATCAATTTATTCCATTAACTATATATTTATTTATAAACTAAGAATTTTATTCAGTATATCAGTTTGCACATTTGCATATCCTTCTATCTTCCCTCTTACCTTGTCTCCAAGCTGCAAAAATGTCTTTCATTATAGTTCACCTTGCAGTTTGTATGAAAGGTATTCCATGCTTTTGATCAATCAAAGACTTTCTAGTTTTACTAGATTCTGTTCTTAAATTAATCAAGCAAAATTGCATGAAGTATTCAAAATTTAAATTTACCAAATGGCACAACTTGACAAATAGATTGATCCAGGAGCACAAATTATTTTCGTGATTTGCCTTAAATTCCTCTGCCGGTATTAACTAATATTCTATTTGCTTTTTTGACTGATGAATATTGGGCTAATTTTTCAGAGAACTATTCATAATTATTCCCAGCAGGAATTACCCAATTAAAGTGTGGAAAGAGGAAGTGAGCATTAGTAACCACAGTATAACACCAGAGAACATCTACTAAAGTGTCAATTTAACTATTTAAATAGCTGAAGAAAAACAATACCCTCTAGTTAATATTGGTCTTTCATTTCTCCCCTCACTATGTTTTAAGATAAAAAGGAAAAAAGCAAAAACAAAACCAACACTGCTGCCATCACCTCCCCACCCTACCCCGCTCTCCCCCCAGGAAACCAAGTAATCCTAATACTAATTTCAATATGAGCCTCTGATGCAGCAACATCTTGGGGACATGTCTAACTTTCAGGATGAGTCACATCACTGTGACTCAGAATCAATAGTAATTTTAATGTGTAAAAAAAAAAAAAAATTAAAATGGCTCAAGATCCTTACTTAGTTATCATCCTGTTTCACTAGGTATTGCCTTATGGTTTTACCAGTAGAATGAAGAGAAGCTCAGCTGCCTTGATAAAATGGTCGTGGGAGAGAACTTTCCCCTGTGGAATCTTTGGATTCCTGAAACAGTGGAGATTTATCTTAACAGAATATACCCAAAGATCAACAGACTGCAAACTGCTACCAAGGAACCAATGTGGATTTGCTCTTATTTTGATCAAAATGCAACAGTACCCTAAAGTAATTGGAAATAATCATATAAAAGTTTGCCCTATTTGTTTTTGTTTCTAACCCACTAAACACGTACATATTGTCAGCTTACCCTCTGTTTAACGTGATGCTGATATGAGGACAAAGTTGTGTTCAGGTACCTGTTCTCTCTGTTTTCCCACTATTGCTAATCCCATGCAAAAAATCTCATTGTGGCATCTCTGGCGCATTTAGAATGAGACCCAGAGTTGCTTACTGGAGTATGTAAATTTATGTTGCTGTTTTCTACCTTGCAGCAAGCAGAATATTACTTCAAGTTTCAAAAATGTCAACACCTTCTCCCTGCACAAATGCAATACAGGAAATTTCACCTACTCCCCAGGCACTAGCTTGAGTTCCAGCTAGAAAGCAACCAATACAAAGCTGATAGAGGTAACTGGCAAACCCTAATAATTATCAATCTAAAACTGAAGGATGAAAAGGAAATACATACTATTGGAACTTACAGAAAAATTAATAGTGTTTCCAGCGAGATCTGAAAATTGTTATTTTTTTTAGAATGGAGACACATTATTTGGAGTTCCTTTACTTAGCACTTTAGAGTTCTATTTTGCTTTTATTTATTTAAAAGGAATAAACATATATATAAATAAATGTATTGACAGAAAATATTATCTCTCTATTTTGATAAAGAGAACTGAGCATAGGCATGTGACCTAAATATAGAAGTTTAAAATCAAAATACTACTAATATTGATAACAATAATGATGATGATGATGATGATGAAAAAGAAGGGAGGGAAGAAGACTAGAGAGATAGATTTCCATACCTCCCCCCAAGAACTAAATAAAACATTTTTAAATCTATTAAAGATACAGGTGAAAAGTTGTTTTACCAAGTTTCCTTGTTTACCTTTAATATTAAAACTTTTAATTGAGTCATTGAGTGGGTCCCTTCACATACAGACCACTTGCACCAGACTCATCAAGCATCCTTATAGATGTCAAGGTGAACACGAGCCTGCTCAGCTGACCATTTCTCAGACTGGACTTTCCAGATGTCCAAAAACTCCTGCATTTTGTCCGTTCTGTAAAGGGAACACCAAGAGAAAAAGCAAAGGCTGTGGTGCAAGACAGACAGCACTACCACACTGATGCACCCGTAACTGAGGAGATTCCACACATACACACCCCGCATTTCATGCCCAACAGCTAATCTTGCCTCAGGGGCCCCTGGAGCAACTCTGGAGCTGGATTAGCTCCTTCACAGAACCGTAAATGCTTCACAGCCCAGAAAATATTGAATGACAGAGGAGCGATTTTCATTTCCATAAATGTCCATAGGCATCCAGGGATTTGGTTGATTTCAGTTTCTTCACAGGCATCTTGGAGTGACAAGGGATACAAAAGGGACCCTCACATAATTCTGATACCAAGTATGGACCAGAGTCCTTTGCATGAAGTCATCAGATTTCATTGGTTTCAGCCTTCTAATTCAGAGAGGCAAAACAGGCATTCAGTAACACCTTAGACTGAAGAGAGAGAAAAATCAGTGATGCAACCCATCCCAACATTGGTTTTGGCATGGCTGTGGTTTTGTGCTAAACTATAATACTTCACTGAGAACTCCCCTACACACAAACCCCCCTTCTGTACAATAGTTTCTTACTTTGTCTCAACTGGAATAGTATTGATATTACAATACTAACTTAAAATACAAGTTCAACAAAATGGAAACCGAGGTCAAGAAAGGAGGAAGGTCAGCCTGTCAATTATATCTAACAGCATATCTCTTTCTAGGTTGTTTGAATATATTAAAACTGCTATATGTGTGTGTATATATATATATGTTACATCCATATACATACAGAAGTATGTCTTACATGTGCAATTGTATTTCCATCACCTATAATCTACCGTAAATATAATGGTGACTGTTAAACTCAGATCTGTTTTGAGGAAGGCTTTGCTTCTCAACCATTCTTAGCTGCATAATACAGACATATTTCTGACTAAAAGAGATTCCGATCATTCGTGCTCACAAATTTCCCCCTTGTCATTGAGTTGTGTGTTTGTCTTGTTAATATTTAAATATGCTTTCCCACAAGCACGTGAAGCAAACAAAAAAAGCTTTAACCATTTAAATAGAGCCCTGTAAAACTAACTTTAAGTACCTTGTGGTAGGAAAATACTAACAATCTGATTCTCTCTCCCTCTCATACACACACAGCACAAGTCTCTTAAAGCAACATCACGAAGGGAAAATAAGATGTTTAAAGAATTCTAGACATAGTCCTCCCTGTACAAATTTAAATTCAAACACTGAAGTTACAAAGGTAATATCTGTTCATAATGTTATGCTGCAGGAATTCTACAAATGATTCCTCAAAACCTGAAATACTTTTGCCTTTAAAAATGGGAAAGCAGAACCAGAAGTAACCAGTAAACTCTTCTCTGGAATAGAAAGAAATAAAACATCATAGAAATAATAGAAATTAAAGCTGGAGCTACATGAAATGTACCTTATGCTTATAAATGGAATTTACACCTTCAAGAACTTCAGCATGAACAGTAGCTGCAAGCATATAGAATGAATATCTTATCAAATACAAAAAATGAGTGATTCACATCCTAAATTTCCTGTTACTTATTTCAGATTAAATCCAGGAATTGTCATTGAAGTGAAAAAAGGCTGATCACAGACAACAAAAACCTAGCCTACTGCATAACATTAAAAAATGCATGGATTTGAGATCACTCCAAACTAAAATGGTTCTCAAGCAATCTAAAGCTACAGTGTATGTTCAGATATAAATTTCCCTGAATCTAATAACATGTATGGGACTTTCAAATGACCAAAGACAGCATCTGACTTTCACACACTCTCCCTCAGACAGCGTCCAGTTGGTTGTGGTTTTTTGTTTTTAACGAAAGTTCTGTTGTTCCACTTTGTCTTTCAACATGGACATTCATCTAATTCTGTTCCTAATTGTCCATTCTTTTAAATTAACAACGGAAATGTCCCAAAGATCTTACAATCTCAAAAGAGCTCAACATTTTTCTTCTTCACTTTTGACTTCAAAGGGTGACAAGTTAAAGATTAATACAGTGATGGACTATTCGTTGTTCACTATTTTTAGTTGCATACATATCAGTTTAACAGCAACAACCTTTGCTTTTGAAATCTAAGCACTTGAGAACTTTTGAAGGAAAATTAGAGTAATTATTATGTTATTTTCCAGCACTCAGGCACAGAAGGAGCAGAGTTCATAATAAAAGGTGACTAAGGATAGTAATTAAAATAATTTTAATTCAACAGTACAGGACACATGAAATGTCCAATATCAGAAAACACATAAAACTATTTCTTTGCTTCTCAGCACAAAATCTGCATAAACCAATATATGATATAAACTCAGTCTATTAAATAAACTAAACAGGTTACTTAGAGTGCCTTTCAGATGTATCTGTGACATAGTTTAATGTGCTTTTATTAAATAATCCACTAGTACCTTGAATCAAGGGAGAAATGTTCCTACAGCCATAAGGGATTTAATTCCTGGATCTTGGAAGTGATTAAGTACTAGACCATACAACTCATTCACGGGAAATGAAGTCCAACACAGTTTTATTCCCTTCAACATGTTTACATATGCACTGAGCCTCAACTTGCTAGAGTAACCTGAAGTCTTCTTTAAAATTCACATCAGCCATCAACAGAGTTTAGGCTTCCAAGTGTAGGGAGAGAATGTAAGTTAAGTGCTGGGTATATCACTGTTTTCCAAAGCATGGCTCTTATGGGCTGACAGGTGCTTTCTGACTGCCAGGGATAATCCTGACATAATTGTCACTGAAGGTTTCCAGCCCAATTTTTGCCAATAGTGGAACAAAAATTAAGGGGAAAAATATTAAAAAGCAAACAAATACATGACAATAGTTCTGCAGACTCAACTCCTCTGCTAGTTGCCCATCTCAAATGGTACTGTTGTTTTAGCATCATATCACCATTTTATAATAAATATATGATGTTATAGAAATTAATTTGACTTTTCTTTAACAAAGTATTAACAACATATATGCTGTTTGCATCATAATAGGTTAAGCATCTTTGTTACTAAAAATGCCTCAATTAAAAAAGTAATTTAAATGTTTAAGTGAGGAGACTGTAGGTTAAGCTAAGGGCTAGTCTGTCAAGGTACAGTTGACACAGTGAGGAAAAAGATATTCATAGCACTGTAGTTATACTCAAATAGCCCTGGAGAACAGACAGGTTATCCCTGTAAAATTCAGTGGGTTTTCAGTCCTCAAATAAGTGTTCTGGTAAGACTACGGTAGATGATGGAAAAAAACTCCCTTGTTCCTTAGGGTAGAATTTGGGATACATGAGACATTTCTTTGACAGATTCACTCAAGCAATGCAGCCCTCAGCTCACTGCATATGAACCACCCAGCTCCTATTACATCATAGAGCATCTGCCAAGAAAATACAATTACACTCCATCAAATCCTAAGGCTAGTCTGAAAATCACACCTAAAAGAGGTAGAGCTAGTAGAACAGAGCAGTCAATAAGCATTAAGAGGTGAAAGCTGTGTGGATAGGTCCAGGACTTGGTGAATGTCCTTTTTGCTATATTCTCTTTCACAGGCTCTGTAGACATAAGCAATGTGAAATAAAAGCAATTTAAGATGTGGCACTCCTGTACTTAAACACAGGAAAGGAAAACCTGGAGCTAAGTATAAGAGCAATCTTCATCCCATACCTTTTGAAACAAGTCCCCTTAGCTCTAAGACAAATTGAAAATTAGATGAACAACATTATGTCTGCGCTATTTTATTAAAGATTTTCTCCAAGGTTTTATTCCAACTGTTAAATGAGGAGACTCTAAGAAATCCATGTCAGTGATATTGGACAATCAGCCACATAAACTAGTTGGGTCTATACTATATAAAAATGTTAAACCACAATTACATACTCTCTAAAGCAGGGAGAAAAAAATCAATGAAATTACATCTTTGAAAAACAAGACAGACATTTGAAAACTTCAGAGGGCCATATCTTACTTCTTTAACATGGGAGTGAGGCACCTCCAGTTCACAGATAACTCTTAAATAGCACTTGTCGGGTTTAATTGTTAGAAAAAGGTTTCTTTGCTTTGAAATTTGCCACATAAACTGTTGAACAGTTATCAGTACCTTCAAATAATATGAAATGCCACTCGTTAGTTAAAAGTTTGATAACAGTATAACTATATGAATAGGACATTTGTAACTCTCAGATTACACCCCTCATTAGCAAATAGTCACTGAACAACAATAACTTTAAATTATTGTGTCAAGCTTCCTTCTAAAATTAAGTGGCAACCTCAAGGAAAGCACATCTGTTCTAGTTATTCTAGCCCTTTCCATTTAAAAAAAAAAAAAAAAAAAAAGTGTCTGTTTACTTTAGCCTTTGCCATGAAGAACCATAAAATGTCTGATATTTCCCAGTATTTTTTTCCATCTATCTAGTGAGAAAATGTAGCATCAATACTTATGATCAGTTCTGATATTATCTGTAACTCCCTGATTTCAGAAAGTATCCAATATATGCTGAAGTAAACTGAAAACATCAGAATAACTGTTAGGTTGTTCATGGTATCAATAGTAATTTTTTGTTCCTATTGAGTAACATGAAGCATGAGATCCTGTAAGTGCTTTTTCTACCTACTTATCTAATAAAAGCCACATTTTTAAGGAAAATGCAACACATATGTGGAACATCTTATTTATGACAGCTCCTCTCCTCTGTGATAAACCTGCTGGTGATTGTATGTTCCTATGTATTGATCATACTTTCTTCTTTAGTGTTTTCTTATTATGTGCTGTGTGGATTTAAGACATTTCTACCCATCAGTCATCTTATTCAAGTACTCAATTTGAATGAGAGAAGAAACATACTTAAAAAAAAAAAAAAAAAAAAAAAAAAGAAAGAAACTTGTTTAAAACCTGCATTTTCTTAGCTTTTGGAGAAACAGCACCTATTGACAAAACTACATTTCCCTGCACTTTAAAAAATAAATATAAGGATAAATCTGGTTAAGCTAAGGCAAAACTAACACACTCTGCTTCAAAGAGAAAGAGCCAAAACCAGCTTTAAAGCAGTACAAATCCCCACCTCATCTTAGAACTCTAAACAGCACATATAATGCTGATGGAGATATAATGCTCATCGATGTGTATTTGTAAAAAAGAGAGTACCTGGAGAATACAAGAAACACAGAGTAGTGAAGTTTCCAATTAGACGAACAGTGAAGAGAGGAATAGTGAATGGATTGAAAGGCAATCGAACTAAACCTGCTACATTTTTGTTCGCTGTCAGGGCAAGACTCACTAGATGGCACTGCGACACATCCAGAGAAGGTGCTGGAGAGGTTATTCCCCTTGGTGTAAAAGCGAAGTTATAGTTTGGGGGAAGGAAAAGCTGGATTTTTGCAATTGCTTGTTGGAGTTTGTGTTGCTGGGATGCTCCCTGAACGGTGAAGGCTTTATTTTAAGCAGAGAGGCTCCCTGGGAACAGCCGATATAGTTTAGATAGAAAATCCGAGCACCGACAGAGTCTGGATGTTATAAATAGGACAAGAGGCATCTAGAATATACCAAGCACTAATTTTCATTCGGGTGTAAAGTTCTTATATCAGTTACTGTATGTACTTTTCAAATTTTTCACATGGTATATATTTTAAATTTGCTTATATTCAATTTCAATTATGTTAACATCCACAGATAATTTCTGAGGCACTAACTTAGTGATTTGGGCAATGACAGGGAGTGCCAGGAAACTCAGAGTTCAAGCTAAGCAGTTATGATAGCATTTCTTTGGGACAACCCAACAGTGTGTTCATCCCCAAGGCTTTCGCATTGCAAAGCTGTGGAGCCTGATTTTTGCCCAGTGTACCAAGGTGCTCCATACAATCTCCTCTCCCATGAGACAGTGTAATGGACAGAATATGGAACACATCATATTTACAGTTCCTTGGGACTGATATAAAGTTACAGATGCAAGTAGGTTTTAAAGGTGTAGACCATATTATTATGAAAGTAGACAAAAATGATGATAGCGTTCCTAAAAATTAATGTAATCTGGATAAAGCATCATAACATGTCTATATTAAGGAGCAACAAATCAGTGTCTACAAGGCTGGGGGCGGGGGGGGCAGGAAGAGTATTCTGGCAGGAAGAGTTATTATAAGAAAAAAAGAAATGCAATTTAAAATGGATTAATTACCTGGCACCAAGTACCAACCATTGTCAAGAATAAAAAAATCTAGAAATTTTGAATGAGGTGATTAAGATATTTATGTGCAACTAAGTGGTTTGGAAAAAAAGAGGAATAGGCTTTAGTTCCACTCTGTTTTCCTTTGTTGAAATAGATTGCTCTGTTGGTATTGGCTCTGTTATTATAAACCATAAGCAATTCAAACAGATGAGACCCTTTCTTACTAGAGGTGCTTGTCTCTGTGATTACATTAAACCCTGGGGAACCGATACATGTTGACAGAGTGGAACCAGACCTCTAGTTTGAGTAGGCTGCACACTGCATAATTTTGAGTTCTGTTTGTACAGGCAAAACCCACAAAAACAATCATTTATATAAATCTGATTATGTACCTTTTTAACATATTCACCAGACTCATCAGGGTCCGTGCTTTGAGTGGAAGGCAAACACACCTGGGAGCAGCCTCGTACCATCTCTGTGCGCCGTTTGAGATTACATATTTTGGTACAAAGAGAGATCTGCTTAGTCACCTTCCTTCATGTGTCACCAAAGGAAAAACTTAGTTCTTCCTATCTCTTCCATTGTTGCTAGTTGTCAAAAAAAGGTAACATTTTCCCTGGATTACGATGGAAATGGAAATAATGTTCTCAAAAGGGATAAACAGGAAAAAAACAAACCTTCTTTGACTATTGTAAAAAAAAAAAAAGTTTCACAGGTTAGGTAGATGTTTTGCAAAACAAAATTTGAGGATTACAATCATACTTCCAAGCTTACTGAGAAATTCCTAATTTTTTTAGCATAATTTGCTTTGTAACTTCAACTTCAACTTGAACTTTTTGACTTTATAGATCAAGTTTCACCCAAAAGAACATAAAAATGTTGAACTCAATTAATAGGCTGAACAATCACCCTACTAAAAAAAAAAAATTAAAAAAAATAATAAATTTCAAGACATCCATAAAAGGAAAGAAACATTATTTTGACATTACAGTCCAGCCACTACTACTCTAAAGTATTATTCTGGCTAAATACACACATAACAATTTTTTTTTTTAAAGCATCTTATTGCCCACTCTCAAAATCTTTTTTGCTTTTCCTTGAGATAATCCCTTTCTTCAAATAAATACCCCCAAATTTCCTCATTCAATCACATTCACCACCCAACCATTCTCTTCTCAAAGTGGGCACCTTGTTTTCCCCGATAAACAGATCCAGAAGCCTCTCCACTCTTATGGCTTCCTTGTTGTGGATGACTGCTACTCAAAAAAAAAAAAAAAAAAGACAGAATTGTGAACAAAATACCACCTTAATTTGCTCCTTCCCAAAAAGCATCCTGTGGAACAAATACTCTGGTCAGCTGATCTTTGTTGGAAAATGAAAGAGAGAGATAACTGCCATAGAAAAACAGGGTAATGCCAGTCCTGATGTAACCCAAAGAGTAATTCCACTGCACAGGCTACAACAATGACAACTGGCAACACAAAGATCCCTTTATACATGCTTGTGAACCTTGACAAGTACATGACTTTGCTATTATGTGAATTCCATCAAGAATAAAAGTAAGAGCATCTAAGCTCTACACACGAGAGCTTTAATGTTTTCTCCTTTCCATAGGACAGGCTGGAGAGTGCTAAGATCATTAGAGGACATTCAGGTTAGGAATATAGAAATAAAATAGACTTTTCATTGTGTGACATGAGGACCTAATATAACTTTGCAAAATGTAAGTATATAAGCAAATATATAAACCTCTTTTAGATAGTCCAGGGTGCTCACTCATAGCCTGGCTCCAGAAACAAGAATTCAAGTCAGCACCTTGAAAGAAAAATTTACAAGGAAAGAAATACATGAAAGTTCATCTGCATAGAACATATTTAAATCTATTTTATATATTTGTGTCAGACTGTCTTTTTAATAGAACATTTGGTAAGAAACAAACATGTAAGGAGACAAACCCATAAGGAAAGTTGCTACATCTTCTTTTTCTAGATGTATATTCTATATGTATATAATAAAACATCTACAAAATTATCAAATGCTCTTGACTACAAGTAATGCTTTTCTTAATAAGAGACTGCCTGGTTTTTCTACCTTGCTTTAAAATTAAGATGATTTGCAGTACAGGGAGCGGTTTTCGTTAGTCAGAACACAACACATTCGGTTCAAATATCCCAGCAGCCTCTCCTTCTATCACCTATTTATAAACAAAGATGCTGTGTTACAGTATATGTGCACATATATGAGGAAACCTTAAGCTTTTCTCAAACTTTGTTAACAACCTAATTTTCCTCAGGACAGTTCTTCCAAACTTATATCCACATAAGAGAGCAAAATGGGACAAACAGGTTTTGCTTGCCTAAAATTGACAAAAGTGAGAGAAGAATGAGGTCTATCACCTTTAACTGGCACAAACTGATTTATGCTGCTGGCACTGAAATTGAGACCAGGTTTACCAGACTTGTTTTTAATACCTGTTGGCAAAAAAAAAAAAATGTTCAAAACATGCTGCTCTAACTGGGTGCAAGTAAAGGAAGATAATTCTTCAAGAAGAGAAGATCTTCAAGATCTTCCATAATAAACAGAGGCTTGTGTCTGTACTGATAGCAATCCTTTTAAAAGGCTACCTGTGAAGTTTCCTGAGCAGGTAACTGGCCCACGTTATATCCATGGGGCGTTTCAGTCACTAATTGGTTGATGAGTCATTCTTTGTTTCTCCCTTGGTTTGCTGCTGTCAATTCAGTATATGCCAAAAAGATATATTTGCTGGAATTCCTTCTTGAGAGGACATATGTACCCAGGGACAGGAACTAAGGAGAAGGCCCTTGTCTTTCAAACAGTGCACTTAAAGGAGAGTGTGCACCAAAATATATATATACATTTCTGTATTTATTCTGAAGTTCTTCTAACAACTTTTATTTAGTTCATTAAAAAAAAAAACAAAAACAACAAAACAAAACAAAAAAAAACACATAAGAAACAGAATGCATCATGAATTTAAGAAGAGGAAGGAAAAAGGAGAAACCTCAGAGGTTGAGAAGAGTGAAAAATCAAGAAAAATCTGTTAACTGCCATATTCTAGAGGCTACAAGAGGAACTATTCAAGTTGTTCAAAGATAACAGACTCCAATCATAAGTGAAATGCAAATAGAAGTGAATGACCAACTCTGTTTATTTTGGGGATGTGTTAAGGAAGAACATTCAGAAGGGCAATATAAGGAGCAGATACAAATTGTCACATCAGTTTTGACATCAACTAAAATGCTATAGTTTTCCCACATGAATAACCTCGACAATTGCTATAATTTAGGTGCAAAAGTGCTCCACCACACTTGAAGTTTGCCAGTTACATTAATATTTTCTCATAACAGGCCAATGCCAGTGAAAGAAAAGAGCTGTTGTAATGCAAGATCAATAGGTATCACCTGTGTACTTACATCTTCAAATCTAGCAGCTGAGAAAACAAAAATGAATTGCCAAATTGTACTCCTTTCCAACCACCATCAGTCCTGATTTCTGCTCCTCTTTTTAAAGTGGACAATGTTTTGCATTGACAATGGCAGGAGTCTGGAGCAGCTCTGCTTGAAGACATTAGAAGCTGCTGAGTACTATTCAGTAAGTCAACAAACATCATTAAATTTCCCCATTTTGAAAATGCTGATTTCCTATGACTGATCCTCAAGTTCTTTGAAAACAATTATAATTGCTGACAATTTTGTAAACAAGGCATTCATGTACAAAAGTAGGGTGGTACAGTCCATCACCACCACAGTGAGTAGCAAACAGAGTGGGCACTGTTGACTTCAGACATTAACAGAAGCAGCTTTACATGTCTCCTTTACATCTCTCCTCCATTCAACCTTTACAGCAAGAGAAGCACATTATTGGTAATGAAACCCCACACCCTCAACTAACAGAAAGATTTAGAAATGGCAAATGCAAACAGATCAGATACAAACTCCACCAATGTGGATTTTCTAAATCACATTAAACCAAAGAGTTTTGAAATATAGTTGTTGTTCAGCACCTTCACTACCACAAATGGGATATGCACAAATACGTCATGATAAACATATGACCAGTTTATTCTGCAAAAATAAAAACTCAACAGCATGAACTGTGATTTTGTTTTGTACAATTAGATTGATATCTGTGCTTTTTCCTGTTTGGTGAATCACATGATTGACAATGAGCACAAACCTCAGAACACCTGCAATTTATATACCAGCTTAAAGAGGCTAAAAATGTTCATGTTATAACCAGTCATACCTTTTCTTTCAATTTCTGCATTCATTTGCTGCACTAAAGCCTTATGGGCAATAATTCATATTTAATATATTTAAAGCAGGAAGTATTATGTAAATATTTTTTATTATTTTTGGCATTCCAATGTTCAAATTTTCAGCTAGTATAATTTATTTTTTTTAAAAAAGCAATAAATTGTGACTATTTACACCTGCCAGAATTCAGTCATTTTTCATATTTTATGGAAACCATGAAACCTGACAAAGCAGGGGGTGTTTGTAGTATACAAAACAAATATACACTCGTTTGCATGTGAAGTTTCTTAACACCTCCCTGGACACTTTGCCCAAAATGATTAGGGTTCTGTAGTCAAAAAGCATTTTTAGAAAAAAGACACCTCCTCCAAAGACATCCAGATATGGGCTGTGTCACAAATGAGTATTTTAAGATTGCTTAAAGAATCACAGGCAAAGGTATCAGCAAAACAGGTTTAATATAAAAGCAAAGACATGACAAAGTTGTTGGCAAGGTTCACTCTACTATTTATAAATCATTAAAGCATGCAGAGAAAATGAATTAAAATCTAAAAATCAATCAATCCAAAATCAGGATCAACGCAAAAAGTTTTCTGTTGGGGACATAATGGGGGAGTGGGCAGTGAGAAAAAAAAGGATAAGGTAGGAAAAATGAAGGATAAAAAGAGATAATGAAAATCTTTCCATTGAGTTACAAAGTTCAGAGTGCACCTCTTTGCTAAACCGAGCCCTGGACTTGACCAAGAGTTTAAACCCAAAGGTTTAACAGCAGTTAAACTTAACAGCGCTTAATTGATAGCTTAAGTTAAACAATTTGACAAATTATTCATAAAGAATTTACTTTAGCACAGCAGTATCTCACAGGCCTAACTTACTTACAAATGTAAGTACTTAAGAATCACAGAATCATAGAGTGGTTTGGGTTGGGAAGGGACCTTGAAGATCATCCAGTTCCAACTCCCCTGCCATGGGCAGGGACACTTTCACTAGACCAGGTTGCTCAGAGCCCCATCCAGCCTGGCCTTGAACACCTCCAGGGATGGGGCATCCACAGCTCCTCTGGGTAAACTATTCCAGTGCTCACCACCCTCACAGTAAATATTATTTTCCTAATATCCAATCTAAACCTACTCTCTTTCAATTTGAACCCACAGTTGTGTCACTACCTGTCCTTGTAAATGATCTTTCCCCACCTTTCCTGTAAGTTCCCTCTAGGTACTGAGAGCCCTCAATTAGGTCACCCCAAAGCCTTCTCTTTTCCAGGCTTAACAAACAAAATTCTCTCAGTTTTTTCTCATACTAGAGGTGTTCCAGCCCTCTAATCACCTCAGTGTCCTCCTCTGGACCTGCTCCAATGGGTCCATGTCCTTGCTGTGGTGGGACCCCAGAGCTGGAGGCAGCACTGCAGGTGGGGACTCACCAGAGCAGAGCAGAGGGGCAGAATCCCCTCCCTCCCCTGCTGCCCACCCTGCTTTGGGGGCAGCCCAGGACACATTTGGCTTTCTGGGCTGAGAGTGCACATGGCTGGGTCATGTCCAGCCTCTCACCCTCCAGCACCCCAAGCATCTCTTGACAGGGTTGCTCTTGATCTGTCCATCCCCAACTCTGACCCAGGTGCAGCCCCAGCACTTGGGTCTTGTTAAACCTCATGAGATTCCCACGGGCCACTCTTGAGCTTGTTCAGGTCCCTGAATGGCATCCCATCCTTCAGGTGTGTCAACAGCACCACTCAGCTTGGTGTCATCTGAAAATTTACTGAGGGTTCACTTGATCCCTTTGCATGTGCCATCAATGAAGATATTAAATAACACTGGTCTCAAAACAGACCCTTGAGGGACACCATTCATCACTGCTGCCCACTGGGACTCCAACCACTATCCTCTGGATGTGATCATCCAACCAATTCCTAATCCACCTAAGAGTCCACTTGTCAAATCCATTGCTCTCCAATTTGGAGAGAAGGATGCTGCAGGGGCACATGTCAAAGACTTTACAAAAATCCAAATAGATGACATCTTAGCTATTGATGTAGTTACTGCATCACAGAAAGCCACTACGTTAGTCAGACAGGATTTTCCCTTGATGAAAGCTGTGCTGGCTGTCTCAAATCATCTCCCTGTCCTCCAGGAGCCTCACCAGAGCTTCTAGGAGGACCTTCTCCATGATCTTCCAAGACACAGAGGGGAGGCTGATAGGTTGGTAGTTCCCAGGATCACTTTCTTTGAAAGTTTGATAACAAAAATGTTATTCCACTTGGGTTGTTATCCAGGCAAGAAAAATATGTTTCCAAGTCTGTTTGTTGAAAACTAGGAACTCATTAGACAGCTCCTGGGAACAGCCATTGTTTCAAATAAGTTCAAGAGGGTTTAGCTCAGGTGCTGTTTGTCAAGGCCAAAGGACTAACAAGCATTTCTCAGCTCACAGCATGGCCTGGAGATGAGGATGCACCACCACAGGCTGTAATCCAAATAAAATGTCCAAAACAACTGCTTAAAATTCCTTGTATATAAAAACAACAAACATGCCCCAGAACTTTTTATTCTCTTATATTTACAGAAGTCACAAATCCCAGTTACCTAGCAGTTTGATCATGATTTACATAATCTCACAGGAGATATGCAATGTAGCAGTAGCCATCTAAGAGATAGCAGAGCTTGGAATGTTACCACCTGTGTGGATTTATGAAGAATATGCTTGGAAACATCAAGTTAGAAGAACTAAAGAAAATATATGAATAATAAATGTATCACTGTTACACTTTCATGTGAATAACTTCAGAGAAGCTTCAGGAAAAGAGCAGGCAACCACATGAGTAAGTGTAGAGTGATACTGATTCAGAGTAATATTACACTTGCCTTGAAAATATAATTAGAAGGAATATGAACATATGAATAAAATAAACAAGGTGCACCTAAAGAAGTTAAACACATGAACAGAAAAGTATCGAAATACATGAACATTCATTGCACATATGAAAATATAAGCCAACATCTGGAGAAGATGTGCATATTTTCAGCAGATGAGGAAACCTGAAAGCAAGAGCAAAGAAGTGGCTACAGATTGTGATATTCCAGGCAGGGGGGCAGAAGTTGATTTCAAAGAGAATTTTATTTGAATATTGGAGCCATTCTCCATGAACGAAAACAGAAAACCTCACTATATGGCTCCCCCACAACTTCATGGGAAATACTATATTCTAGTCTGAGCATGTCAAGGGAAATAGCGAGGGTGAAACAGATAGTAGAGGGGGGTGGGAAGAGAGGTAGTTTCTATACTACTGCAATAAACTAAAATTTTAGAATAGTTTCCAAATGAAAAGATGGAAGTCAGTAATGATAATCAACCTACTCAGAGATGCTGCTATCAGCTGCTCTTTAGGAAGAAACTTGAAGGTTTGAAATAACAGTGATGTTTAAGAGAGACATTGCAGAAGAACACACTACAGATGAGGTCTCATAAATGAGAAAAATTAGAATAAACCTTGCTGTCCACCATCTAGTTTTATGGGTTCATTTTTGTAATTCATCTACTGTAGCATGGTGATCCATTTCACTTGGGCATATCTATACAGGCATAAACAATCTGCAATCCCATGAAGGCTTTTAAGCTCTTATTTTTAGCATCAAAGATTTTGACTCAACATGAGCAGAAAAGCTTTAAAATCCTTGTCCTTTATCCCAAAAGTATTCGCAGCTCTAGAGTTATACTTTATTTAGCCCACCATATTGATATTAATTTTCGGTGCTGCAAGTTGGAATGTCAGTGTACATTAACACCTGATCTATAAAGGGAATGCTGAGATCTCACTGGAAGTATTAGTCACCGTGCCCTGGGAATGCAGGGTGTTTTTGTTTGTGTTCTTGGCTCAGATATCTGAGCTAGACATGTCTCGATTCTTAATAAAACCTACACCCTCCATCGTATTCATTGTGTACAAACACTTCAGGATTAGAAACTTTCTCCAACTTATTTGGCAATTACTGACCTCCATGATACATTAATTTTTTTTCAAGGGGCAAGAGGTCAGACCTGTCTAACAAAAACACAACTCCATGGAAGATGTATTCACCCATATGTGAGTAACCTGTTTTCCCTTTTTCTCTCTTTCTTTATTAATTTTTTTTTTAAGGTAACTCTTTGATATTTTTGCTTTTAACAGGTGAAAAAAGTATTTTAGCTCAAGATTTGTACTCTCACTAAGTTCACAGTTAACTTGAGATATACAGAAATCAGTGTCATCTTGGATTTATTTATTTATTTTAGGTTCATAATTACTACATATCACAAGGTGATTTCTCAGTCTTACCCGGCTACTCCAGAGGGCATTTATACCAATTTGCCTCCAAAATACAGCCCTAGGTAACATTTTGTTGTATGAACTGCTCTCTTCCATCTGCTCTTACCCACCAGCTACTTGAACATCTCTATTATTCACCATCAGAGTTACCCTTAGTTTCCCCTTTTCATCCAGTATTTCTCTTCTACAACTTTACATCCAACTCACTCAAAAGTTATTTGCCTTTGTTTTACTGTGAAACCTTTTACTTTTCTCAAGAATTCCCACCTCAGAATACATTTCTGCATAAATTCTGTAGGTCTAACTATATTGGTGTCCTTTTTTTTTAACCCCCAAACTTTTTTTGTTGAAGCAGTGCTCAAGTGGTGGTGTTTTGTTGTAGCAGTGGTCAAGTACCACATCTCCTGTTTCCAAAGAGACCTTTTATTGAAATGGAATTAAAATCATAGAGCTGGGGTTTTCTGTATTGCTGCAACTAGACAACTGTCACAGTTAACTTGTCACTAACTCTTTCATAATAAGGAGCATTTGTACTTGTTTGCTGGTGTTTTATATATAGTACTAGTTGCATAATAAGCTGTTGTACACTTAACATGATAGTAATGAAAACTAGGAAGCAAAGGGAAAGAAACACAGTGTAAATAAAGTCAATGAAGAGGAAAAATATAACATCAGATGCAGTTTCCATGGAAATTACAATCTATGAAACCTTTTCTTTAGAGTTTTCAAACAATTCTGTCTATTTAGACACCTGAACCAGGACTTCAGCTACTATACAATTAAAGCATCTAAGCCAATTTTTACCATCAAAATATATTCCAATATACCTGACCATGAAATATACGACAGCTCTCCAAATGAAAAGCACCTACACATTCTAAAAGCCCTTGGATATCAGGAAGTTTTGGAAAACATCAGGAGATAAAAAGAAGTGAACTTTCAGGAAAAAATAAAGAAAACTGAAGGTTGCCATAAATGTACTTGTAATATATATATTACAAAAAGGTGCAAAACTCCAGGTATCCACTATCATCTGAAAAAGGAGATGCATAACAGACCAGGAAAAATGCCTCTGAAACAATAAACTGTCAGAAGAACACCAGTCTCGGTGAGCTTCCTGTTTGATGATAGAATCTACATCTGTTGCTTGTTGAACATGCATTTTTTTTTGGAGTATAAAAAATCCCCGGGTACTGTTTGAGGAGACCCTGTGTTTCATTAGCTCGTCTGACAGGCTGAAGGTTTTATCCATCTCCACACTCTCCAGGTGCTAGGAAAAAGTTTACATAATAGTACTAGAAAATCATGAACACACATTCTAAATTATTAAATCTCACTTAAATCATTCTATGTCAACATACACAGAAAAATATTTCACTTTCATGCTGTTAATCTGGAGTGCATTAGATATCATTCCTAGAGATTAGCTCTGGAGCTCATACTAAGACCTCTGGTACTTTCAGGTTTAAATATGCAATTCTTCAGGCACAGCAGCATAAACATTCTCTCTTTTTGTCTTGTTCAAGTAGCACTACAAGACATATACATATATATATATACACATATACACATAACCCCAGGCATTTCATAATGACACAATTGTCATATAGATAACTTAGAAGTATTAAACTCATTTTACACCTATGTTAGCATTCTGTGTGTAATGTCAGAATAGCAGTCTCACTCTTCAACCAGATTCCAAAGCTGAGGCTCCAATAGGAGAGAGAAGAAAAATAAGAAAAACACACATTTATTTTGCAACTAACTTAAAATATTTTGGGTTTTGTTTGGTTTGGGTTTTTTTTTTCAGAGTATATGGTTCTTTCCATTTTTTTTATATTCATGAATTTATTACTTTTTTTCAATGCAGATAGTTTTCATAAATGGGAATTAAAAAAAAAAAAAAAAAGAATCATCATCAAACACACTTTAGGGAGTATAAAGACTTGTAGACCTCCACATTTACAGCACTTTGAAACACGTATACACATTTTCAGCTTCAGAATACATCTTTGAGAGAGCAGTGAAAGAAATCAGTCTTTCATTCATTAATGTGACATGAGTGCATTACATGAGATTATTCATGCCCATGAGATAGGAGACATATTTTCTGTACTAACAGACCACTAAAGTGGCTTTAAGCCTACGGAAGTCCTGTGTGACAGTCACAATTGTAACTTGTAAAACTCTAACCAGAAGTCTTACTTGCATTGCAGAATTTTCCCTGGGTATTTGTCAATATTTGGTACTTTAGATTTCTTCAGTTAAATCTCTGCAGCTTCAAAGCAATTCCAGGTCCTCAACCCTTGGTGCCCAGACCGACACACCTTCCCCATTAAAAAACTCTAAAATTTGCTCTACTTATGAAGAATCTGTTACACAATATTCAAACTAAAATATCAATTTCTGTGCCATAGCACTGCTAGAAATACAACCTATCAAATAATGTCATATATACATAAAGTCACAATGATACCTTTATGCCTTTTCCAACATGTTGCCTACACTTCTTTATGTCTTCTGTATAGTAACTTAGCTCAGGAAAATAGGGCAGTATATCCCATCAGTGACATTCACACACAAACTACAAGCAACTTTGTAATCCTTCAGAAGTATAATGAGGCAGACTACAATTCCTGATTCAAGATAACAAAAGACAACTTACCATTTTGCTAGGAGCTGTAAATAAAACTGGAAGAAATATATACTAAGGGACAGCTGGCTGGACTATTCAGGGAGACTTTAGAGCAAAAACGTAGCTGGAAAAGTGCCGACATACAAAACGTACAAATACATTTGGAATTATTCTTGGTGAGCATGTTACACAGAGCCAGAGAAGAAACATGGGATACATCATTTACATTCACGTGCACATGTGATAAAATAATTGCTTCTTTATTAAATTGAAGCCTCATGGGAAAGACTTTTCTGCCTCAAACCTAATTAATCTCGACACCCTTTTTTAAGAGCGTATGAGTGAGCAAAATGAAAAGCAATGTTTCTCACTTGTCAACAGGTTGAAAATCAAAGGAACCTTGGATATTCTATGATCAACAGCCTGACAGATAAAACAGAAGTAGAATGTTAATTGGCATTTAATTTGCTTTTGCGGTAAAGAACAAAATGGTTGTTTCCATTTATCTGAAGTGTGTGGGGGGAGGGAACCCATTATTACAAAAAAGGCTGTTCAGCTGATGCTCTGTGTGTATGAGGATGTCCAAAGTAGGTAAACCCTTATTTCAAGAAGCACCGTGTTTAACTTATTTTGCATTAGGAAAAATTGCATATACTGATTTGTTAACAGTTACAGAATAATCATCAGATTGCATATTGCTCTTGTTTGTTTTAATGCACAAGCACCGTGTGCTTGGATCTTTTCCAAGAACATAACCTGCAAGTGACCAGGTATTTCCATCAACCATCACTGTGGTTTGTGTCTTGAGTGAGGGGAGAACGAGAACAGAGAAGAACAAAAAGGGTAAGTGGACCCTCCCTCCCAGCAAAACATTTTGCACAAATGAGCATATTTGGTAAGAATGTTTATTCTGAGTATAGATGTATCTCTTCTTGAAGGCCAGAGGAACAACACAGAACAGCAGTAAACAATTGGCAAGTTATTAGCTTGTGCTAAAGGACATACAGAGAGTACAGCAATCTTTGGCATGATTCTACTTCTGTCAGATTTACTTTTTATTTTATTTTTTATGGTTAGTGATGGAAGAGAATTTTGTAAAACCTCTATTAGATACTGCTGCTTTGAAAATCTTGTGGACTCGTATAGCTTATAATAAAATGGAGATCAGAGACCTGTCTGTAAAAAAGACACTTGTGAGATCCAGAATTAGAGCAAGAAATAACAACAAGCTTGAGATCCAGCAGGGCTAAAACAAATGTGTTAAAAGATATGATAAAAAAAATGATCGAGGAACTGGCACAATCAGATTCCTCCCCCTCCCATTTTATTTTTCGTAGGGGTTTGGAGTAGTCCTCTGAAAACAAATAGTACAGAGTAGCACACTATTATAAAACACCTTTTGGGAGCAACTATAACTTCAGTTACTTTTTTTGAGTAATGCAGTCCCTAAATTTCTGTACTGTTAAAAAAAATCACCAAAGCAATCAACTGCTGAAGCAGTCACTGAAGCAAAAATGCTATGAAAATACAGGAATTGTAAGAATCCTGTAGTATGTGCTTCCATTGTAGACTTCACTCCAAGAGTACGTAGCACATGCTTCCAGATTTTTTTTATAAAAGCCACAAACAGTTGCAACATTGGTGCTTTATAAAATAATAAACCCCAACAAAACACAATTCTATAGTACACACAAAGAAAATAATAATTACATCTAACTTTCTTCAAAAGAAAGAGAAAATAAATCCTTTCTCTTGAACCATGAAGAGTTGAAAAGCATGCCAGCCACAAAAAGGTCTCCTATTCACATCCTCATTCATCTCACCAAGATCATGTGTCTTCTGTGATATGAGAAACACACACAAAGGCAGGATTTGCTAAACTGTCTGCACCTCCCTCATTCAGACTTTTCCCTTGTACGTTGCAAGTTCAGCCATTCTATTCCCAGCTCAAAGAGCACAACTCAGGGTGGAGGTTTCTCCTAGAAATCAGTTGTTCAGGACTGAGCTACTCTTTCAATCCCCAGTTCACATGTGGTTTCCACAGCACAGCCGAAAGTCCTGTGAAACCTCAGATAAATAACCAAAGCCTACAAAGTTTTCTTATGTTTTAGTTCTTGGAACACTGTTTTTTCATTGTAGATCTGCATCTACTGCTAGGTGAAACAGGTGTCTGCCTAATTCCAGCAAGGTTGTCTCAAATGATTATGATTACATAAGAAAACAAAAAGAGCAGAGATCTCTCAAAATGCTGGTAGAATTGTTTGCAAATCCCCATGTTTGAGCATGTGGTTTACACTACTTTTCAGGCCCCATTCACATGTCCAAAAGCTCATTTTATTTTCTCTGAAATCCTGCTTTAAAAAAATGATTAGATCCATACCTAAAAATAATGTTATTATAAAAACTTTATTTGTATGACTTATACTAGAGGAACCTAGAAAAGATCCAAGTCCAATTCTAAGTGTCCCTGCACGGATAGTTGGCTGTTTTGCAGTCCACCAGTACAACTCAAAGCAGAAAAGCAGCATTGTCGTCACATTTACAGACAGGGAACTGAGTCACAGACAACAGTGAACACAAAACTATTGCTTTTGTCAAGACTAAGTCTCCAAGAACCCCTATTCAATGAAAAAGTCATATAAGCTTGTACACATCAGCAGGCTTAGAAAAAAATGTAGAGTAGCTTTTTCTCCACCTAAATCTGTGCATTGTTAAACTAATTTTGAGTAGGAAGGAGCAAAACTTGAGAAATAACAAGCACATATTACAAGTCATGCAGCTCCTGAATTAATCACACTAAATTCTATTAGAAAGTATGCTATTGTTTTTCTTCCTTTGCAACCGAACATAATTTGGTACTCTTGTTAAAGAAATAGAAAAAGAAAAAGGTGGTCTATAAAGAGAAAACTTACAGTAAAAAAAAAGAAAAATGACCTCTAGCATATCAAATTTATGTTTTCTGGTCAAACACAGTAAATTCTCTCAAAGGAGATAGAAATGTCTAGTATGGAAAGGAGTCCAATGAACAAAACAAAAAGAAGCTCTGATCCTTCATCACATGTTCTCCCCTGAAACAGTGAAGAAAACAAATCTTACTTGAGAAATATAGACAGGACACGCAAGAAAAATGTTTGTTAGAGGTTATGAAGAACTAAGAAAGATTTCTCAGTGGGTCAATGGCTTTGTGCAGTACATATGTAACTGATCAAAGGAAAAAATCAGGCAACAAAACAAGCAAAAGGGAAACAAGGGGATTCACTGAGAGCAAAAGAATCATTAATATCCTAATTATGTACTGGCAATGTGGACTTTTGTTAATTCTCTGAAGCCATACAGTCATCAACCTTTGACATTTTGCAAAAGGCACCTGTATATTCATAATGAGGCTCTGTGGCATGAGACACTTCAGTATTTCTTTCTTACAGTTCAGGATTTAGTTTGAGGATTTCTTTTCAACCTTTTACTTTGCAAATCTTGGGCCTCCCACTTGCACAAGATGTTTCTCCCACAATGTCACATTATTGATTGCAACTTCGTTCTCCTTCTTTATTCAGTAAAATTAAAAAAAAAAAAAACAAAGTTAAAGTTAACACCTGATTTTAAACAAATAATTATAAAACATCAATTTTCCAAAAAGCCAGTGCATTTCCAGACAGAGAGCAGAGACTACATCAGTAAAATGCTTTTCTTCTCCCTGGCTGAGCGATGGGTTAACCCACAGCTTTCAACACCTTAGGTATTCAAGCAGTCATGAACAAATGAGATCTCTGCAAACAAAAGCACTTCTATATGATTTCTCAAGAGGAGGAAAACCCCATTTATGAGCATGTGCTGTTTTACAGATGCATACACAAACACCACAAAAAGACAACAAATCCGAGAAATAACGTAGAGAACTTTCCCTAAGGTCATGCTGAATGACACGATGTGTGAATTTGTCTGATAGCACATGAGGAGAATTTTCAATGAGGAAATGGCACATAATCTCTGCTGCAGAAAAAAACCCACTGTTTGCTGCTTCTTCATTAAAATTTTACCGGACAACTAATGCTTTCAACATTTAAGAAAGTTAAATAAGGATAAGATTTTAAATGCAAGAAATTCAAATGGGTTTTTCAAGAGTCACATGAATGTTTCTGGGGTAGGGTAAAAGAATCACTGTGATTTATATTTCATTTTCTTATATTAATAATTTAGTGCCATATCACAATGGAAATGTTATGATAAAAAGACTAACCAGTTGACCTCAGAATCCAGCCCAGCAGTTCTTATGTATTTAGAACAATATATAAGCATGCAGTTTAAGGGTGCACAGAAATATCTTTTGTGTCAACAGGAACTAAGCATGTGCTTAAGTGCTCTACTATGTTACTTGGCATAGAGATTTACTTGAACTACTTATTCCTATTCTAACCCTAAATAACAAAAGGGGAAAATAATAACAAGAAGTTCCAGAAGAATGCAAAGGATATAAGTGAAATAAGCACATTCTTGCTGCAGTCCTCTAAGTGGGCTAACTTGGACCTTGGATGCAAAATCTAGGAAACATCAAGTAGGAGGAGGGAAATGATCTAATGGCAACATCTGGCATTAGTGAGGCTTCTACTGATTCATTTCTCCATGATTCAGAAAGGTTTCTGACAAACCAGAAAGGGTTCAGGAGGAAGTTACAAAAATAGTCTGAAGTCTAGAAAATTATGTGCTGCATAAAATTCAAAGTTAAATCCATTTATTTTAGAGCCCCAAAGGTAATGGAATGGTTATAGTATCACAAAAAAGTTAAGCATACAGAGAGTTCTGGTAGTACTGAAATGTTTTGTCCCACCTCCCCACAGTGGTGAACCAAAAATCTGAAGTCAATTGTAGACATATTTAGGAAAAATAAGCTGCAAAATTTTAAACAACAGGCCAGCTAAACACAACAGACATTTTCTACCACTGAAGGTTTTAATGCAATGATAAAAGAAACATATATTAAAAAAATTCTAAGGGTTTCACAATGCTTCTCTTGGTTAAATCTTCATAGCTTGTATATCATGCTCAGTCAAAATCTAAAATTGGCTCTGAGAAAGGATCTAAGCTCCTCTTCATGAATGATTTTACCAGCTATTTGATCTGGTTGGATCTGAGCAGAGATTGTATTGCATTGTACTGAAGTTCAACTCCAGCTTCTAAGATTTCAAAGCTAACATTTATCATTAGATAGTGGTTAGAATACTTTTAGGATTTTTATACTTTCTGTGATAGAGTGGATAAGACCCGACTTGGGGACATTTATAATCTTTAAACATATTTATATGCATTTATTAACTGCTACTTTACTATTTATATTTCTTTCTATATAACTCTACAAACACACATAGTAATTTGATTAAATCACATTTTTCTTTGTGTCTTTGACATGAGCTTAGATAATGTCAATACAATGCCATACATACTATCTTCCTTTGCTAAGTATCTCATCTTAGCATTCATGGCAATTCTGAAAAAATGCCACACCAACATCTGCTGCCAAGAAGCAAAGATAAAAGTACAAAATAGCCTTTCAGGATTGAAAACAAGTTGTGATTACGCCCTATATGTTTGTCTCCATGTTATAAATTATGCCTGAAAAATTTCTCTGCCACAGTTCTGTTAATCTTAATATGCCTTTGCTAGGTATGTATTACTCTACTGCAGTTTGCTTGCAGAATGGTGATTTTTGCTATTGCTGGATCCATTAATTAAAAAAAAAAAATTGAAAATATTAATAATTTCTTGCATGCCTCTGCTGCCACAGCTTCATCCTGATACATCCATGTGTCATCTGCAATACACTCCAAAAATAAAGGCACAACCAGTCAAAATATTTGCATACTTCCTCATGAAATATTTCACACAAAGACTTAACAGGCACAAGTAAACCATGATGAGTATGTTCACTTATCTTCAAAAAAGTACTTTAAGAATTTCCTGGCATGCAGAAATAAGAAAACCAAGCCAGACACCAATTCCTGGAACGCAGTGTAACCCATTAACCTTCCTTTTGCTCTGTCCCTCAGAAAGGATGAGCTGATTCCCACCTATTTTCACAGAATTTCTTAAAAAGTGGCATGACCCAACTTACCAAATAAGCACATACCTCAGCAGAACAGAGAAGCTTGGGGTTCTTTTATTTTGATGGACAATGTCAGTTCACATAGTTCTTTCCCTCATTCCCCTTGCTAGCCTGGGAAAGGAAACAAATCTAACATCCATAGCTGTTTTAATTTAGATTCACTGCAGGGAACTAATGAGGAACCAACTCTGAGTTGTTGGATATTTTCATCTTCCAGACATATAAGAAACAATATGTTTCTTGCAAAATGAAAAAGAATCCATACAGAAAAATCCATACTACTAGCCTACTAAATTAATTTCTGATTCAAGTAAAGTAGATAGACTGGTACCACCATGAATATGTAGACTTTTGTTTAAAAAATAAGCCCTTGTTTAATGATACTTAACGTAGTGGAACTGTTCAAACAGGAATATTTATTTCCTAATTGCCTTGTGCTGCTAAGTGCTCAGCACTCATAACACAGCAAAAAAATGGGAAGCATTCAGGCATCTTTAAGGATCAAGTTCCATCACAGAATATAGATATCAGCTAGTGTTACAAATGAAGGGCATAAAGCAAACAAATGAATTCATCTACCATCAGAATTGGTGTACAGAGGTTAAAGAAAAATCGATTACTAACAAGTGATACCTATGACAAAGGCAGAGGAAAACAACCAACCCAGAAAATTAATCAGCATATAAATTAATCTTCTTACCTAAGAACAAATTGGAATCTGAAGTATTGCTTTCAATACACCAGAATGTTAAAACTTTCTGCTGGAAGGATAGTGACATGGTATAGCAGTTTCTGAACTCCTGAGGTGGGCAGATATTGAAATAAGAAAGAGCAAAAAGTTTCCCAATTTTCTCTAATTCTATTTACCTAGTTCTACAGGTTTTCTTTAGCTCATTAGAGACAGTAACACCTCTGACTGCATCTTGATTGGCTTGCTCAGAGCATTAAGACTGAACTTAAATAGCTGTAAACTTTATAACCATTTATGCACCAAATATATTTCTTCCATAATGCTATAAAAGGAGACTTGATTACAGAAAGAGGGTGGTGGTGTGTGTGAATTAATGTCAGTAATTACCTTTATTTATTCACTTAGACATTTACTTACACATATTAAAATGCTTTCTCCTCATAACTCATCCTGGATTCTATCAGTTTACAAGTCATAACTGGGAAACAACCTGTTTAGACATCCATCTGGACGAGCACAACTCTGTCATTTGCACAGCCAAGCATTTGAAGAGTGTGATTTTTTTGGGTTTTTTTTCATTTGTCTCCCTGTCTAATGGTCTAACTTGCTGCACAACCACTGGCTTTGTTTACCATATTCCACCATACCTTATTTCATCTAACAGTAGTAATGACTAGGGGAGCAGTTCTCTCCTAGCTCAACTGGATGAACTATTTTGTGAGCAGGTAATTTCTAAACTGTGGGATAGAGACAATTCCAAAGACTTAAGAGAGATTCAGCACAGTGAATGCAAGCAGTGCAGCACAGTGCTAGGTTATTGGCAGGAGGGGTGTAGCCATATCATGAGCTCTATGACAAAACATTGCAAGCCCAGTAAACCAGGTGAAGCACTGATGGAACTAATAGAACTAATGGAACTAATGGAACAGCACTAGGACAAAATATGTTCACTTTCCAGCTAAGCTCAAGTCTCTGCATCATGCTAACTTTACTTCTTTGCAACTGTTTTTCACAATTTCCACCTACCTGGGAGAATAAGTCATCTCTATTTCTTAATTTTTATCAGGAAAATAACAATGAATATTTTGCCACCTCATGAATAGAGCTGAAGTATTGAGCTTGCTTTAGTCAGATCTTGTGGCCTCCCACTACAAAGAGAGACTTAATGTCTGTATTTCCCTTGTATATCCTTGTCTCTAAATACTTTTACAAATCTTAAATAAATTGGAAAACATCTTCAGGAAGAGTTTTAAATTACTTTAAATCCCTCATAAATATTATAAAATAATCCTTCCTGGAGATTTACAGTGATGTACTGTTATTTGTATTTTATAGGCAGGCAAATGGAAGCAAAACATACTCTATAAAGCTATAAAGTAATTTACTTACAAAGTAAATTTATAGGCAGTCATGTGGTGTCAACATTAAAAACAAAATCTCCTCTCAAATGGATAGATCTTAACAGTGCTGCCATTGTCCATGACTGATTTAAAATAAAGACATGTTGAGCATGTAAAGTTTTAAGCAAAACAAAGATAGTTAAAACATGCTAAAAAGATGTTTGGGGTTGTTTTTTTCCTTACATTTTTCTGTCTATGAATGGTTTCTGGGAAAGATTATTAGATAGAAAGCTTCCATTTCATTTTTTTCATGATCCAAGTGAAAATTTGAAATTAAAATCTCTCTGAAAACTTTTCCAAATATTTAGGGTTTGTCTAGAAAAGTCTGTGAAGAGACACTGACAACATGTAGTATCTTACCAGGTAAAGAAAAGAGAGATATCTATCTGTCTCCTTCAGACTATATTGAGAACAGCTGTTTTCACATCCTTTTGTAACTTCTAATTTGCCTTTTGTTCCTCAGTAGAATGTGTCCTTCACTTTACTTCTTGAGGAAATCCAAAGAGTGACCATTACTACAGCTTTGTGTCTTTTAAACCAGGATAATGTGAATATTCCATTTACAAACACAAGTTCATAAAAGTACTTTGATGCAAGGAAATGGGAGCAAACATTTAGTATGGGCAAGTTTTCTATTGCACTTACATCAATGATTTCCTACTCCTTCTAATTCTTCACCTAGGAAAATTTCCATAGGACACAAAAGTGGCAATAATTACACTTCAAACTGCTTTGTGTGAAATAGTTTAATAAAGAGATACAGGCTACATTCTCCCTAGAAGTCTTTATAGCCCTTTTAATTGTATAATAATTTGAAGATATTTTCATAGGTCACCCTGGGAGGTACCCCAGTATTGCCTAAAACACAGTGCCTACTGCCCAAACTGGGGCTGGGGAAACAAGACAGTATTATTTAATCTTCAGGGGACATTGTTTCTCAGTGGGAACAGTCAGTACAAGGAGTTTCTATCTCCTGGTTGACCACTTCACTCTTTGGACTGATGTGCAGGTGGGACAGATATACATGGCAATTCCTTTTTCAATACCTTTTTCTTCTAATCTGGTTCTCTCCTAGTACAATAGCAGCCAAGATAGTTCACTAATGTTAAGGCCAAGACAGAAAAGTGGGGCTTGGTTTATGTACAATGGCCAGGAGACGAGAAGCAACAGAATGTCTTCTTCCTCCCCCAGGCTAGCCCAAATATTACTACACACTATATCTAAGAGTCTGTAATAAAAACTATTGGAATCGTTTCATATGATCCAAATAACATGCAACCTTATGTGACCAGCAGCTCTGAGGAATGCTAGTGGAAGCAGTGAAAATGCTATATCCTTAGGGCTTCCCTAGAATGGCTTAACTTCAGAAGCATCAGAGAGTTCCATAAGTCTATTAAGATTTACTAAGGTATTTGCTCTTCTTTAGCTATTTAAAGGAAAGATCTCCCTTTGACCTTTCCTTTTATTTGCCTGACATTCTCTTACAATAAAACACCTCTGAGCCATTCAAAAATGAATGCCTATTTAAGGTTTTCTGCTGCCAAACCTTATAATTTACTGTACTTACTTTACATTTACTATACATATTTACTATACTTTACTGTGTTTAACAGCACTACTTAAAAATTTAATCTTTCAAAAGTACCAACATCCAACCTTAGAGATACGAACAATAGACATCAAGAAACTACTTTTTGCATAACTCTACAGACATTAAAAATGCTTCATGAAGTCACATTGGAAGACTGGTACAACAATTTAGTGTTGGACATTTTTTTTTCAGGAATGGGAGTCTTCTTTCTACTAACCTCCCAGCCTCCAGCCACTTGTGGGGGATTTTACAGATCACATGATCTTTCTAGGAACATAAGAAAAATAAGTTCTGAATAAAAAAGTAGCTATCTTTAAAAGCTGGGGTCTTTTGCAGTGTCCACAGTTGGCTTAAATTTTATAAAGATGTCAGTTACCACAGATACATTTTGTTACTATATCAAGTACTCCTTCAAGAATTTTTTTTTAATTCCTTATCATGTATTTTAGATAAAAATTTTATCAAAGTTTTGCATTTCTCTTATTCTTTTCATCTGATTGTAGTATCTGTACTAGAGTACCAAAAAAAAGTAAATAAAAGAAAGAAATATGATCATTATGTTTTACATAAGCTTTCAGTAGATTTTATTGTACAGTATAAATCACCATTTTGTATGTTGCCATAGCTCAAGAAAAATTTAATTTAGTTTGGAGATTTCTGGAAGGAATCTTACCCTGTTTATAACCATATGGAAAACCTAGAGGATGCTCACTTTAGATTTCATATTAGTCATTATTCTTGCATTTGGCTATTACCACCATTTGTCTGGGTGTGATGACAAAATTGCCAGAAATAGGCAGCTTCACACATGGTACGAGATGCTTCACTAGGATATATCCCTTCTTCTGAGTCGACAGTTACTATTTGTAGGGTTTTAGATCTTGTTTTTACCATTCAACGCAAATGTTTAAAAACGTGCTTGTAGGAGTCCTTTAGGACACAGTTCTTCTCTCACAGAAATTAATAGAAAAACTCCTACTGATTTTCAGCCCTGTTACAAGACGAAACCAACCAAAATAACTCCCTTGCAATTCCCCTTTCTCTTTTTTCTTTTTTGCTTTTCTTTTGGCTGTCGGGTACAGACAAAAAAAATCCATCAAAGAGCAGACACAGATTTCCTGAATCACTCTTTAAAGTTCATACTCTACATCATTCTCATATCATTCTCATCTTCCTCCCTTCCACCTCCCCTTCCATCATGAGCATACTAAAGAACCACTTTCATGCCATGAAACATTTTCATATACTGAGTCTGATCAGCATTTCCGATGTGAAACACACATTTTTCCACAATCTTTCCCCCAAACACCTATTTTTTCCTTCGTATGGAAACTGGACTTTCTTTCTCTCAGCCCATCTGACAGTGCTTTAACACATCTGGCAACATCAGCAATGACTTAAGAGACAGAAAGAAGTATTTTCCTTCTCAAAGAAACATAACATTCAAGGCAGATTCCTAATTCAAGGCAGGCATGGGCGCCAAATAGAGCAGGATATAAGAAGAAACAAAAAGCATTTTTAATAATTTGTTTGGATTACAGTATGACTAAACACATTATCCTTCTGGCTCTTAGATAGGCCAAGAGAGAAGGTTGAAGGTTGGCACCTTCGAGAGGGTTCAAATTTTTCTAGACAGTTGGAGAAACAGATGGTGAAAATAGAGTCATAGAATGAATTTGGTTGGAGGGGACTTCAGGAGGTCATCTGGTTCAAGGCTCTGCTTGATGCACAACTAGCTTGCTGTATAATGACTTCTATTGCTGTACAATGAGTTGTACAACAAATACCCAACAGAAGTCGATGACATCGGATTTCAGTTCTGTGGCAGAGAAATAGAAGCTGTCTCCTCAGGATAAAACACAGTAAGGAAGTAGAGAGCACTGTAGTTCTGGGGAGATTTCATTACAAGAGGCATTATTCTTACTGCCAGAAAGAGAAATATTTTTGGACCCTTGCATTTTCAGACTTGAAAGAATTTTATGATCTGTTAAAATGAGACCTATACTATTCTTACCCTCAGTTGATATAACTTTAATTTTCAGAATGGAAAGAGATTTTCTGAATGATTAAGTTTAGAGAACTCGCCTTTACACAAGGCCCTTCAGTGCAATAGACTTTTCCACTGAAATTCTCTTATTCCTTTATCTAGACTAAAACAGGCTCAGATAGGCTTTCTCCTTTGTGTTTGAGAAACAACCTTGTCTCCCTCAGTAATATTACATGACAAACAGTTATCCTTATACGCCAGAGAGCCTGAATCTGCTACTTCTGTGTCCTCCCAGTGAATGTCCATGGAGGTGGAATCAAATCCCTGTCCAGAGTGCTGAAATACGGAGGCTGTGGAAATACAGAGTGTGCTTCTACCTTACCACTTGTTTCTAGCTCAAATACCCAGAACATAAAAACGAACATGAATTTAAATATCTAATAAAATGTGGGATAAAATTTTAGCTTCACAGGTGAAAGATTTGTGATAATTGCTATCTTGATTTTCTTCCCTTATTCTATCTCCCAGCTATTCAAGCGTATTTTTTTCCCTCTCTGCAGTTGGTTCTGGACACTTTCTGTAATTTCTCTTCAATTTCACCAGAAGAACTACCCTTAAATACATCTCAAGAAACTTGGGATCCCTTTATACAAAACTCTTACGTTTTCAGAACTGCACAGAACTAAGAATAAAATTGAATGTACTATGCAAGATGCATAATTCACAAGCTGCCCAGGAGGGGAAGTTTAAGAATGACAGGAATCTTGCTCTAAAGTAATCACACTTTGGGTGAACTACTACCCACAGGAACTGAAGATCCAGATCGTCACTATCAGAATCCAGCATCTTCTGTTCTTCCTTCTTCCAGCTGGAACTAAAAAAGTACAACAAACCTTTGTCATGTTTTCAGCTAGCTTAGTACTTTGGGGGTTTAAAGCAGAAGTAAAAATTCAAATTCACTTCTCAAGATCTGCAACAAAATAATCAAGGCTCCTCTTGTACATGGTTCTAGTGTTAGGGCTAGGAGTTACTTAACATAAGTATTAATGTGCTTTGTTATGATGACTAATGTTTTCAGTATATATTGCATTCCTCTGAAAGAATTATTGGTACAAGTACTATCTAAGTAAGATCTATAACAGAAGATTTATAATACAAGAGCCCATAGAATTTACTGGTATAGCAATTTTAATACTCCACTCCCACCCCCGGTTGGGCATACATTAGCATCAAGAGAAGGGAACTGATTCATCTTTTATGCTCCTCTGTTTCTAACATAACACATTAATGAGAACTTATTAGCCTTTTTTTTTTTTTTCCTCTTAACATGTGGTTAACACTTTCTTGTCATGATTTCGGGCAAGCTTTTTATTTGTGCTGACACATCAAAAGAATATTAAAAAAAAAATCAAAACAAACTTGAGAGTCTGTTATCAATTAAATTGAGAATCATTGAATCATTTAGGCTGGAAGGGACCTCTTGAGATCCTCTGGTCCAACCTCCCTGCTGAAGCAGGATCAACTGCAGCAGGTTTTCCAGGCCTGTGTCAGGTTGGGTTTTGAATATCTCCAGAAATCTCTAGAGCACGTAGCACAAAAGCACTATATCCATTTACTCAATTTCTTCAAAATTAAATAGCCAACGATGCCAAAGAAGAGAAAAGAAAGAATTTGGCCTTCATCTCTAACACCTACAGAATACCCTTTCCTGACATTGTGCAAACACTATCTCAATTTTTAAAAAGCATAACAAGAATCATTCCAGAGTTTATGAATAGTTATTTGAAATCAAAAAGCAACTTTGTGGGGCCTTTCTGGGGGGTTTGTTTGTTGTTATTGTTTGTTTGTTTACTGGAGTTTTTGGTGAGGTTTGTTTTGGGGGGACTTTCGGGGAGGCAGGGATGAGTGAGGTGCAGGCATGCTTTTGCCATGCTTCAGCTACTTTTTCTATAGACAAAACATTTTCAAAACAATCAGAAAGCAGGCACCAACCATTCAGGACTTCTCTTAAACAGTTCCTACCAAAAACTTTCATTTTCTAAGAAATCTTGATAAAACCCTGCATTTTAATTCAGCAACAGCTAAAAACCTGAGTAAAAGGCATCAATTTTGCTAGTCCCATCTCTTAAATATTTTCTATACTTAATGAGCTAGAAATTATATCAAAATAAGACCTGTGCCATTCCTATTTCCTGTCCTAAAGAAAAATGACCAAAAAAAATATCCTTTTCTACATTTAAGTTTTTCTTTTTGAAACATGTTTCTTTTGAAACTGGGACTTTTAGATTACCACAGAAATTTGAATTTAATATTGCACAAAGAAAAAATGAGAAAGCTCCATCCCAAACTCACCAATTACTTGTTGGCAGGATTTACATGTACTCATAATGGAAAAAAAAAAAAGAAAAAAAAAAAAGAAGACTAAAGAAATTGGGTACTGCAGCATCTGAAATATCATTTCAAAAGTATGCAAAAGAAAGTGACAACAAATGCCTGGTATTAGCTGGATAATGCAATAGGTGATAATGACATTCCTGGCAAAAGGTCAGCTCATCTCAAACATCTGTTAGGAATGAAGCCATTAAAAACAAAGCAGTTTCATATGGTGGGGGTTTATGCAGACATTTGCTTCTGTTTTGATCTGCTGGGGTTTAGATTCCTTGTACTTTATCCTTCAGTTGCTTTGCTTCTTCTTTTTTTTTTTTTCTTGATAAAACTTTAGTGTCTAACATGCAAAACCACAGTGAATAGCACTTTTGTGAATGTTGGCCAATTTTCTTTAATTTAAAAGTTGTGCTGAGTTTGTCTGAGTATTGAATAAAAGCAAACCTGGGCCATGTTTCGAGACTGTAACAATATCATACCAGAGATTTATGTTGATTCCTATTCTGTGGGTGTTTTACACAGTTTAATTTACAATTCTTGTCTTCCTGACCAGTGTTTTCCATTGCCTCGCTCTTATGTCTCTTATCTTCCATAACATCAATTTTCAATTCAGTTCAAGATTCATAACAAATTAGCACCCAGAAGCAACTACCCTACTTCACACTGTAATGTGTAACTGGAAAAAATAAAAGCTATTTTTATAATTTGGTCAAAAGTTTTAGAAATATTTCAGTAAGAAACTTCATCAGATGAATCCTAGACTTCAAAATGCCTAAATTTACCTTTTTTCTAAAATTCTCATGAAATTTGTACAAGTTGCTCAATGTCCACTCTGAGGGCAGTACATGGGTTGGAAGTCAGCAGGAAAACAGTTTATGGACTGAATACTAAAATTGTCTTCACTGATGTAGAGAGGCTTTTTCTAAAACACTTGACTTCAAATATTCATTAAAAGCAAGATGAACAAAATTGCGTGTTTCCAATCCCCCCAGGAAGAGTGACCTTGGATTCCTCTAATCACAAGAGGGACAGTAACTGCACTTATGCACATGGTTATCACTTAAAATACATTAGCAGCACTGGAAGCACAAATTCTGGTGCAGAACTCCATCCCACATCTTTGGCCTTCATTTTTTTGCAGTAATCTCAATTCAGCTATAGGGACCAAGTCTGGCTCCACACCAACCTTTTGGTTGGAATATGTTGGGATATTCCTGGGCTGCAGGGGCTCTAGGCATGAGAAGTGTCAGTATGATGGTGGCCAAGAACTCAGGTCTCCTCTGAAATTAATGCGATGATTATAAAATTATTACCATTCCTTTAACATACTCAGCCTCTTTCAGAAGCAGACATTCACTCTTAATCTTTAATGGCTGCAAGTGGCTGGCATATAGCCATGATTTAAGTATCTCTGTAGGCCAGAGAGAACTGGACATTCAGAACACTCCCTATCAGTCACATAGAAATCCTTATTCAGTAAGACATTGCAAAATCCATCTTTTTCTTCAAAATCCAGCTTTTTCTTGACCAAATCCATAAAGACCATAAGCCCTTGCCTGAGAAAGCTGGTATGCACACAATCAATCTGTTAAGAGGAGAGACAAGCTTGGAAAAAGTCAGGAAGGCTGAGGTGCCTCATGATGTCATGTGATGAGAACAGACTCACATATCATTAGTGCTGCTTTGTTTCCCCACCATGGCTTTTCAAGAAGTACCAATAACCTGAAAATGAGCTGGAAAAAAAGGCAAGTGGCAGGAGTTACTTATCACCCCCATCCATGCCTCCTCCAACCCATGCTGGACCTTTTAGATATCCCAGCACTCACAGAGTGTGGGGGACTGAATCAAAATCTACCCTGCAGTTTTATACACATGATCTTCCTGCTGCTCAGTGTGGAGTTCCTTAATAGAAATGAATTCATTAGAACCAGATGAACAATTCCCTTACTCAAAAGACCCATCCCCAGCTGTCAAGGGCCTTATCAGTAAGGACAGTGGGAAAACCTTCTTACTTAAAATGAAACTAAAGACCTCTTTTTTATAGTTTTGTCACATTCTAGACTTTCTGATGAAAAAATTAATTTTTAGCAAAATGCAGCTTGTGTACAAACCTGATCTAGTGGAACATATTCTTGCCCAAGGCAGAGGGTTAGGAACTAAGTGACCTTTGAGGTTCCTTTCAGCTGAAACTCTTGTATGATTCCATGTACAGGGCTTTTAGACCTTCTTAAAGTAGGCAGGTGTTAGCTGAGAGTCAGTTACTTACAAGAAATACACTGTGCCAAACAAAAAGGCAAATCTACAGAGCCTGGAGGCGTTGCCAAGATGATGAAAATGAACTGTGGTTTAAAAAAAAAAAAACCTTTAGTAGCAAGCAGAAAAACTATTTTACAGGTGTAACTTTCAGTAAGGGTCAGAAAAAATTCATTCATTAGAATTACGGGAGCTAAAATTTTCTTATAAATATTACAGGACCATTAAAAAGTACCATCGTTTTAAAATGGACTTAAATCATATTCATTAATTATTAAGCATTACTCTAGTTCTTCACTGATGTTTTTTAATGGAATTAAGTTTCCTCAACTGCAGTAACCTAAAATCACTGCTATCTATTTATAAACAACTTCTTTTTAAGTATAGAAGTGTCTTTTCATGATGGTATCAAAGCAGGTTTTCATTTTGTAGCAATACTTCTAATCTTAAATGAAAGTAATCCATTACTTGATGAATGAAAGAGACAGATCTGAGGATACCTACAAGTTTAATAGCATCCCAGGTGCTCATTCACAATACTACCAATAAAACAAAGTCAGATTTATGGCTTTTCTTTTTTTTTTTTTTTTTAAGGCAGAATACAATGTCTTTACTTAGATTTTTCAAGGCCTGGAAGATCTGAACAAATAATGTCAAAAAAGCAACCTGTTGCTAGCTGCTGATCTTTGCTCTTGATTCCTCTAAGCTATTAATATTAAACATTTCCAAAGTCAAGTACAAAGTCCAGCTTCATGAATTTATTAAATGTTTGCCTTAAATAAAGAACTATACCACCTGTTCTTCTTAATGTTCCTTACTACTGAGGGTTTGTATCCTCACTGAGAACATTCCATGACATTCCCGATACCCCCAAATATGAAAACACTGATAAAGGAATAAAAAAAAAAAAAAAAAAAAAGCAAAAAACCACTCAATATTAAAATGAAACACTATGAAGAACAGTTTTGGTTTATTAGTCTTGAGCCTTATGGCTTTTGTTTTCTGTGGACCTTACTCAGTTATGTTCTCTTTCTGAAAGTCATTTCCGATGCAGGGAAGATAGAAGCTGTTCTGTAGCACAAAGACCATTCATTTAGTGTATGTGCATTTTAAATTAACTGTGTTGTTCTTCATCTGTTTATTAGTATTGCCACTATCTTTTTCAAAAAAAACCCAACCAAAAATCAAACAACAAACTGAAAACCACATCCAACTCAAAAGTGTGTGTATTTTTGCACTGTTTTTACTGCAAACTTTGTGATACTGTTTAGTGGCTAAAATACAGCACACTGAGAATGGTAGTGGGGAATTACCTTGACCTTTAAAATGTTCTTAATTTTGGTTGGCTACTCATTCAACTCATCAACATTTACAACCATACTTATTTCTGGGGAAGGCAGAGCTAGGTACTAAAACAGAAAATGTCAAACGCTCCTGTACTCCAAGGACATGCTAGACATGCAAATTCTCATACTTTATTATCATAGCAAAAGACTGCAACAAGAGTAGGAAATAACCTTACATTAATCTGTACACATGACAGACAGTAACAAAGAGGAAAAATGGCACAAGCCAGCCTGTTACAACTCTAAAATGTTCACTTTGTGGTTACCTTTGGATGCAGTTCATGCTTTCTCAGATGAGTCATAAACAGAGGGATCCCTAAATGTGATTGCTGGTCTGTACGTGCTCTGCTGGTTCTCCTGCAGTCTAACCTGGAAGCCACAGCACAGAGTCTCCTACAGAGGCTCTACGTTCTGCATGCTGGTTACTCTGGCACTTCTGGGTTTGCTTGTGCTTGCACCATTAAAAATACACTAGTTTTACTAGATTTTAATACACTAGTTAGCTAAACATTTAGGAAGACGGTAACATTGAGACAGTAACACAAACAGAAATGTAGACAGCAAAGAATCTTTCTGCTTTTGAGCAGACACTGCACAATTTTTTCAATTTTACTGGGTATGAAAAATCTTGTATACATTGCAAGTAAGCAAAACATTTTTGTGCACCTCCCTTCTCCTCCCCAAATGTAAAATACACCCACTGAACTGTAATGACATAGCCAGCATAGAAAGGCAAAGATCCAAGAGTGTTTCTAATCCAGCCAAAATAGTGTCATTTGTAATTAACAGTTTTATATATTTATTTATTTATTTTCAATGGTCACCTTGTTCGTGCTGTCATGAAAAAGTATTAAAGTGGAAAAAAACCTCAGTAGTTTATCTTGCTGCATCACAGAATGCAAACTCTTTATCAAGGTATTCAGTCTCTGTCAGACCACTAAATTATTTCCCTGTCATCTTGTTATTATTCTTAACAGATGAAACTGGATGAATATATGGATCCTGTTATGAGTTCATAAGATTTTCACAAGACATAATCCCTCAAACATCAGCAAAAAAATTGTCAGTAAACCCTCACCTTAAATAATGCAATCTGTATTGTCACAGTAAGTGTTACTACATCCAGTTATAAGTTAAAATGCCTTTGCACTGCATTATATTGTGTTTTGGGAAAAATGTTGTGGTTTCATATATAGATGATGTACAGAAATATAAATAACCTCTGTACAGTTACAAAGACTTTCACATATAACCTTATATAACCACATATAAATTTGGCATGTAACTTTCTTACAAATTAACTGCTAAGTTACTAAATACCAGAATAACGTCTATGAAAGTGGTGTCAAACATGTTTCTAGGGAGTGGTACCTGTAATGGAAAGCTAGAATTATTTTTTTGCTTAGGAAGCCTTTCCCGCCTAAGAGTACTATTCTCATAAATAATTGGGTATTTTTCTTTGCCTTCTTGTTACATACCAGAGAAAAAATGCAGTATCTTCTAGTCTGAGGAGAGATAAATCCTCCCAGAATTATAGACCATGCCAACAGCGAGCCCAGCGGAGGAAGGCCAAAGGCAATGATAAAGTCCAAGAATAAAAAGAGGGTTTTGCCTTTTCTCAGGCCCTGGGCTCTGGAAGAACAGCCAGTTTTTACTTTGTAAGATTTTTAGTGTTCTGGTTTTCAAATAAACCTTTTGAATTCTTTTCACTGCTGCAGCATTTTGTGGGATGCCTGCATCTATCTTATTTACAATATTGAATATTTAATTTTTCTAAATTGTATTTACTAGGTGCCTGCAGCCTGATCACCTTAGTTTATGCTCTTAACAATTTAAATAAAAAATTAATAATTAAAAAACCAAACACAACTCCCCCCCAAAAAAACCCAACCCTAAGCAAAATTAAATTGATTTGTTGTTTTTGTATAATAAACTCATAGAGCTAATTTATTTTAACAGAGGATCTGATCTAGATAAAGTCTGGCAAGGAGTATCTTACACAATATGTTTCTCTTGAGTAAATGTTCTGTTTTTTTTTTTAATCAATTATTCCTTGTGCACCAGTTTTACCATCTAGATAACCATTGATTCAATAAAACAATTTTTACGTGAAAGGAAGAGTAACCACTGGAAAATCACGGTTTATCTGCAATTCTGTCAGAGGAACTTTTTCTTTCTTGTTACAGAGAGGTCACATTAAAAGAAATAGTTTTGCCTCCATTAAACAAGAAATAAAGACTTTCACAATAGTAGAGCATTAAGCAAATTGTTTTAACCCTGTCAAGTGTTTACATTAGGTTTATGAAAGTTTTTCTTTCATTCTCAGTATTGTGTTAATCTTAATTTCTCCCCTGAAACCATTGTATACCTAGTCAAATAACTACTGTATTTCACATCAGGAGGGGAAGGGATTCTTCACAAATCCCAAGGAGGGAAGGGTGTTAAGATGTAAAAAATTTATCTGTCTTGTTCTTGTCTAAGATTTGCTCAGTGAATATTCTAGTTCTGCAAGACAGTTTGTGGTGTAGAATGTGGTAAGCTGCTAAATTTGGGGTTTCTCATTTAAACACTGCATTATATTACACCTGTAACTGGTTCTGTAACATAATGAGAAAATTAACAGTAGAGAAAATCTTGAAGGACCCAATTAATATTACATTTTTACAGTCATGTTTCTTCTGAGAATCAGAATAAGCATTTCATATTGAACAAAACGTTTCTCTTTAGACGGCAGAGATGCAAATATTCAAGTAGTGAAATATATTTCACATTTACCAAAAACTTTTCTAAATAATAAAGTAGGTGACTTTTAAACTTCCATCCTTGGTTTAATATTGAAAGAATGAACAACGGCTTGAAATGAGCTTTCACATGGAGAGCAAAACAGACACCTGGCATACAGCATACAACATACAGCCGATAGCTACTTCAGGAAGAGTGAATAGTCTTATGAACCTGTCAGAGAATGAGGCTGGGTCTCATGTCACTCTTTCTGTAATACCTCCTCCTTCCAGAATTTCCCATAGAGGGAATAAAGTCTAATTTATTTCCTCAATAATTGTCTGTAAGGATAATAATTTGAAAGAGTAGGTTAGTGGCTGCAGTACTAGTTTGGCCAACTATCTTTTGTTAGAAGTAGTCTTCTAATGATGAAAGAAACTCTAGCCCTTTAACAACTTGCAGTTCTTTTACAGTTTTTTTATTTTTTTTTTTCCCTTGCATTCTGGGGAAAGACATTAATTCAGGGTCTTTTTGTAAGCTCAGTTTCTCCACTACAAATCTCCTCTGGGGCAAATAGAAATAGATATCAGAAAAAGACGAGCAACAAGAGATCTATTCTTTCATGATGTCTTCTGTGAAAAATCTTGGACAAGAATAAAGAATTTCCACACTCATAGAAAGAGAAGATAAGTATTGAAGGACAAGTGATAGATCAAGATCTTCAAAGGTAAAATAAGGTGTTCAGTAGATGGTCTGGGGAAAGATGAGGTGTATGTTTAACTGGTTTGTTTTTTAAAAGGGAAAATGTACTAGTGAGTCACCCACAGTCTGTGACAAGGGCAACCTGAGGATAATTTTCAGTTACAAATCTTAATCAGTCCTTACATCTTTAAATGCATCTTCTTACAGTTTTGTATTTTTTGACACATAATCAAACATCCATTCTCTCTGCTTCTTTTTGTCTTTTTTTCCATCTCATATAACCAGGATTTCAACTGTTAAGCTACACAGTCAGCTGCCACAGCTTCCCTTGATGCCCCTGCTGACAAATCCCTAACCAGACCTCACCTGTGTGTGGAGAGGAGAGAGACCACATACAGTCATGGATACCAACATTACCATGTGGCATAGGTCAGTTTGTTCCAAGCCAGGGAAATGACGGCTATCCCTGCCTAACTCCTACATGCTACCAATCCTATCCTCAAGTCCTGAACTTCTTTGAGGTGAGTTCCTCTGAGGCAGGTAATTAGCAACACAGGATGATCAGATATGAACACGTGAATGAGATGGAAAGAGTTAAGGGACTAAAACTGGGGGACTGGAGAGAAGTCAGAAGGAGCTCCTTACTGAAACCTGGGTAATTCAATCTCTTCTGGATCTTGCAGCAGCAGTTGCTCTGAGAAAACGCAGGGTTTGAAACACCATTATGCAACTAGATTTAGATGCAGACATTCACACTGGGATGAGATAGAAGTGAATAAAAAATCAAAATCAAAGCAAGATATTATTTCTAATTTAATGTAAAGATGACTTTTGGCCACTTTTACACTTCCTGTGTCCTGAGTCAGGTTTTGGGGTTTTGTTTGTTTGTTTTAAATATTGAAATTTGTCAGTAAAGATCATGACTTAAGTCATTAGATATTCACCGGGTCAGTCCTCTAAAAGGAAGTAACAGGACCCAAGGTAGAATTTTTTTCATGGGAAGGCATACTTCTATTCATCAGTTCAGTCTGATTCAGATCAGTTGATAAATGCTTTATTCCCTTTGTTCTTTCTTTTTTCTTAACAATGAATTAAATAAAGTTTCAGTAGATGTATTAAATATTCTTCTTTATAACACCAAAATGCATTAAGAACCAAAAGAGTGTTGTGTTCACTTATGCAGCCCTGATGCTAATTTCTTGCTTTATCGAACTTAGCCATGTCATTCAAGAGTTATAAATTCTGAATTCTGAGTGACTGAATCAGCCTAACTTACTATTTCAACATCTGGATTTAATTGCATTTTTGATATTTTTCACCTCTTTGTCGGAAAGTGAATAAAATGCTCAACCACATTTTCAGCCATTAAAAAATGACAGAGCACAAATAGAAACACATGGACTTGCACCAGTTCAGACTCAGGAATACCATTATATTTTCCTGAAGGTAGCAGATTAAAAAATAAGTTTGGAATTTCAGGTTCTATTTATTGGTATTTTTATTTTATATAACACCATAGCAATATCAAAAATACTGTGTTCTTTCTTGTTTAAAAGGCTTATTAAATTCCCTCTTGGACTATAATACAGCTGTTATAGAGCTGAACTACAGACTTAACTGTAGGGAGTGTTATAGTCAATTTGGTGTGTAGTATTACACAATTGAATTCAATATTGTTTTTCCTCAAGCAAAACAATTTTCAGCCTTTCATTCAGGGATGATCACACTTGTTTAACTAACAGCATTAGGTGTGGCCAGGGATTAGTCCTCATTTTCTCCCTGAGTGAATTCACTGAAACTTGTCTTCACGTACAGGAGCTCTGAGCAAAAAAGCCCTCCTTTGGTGCATCCCTGTGTGTTAACACTGATGTGTCTCAGTTTTTGCTAAAGACTAGGAGTTAAAATAACATGACTGCTGAAACTGTGGCTGGTAAGTCTTGGACTTCCCACCGGGGTCTGATCTATGACCTGTCAGGGCTAATGACCTCATGTTTTTCTTGGTTTGTGCAAGCAGATATCTCAAACCAGAAGAGCTCAGGAAATGTCAACAAGCAAAAAAGTAATAAAAAAGAACCATTATCTGGGGAGAAATGCATAGATTTGCATTTGAAGACATTTTTTTTTTTTTCCTTATGAAGTATATTAGACTATTGAAATAGGCTTATACGTTTGGCTGACAATAGAAGATAGTATAAAGTTTGGGATCAAAAGTTCTGCATCCTTTGAGGGAAAAATTAATCCTGTTTTAAAAGATTTCTCCTTATTTTTCTACCTTGTTGAAAAAAAAAATAGAATTATGAAGCAATACATACACTTTAATGTCCATGAAACTGTTAATAGTCCCAGAAAAGCAAATTGATGCTCTTCTAAATGATACACTACAACAAATATTGAATAGAATGTAATCAAAAATAATTGTTTGATGAATAATAATGTGTCAGAGTCAGATTTACAAAGTGCTTGAAAGACAGTTTCTAGAAGATATTTATATGCGTAAATGTTTCATGCTTTGTTTCAATGCATTTTGGTAATTTTGTTTTGGGGAGTTTTTTCTCTAGGATTTTTCTGATTTGGAAATCAAAGCTGATACAACAATGTATATCTCTACATTTTTAGCAAAACCATACAAATGCATCCCACACAAAACTCAAAGAATGTGAACTAGCTCTGCAAATCCATGAAATCTGTCAAATAATTCCATATATTCCAGAGACATAGGGGAAAATAACTCAATCCCCAGAAGACAGGAGGAAAAGTTTATTTTAAAACTGATTTGATTTCTGAAGTTCTGATGCACCAGGTAAGTCACCACACAATATTAGAATAGCAAAATTTGGAAATAATTGTATATTAACGGGAAGAAAAATTGTGACCAAATGAAAACTGTACATGAAATGTTTCCAAGTTTGTTTTTATTCTCATTCATACCTAAAGGAGAAATTGTCTAAAGAACAGGATTTACTGTGGGCTAATAAGTAATGAGGTTTAAGATCATAGGCGCCAAGTGAGGCAGAAAAGGACCTTTTTGTAAATGGTGTGACATCTATTGTCTAGGCTGTCATATGTGTTACAAAATGGTTCCCAAAATTGCCCATTTGTTTAATAGTTTCCTAGAATCATCTCAAATTCCAAAATCAATGAACAATTCACTGAAGGTAAAATCCAGCGAAGACAAAATTGATTGCAGCTCTCATGCATCTGTGTCCATAATAAATACTAATGCATGCCTATTTGCCAAAAGCTTGCTAATAGCTTCAATTCTCTGTTGCAGCAATTAATTGAGACCCAAATAATTTATTCCAGGAAATCCTGACTGAGGGATAATAATAAAATCATACAGGATAGAGATACTGTCAGGGAAAATTTGAGAACTTCAATGGCCCATCTATATGCCTTTTTAATAAGCCATCTCAAGGACAATAATTCTAGTTGGATGTGCAGCAGGAAGATAGTGGCTGTCAAGAGTTGATCATATCAGACACTATCCAAATGTATGTGGAAATGAGTTTGATCCCTCCAGCAAAAGCAGTAGCTTGATCCAATCTCATCTTCTGTTGGATAACAACATAAGCACATAATGAACCCTGAAGATAATTAGACAGCAGAAAATATGTAACTCAGAACATTACAAAAAACTTTAAATGTCATTATTGTACCAATATAATATAAGCTTATTTAAAGGTAATTAAAATAAAGTATATCAAGGAATGCCAATCATAGATATTAGAAAAAAGGAATAATAAATTGTCATCATATTTTACTAGTTCTGTTTAATGTAAAGTTAACATTCATTTTTTATGTTCCACTTCACAATAAGTTTGGATAAATGCAAATTAGGACAGGATAGCAACCTCACTCAGGACATAATAGGTGAACTATAAAGATTTATAGAAACATAATTATGACATTGTGCCAGCCAAGACAATGACTGCCAAAACCACTTAGGTAGAAAGTTTCTTAATCAGTCTTTTGAGATAATAAAAAAGAGGGCAATTGCCTGCCCTCCTTAAAAGTGGGAGGAAAAGAACATCTGCTCTCCTTTGCTAAATGCATTAGACTCCTGCTATTCGTCTTCTGAAAACAAGGATTTTGTATCTTTATTGCATTTGCCTATGGAAAATAATAATATAACAACCATTATTATTAATAATAATAATAATAATAATAATAATAATAATAATAATAACAAACCCAATAACAATACTAATAATAATACAATTGTAGAATGTTTTGGGTTGGAAGGGACCTCAAAGATCATCTAGTTTCAATCCTTTTGCCCTGGCAGGGACACTGCTCATTAGATTTGGTTGTTCAAAGCCCCATGCAATCTGGCCTTGAACAATGCCAGATATAGGGCATCCACAACTGGGGATGCCCAACTCTGGGCAACTTATTCCCATGCTTTATCACCCTTCCAGTAAAGAATTTCTTCCTAACATCTAATCTAAACCTACCATCTTTCATTTTGAAGCCATTCCCCCTTGTCCTATGACTACAGTTCTTGATGAAGACTCCCTCTCCAGCTTACTTGTAGGTCCCAGATCCCCTTCAGATACTGGAAGGCTGCTATGAGGTCAACCACCTTCACCAATAATAACAATAATAGTAATAGTAATTATAATGATGACGACAATAATAATGTAGTGAAAATAATAGTATTAATTTTCTGAGTTAGAAGCCTTTTAATACTACTCATATGGGTTTGTTTCCATAACCTGAACCCAACATCCTTACCAGGCTACCTCTTCTTTCAGATCCGCTCTGGTCCCAAAGAATCTGTCAAAAGCTCTATCACTCATTTATTTTGCATTGGCTGATTTTACATCTTCCACTTGATCTCGTATAAGTCTACATTCCCATGGACTCCATCGAACGTCAAGCAAAGTACTATGATATATTTGTGTTATCTCTTGCAACATCCACTCCATTAGGTTCTTCTAAAAGCCTAATCAAAAGCAGATAAATATGATAATAAAAACATGTGGGTATTCTAAACTAATTGTTGTAATAGCTGATGAGGAAATAACTGTCAATATTGCCAGACAGTAAGTGTGAATTGGGTTATTACAGTGCTTTGTCATCAGATTCTTTTAGTATTACTATTAATATTGGTATCCTTATCTTCTATTAAGTGTTCCTTTGTTATACCTAGGGAAAACTTATATATGAATGTAAGGCCATTTATCATAAACCCCCCCCCCCCCCATATTAACTATAAAAGTGTACACTTTGAAATACTTTCAAATTGTACAGCTTCTGAACTGCAAGCCCAGAACAATTCCATTTAACAAGTAGGTCTAGCACACTATTGCAAATGCCCAAAAAAATCTCATTCCTGGTGGTTGCATTTGTTTCCAATCTCTAGATTTTTACAGAGCTGTAAGTTTTATTTAGACATAGCGTAAATATAGCTGTCCTGCTTCAATACATCTAGTATTGAAAGGATTTATAAAATAAAAATTTTGCTAATCTGGAATTGGGTTAGAGTTCCTAAAATGTTAGTGCTTCATAAGATCTGTAGCCTTTTGGATATTTTCCAATACTTGACATTGAAAATTTTACTCGAGAACAAAAACTTTGGCAAGGCAGTATAGATTTTTACAGATTTTTATAGATTTGATTTCTTGAAATAAAACCAGTCAGTTCAAAACAGACTATTGATTGCATGAGAGAGATCACAACTTGATTCTATTGTACTGTAAAACTGTTAGAGTAGATTTTATTGTGAGTATCATGCTTTACTGAGTGCACCTTGGAGAAATGGTCATCACATTACAGATGTAATGCCAATTGCCATTTCCATGCCAAGAAGGTTGTGTAAGACAAAAATGAAAAATAAAAATAAAAGAACTACCCCTCCACACTCCAGCCTGATTACAGTCCTAGTCCTTTTCTCTTTATTTGATTATAATAACAGTCATTCATATCTATCATTTATCTCCTCAGAGATGCTTGCAAGGTCTGTGAAGATGAATTTTCCAGCTGTGTCAAAAAGAACTTAATGCAAACATCAAGCAGTGAAGCCCTTAGTAGATGCAAACATGAAGGATATAAACAATTGATACACATGGAGATATTTACAGTTTGAAGGCTAGGTGGCATAGTGAGCCAAACACACTGCTCACATATGAAGACCCACGTTCAGGTTGCACCATTCTTGCCTGATGTGAAAATGAAAATGCTGACAAGATAATGCCTACCAACTCAGAATTTACATACAAAAGATGTAACAAGGCTCAGCTAACCAACTGTGCCTGTCATAACAACAGAAAAGGAACATATACATGCTGTTAGAGTCTCTCAGTTGAGCAACATAAATCTCCAGCTGTAGGAGGTATTTTCATTAAACAAACTCACTCAGTTGGGATCACATAAACATACCTTCAGAAACAGAGAGAATTTGACAAACTGAGAAAGTTGCCTAAGGTCTCATACTCAAAGTGACAATTAAGTAGACAAATAGACTAAAAGTGATTGAGAGTTTGGAATTATAGAATCCAAGCACCTATGTAAGGAGAATTTAAGACGGAGGGATGGGAAGGAACATGAAATGCATTGCAGTGATTATTATGAAAAGCAATGCTCTCCCTTGCACAGTCCTAAAAAACTCAAATCAAAATATCTAAGAAAAATGCAACTGCTTCCCCAAGTACTGCTATCTTAAAACAGGAAATTCATCTGTTTACCTAGCTAACCTATAGGCTAAGACAATCTGTATTTAAGAAAGCAGAAGATTCACCATGGACATGAAAAAAAACCAAATAAAATTATATTAAAATGTTCTTTCAGGAAAATTTGCCTTACATAAAGAGGAAGAAAAACAGATCTGAAAATCTCTTATGATTGGATGAACCCCTAAAAAATTCGACTGCTAAATATAGGTGGTCTCTTGGAAAGGTCAAATGGGATTGATAGATCAAGATTCTGAGAATATTTCCATAAAATAACATGCTGCTTACTTTGGCAGTTTATTATTTAGATATCACTTATTCTTGCAGCTATAAGTGATCCTAATCCAGAAAGACTTAATTTGCCAGCAAAATCCATTTATAGGGAAGAAGACTAGGCATCTGAGAATGTCTAGTCCTAACATCCAGTAAAAGATATCAGTCTAGCTCCCTATTTTGAGACATAGTGCTGGTTTAAAACTAATTTTTCGAAAATTCTGCATTCTCCAGGATCACCTCCAAAATCTAGGCAGCCTGACAAGGAAGATAAAAAGTAGAAAAACAGGAAAAAAAAGGGGGAAAATGGCACAATGAATTTTGTCTAGAGAAGCTATAGAGTGAGCATTTATTATTTCTTCCCTTTTCTACAACTAATTCCAATTCAGCAGGCATTCTAGAGGGTACTAATGGAAACAAATGTATGAACAAATTACAGCATCACAGAATGCTAGGGGTTGGAAGGGACCTATGGAGATCCCCTAGCTAAAGCAAATTCATCAGGATCAGGTTCCACAGGATTGCATCAAAGTGGGTTTTCAGTATTTCCAGAGAAGGAGACTCCATAACTGCCATGGACAGCCTCTTCCAGTGCTCTGTCACCTACCAAGCAAAGAAGTTTGTCCTCATATTCAGATGGAGATTTCTGTGTTTCCTTTTGCATCCATTGTCTTTTATCCTGTTGCTGGATGCCACAGAAATCAATCACACTCCACCCTCTTGACACATGCCCTCAAGATATTTGTAAGCATTAATCAGATCCCAGCTCAGTCTTCTTTTCTCCCAGCTAAACAGGCCCATCCTCCTCAGCCTTTCCTTATAAGAGAGGTGCTCCAGTCCTCCAGTCATCTTTGCCACTCTCTGCTGGACCTACTCCAGGAGCTCCATGTCTCTCTTGTACTGAGGAGCCCAGAACTGGACAAAGTACTACAAATGCAGCCTCACCAGAGCTGAGCAAAGTGGCATGATAACTTCTTTCAACTTGCTGGCAATGTCTTTCGTAATGCACCTCAGGATAGCACTGGCTGTTTTGGCCACAAGGACATATTGTTGATTCATGCCACTACTTGCATGCTCATAAAGATTAATTGTAATTTAAACCAGGCCTCAACCCAATAAATGTGTGTTTTCAAAATAATGACTGGTAGAAAAACATGTTTGATCTTCCTTAACATTCACTGTTCCTTATGAATGATGTTAAACTGTATAAAGTGTTTTACTATGTTGCATATTTACACAGATGAGATTGTATGAGTCAGTCATTTCCATTATTGCCCTGTAGTCATTAGATTCAGCTCCCTCTCAGTGATGTTGAGAGAGATGCATTTATTTCATTCTCACTCATTAACCAGGGATGGGGAACGAAAAACAACCTGTAAGGAATATTTAAATCAGTTCAGTACTACCCTTAAGCTCTGAAGTGCTCATTACAGTGGCTTTCGGAGGTTGGTCTTTGATTTTGATGCAGTTCATCATTTTTACATTTGTAGAAAAGTTAACAAAATCAAATAATTTTTTTAGGTTCCATATGAGCATATGATACCTTTAATGATGGGAGCACAACAAGCCTTGTTTTTGTGTATTCATTAGACTGATAATTTTCTTGAGAAACTTCATGAAAATCCTCATTCATTAAGTTGAACTTTTAACTCACAGAGCACATTAATCTCATCAATGCTGTTGCAGTCTATTGACTTCTACTCTAGGTACAAATCTAGCTGCTTGGTAATTAAATTTATTCTGGAAAGCTAGTAAGGAAAAAAAAGAAAAAAAAAAGAAAAAAGAATAAACAGAAAACAGTATCCAGTGTACAATAGGTGCAAGTAATCACAGACAAAAATATGTTTTGTGCAACAGCTTAGGCAATGACCAATTCCTTGGAGCCTATCTCTGATTGCTTGCTGGTAATCATCATCAGTGTATGCCTGTTCTCTTCCCCTTTGAAAATAATGAAGTGCAGCAAATTATTTTCATATTATAAGTCTATGTCAGCATCATACCTTTTTCCCCTGAGCTGAGTTAGACAATATTTGTTTTCCTCTGACTCTCAAATAAAGTGCTCCAAGATCATTATTTGTACAGAAAGCTTTACATAAATCCAAGTTTCATACTATGTGCTTTTTGATTGTCCATTTTTTTTTTTATCATTATCAAAGCAGCAGTGCTATGGATTAGTGCATCATCACAAAGGAAACCAATTTTTACTCCCGTCTTTGAAAATCCAGGGCTTTGGCATTCCTTTTTGCTAGTAAATTGATAAAAATATAACCACATAAACAAAACAATCAGTTTGTGGGGCTTTGCTGATGATTTGGGAATGGAACAGAAATCAGAGGACAGACTCAGATATTTGTGCATTATGGTGTATATATTTGCAAGGAGTAAACAGCAGTGCTGTGATTCCTGACACATAGAGTCAAACACTCCAAGAATCCACCTTCTTCATGGAAGCTTGCTCTCCAAACTCTTTGTCAATTTCTAACTACTTCAGGGATATCTGACTCTTCTTCCTTTGTGAAATCCCTGCCTATGGGATTTTCTTTCCTTCATCCTCTTGTTTCTACACACAAATCCTATTTCCTGATGCTTGAAGTCAAGCACAAGAGAATGCCTAGTCAATTTCATGGACCAGATTCTACTCCAGCTTGCATTGGTTCTAATTTTTCTAGCAGCCAGTTGTGCTGTATGAAAAAAATGTAGTTGCTCTTTTTATGCTGATCCTGCAAAATGATGTGTCCTGGGGGGGGGGGGGGGATGTTAAAGTAGGAGCAATAAGAGACAAAAGAGATTATGCTCCTTGCTTTCAACTAAGCACTGCAGCAGAAAATAAAATGCTAAGGAAACTCACACACTTCCAGGTAGACTGTAAATGCTCTTTAACCTGTCTTCAACTTTGTTTTGCTATGACTTCAACAATTTTCATTCAACATTGTACATAATAAGAAACAAATTACTCTTGCGTTTTAATATCCTACTGTGCAACCCAAACCTATGTTTGAAACTAGTTAGCTCTGCAAAATCTACATGAAAACATCTATCCATATAAATAATCTCTGAAATGCACTCAAAGAATGAGTTAAAAAAAAAAAAAAAAGGTACTTAAAAAAAAAAATTCTAAAGTTGTTTGTAAGATATCATTTTTATGGAAACCACACATAAAATTTAAAGTGTGTGACTGTAAAAAATATGCTTACAGTGAAACTGCTACATTGTGAGTGTACCTCTGTTCATCCAAGGTGCATTAGAAAATACAAACTAAATTACAGCTCCACTGAAGAAGTTTTGTCATTGGTTTAAAAGCACTGAGATTTCATCCTTTTTCACTGATTTTGAACTGAAATTGACCACAGAAATTATCTCTATTTTCACCATTTCTTTCAGAAACAAAAATGTTATGTTCTTTAAAGCTGCATAAGTTTTAAGATCAGTGCATAGTATCTCAGAACATAAAAACTTAATTCAGAAAGTTATTTCATTCATTCATTCATTCATTCATTCAGCCATTCTCATACACTTATTTCTACTTTGATTTTAATTATTTTTTACATTTAATTATATAATCCCTTAAGGAGATGTAAAAAAAAAAAAAAATATCAAGTTAACATGTTCCATTTTAACACCTGTTTTTCCCTGAAAGGTGCTATTGTGACTTAAGAAACAAAATCATATTGTTATTTAATTAACAATTAATATTAAATAAAACTACAAATCTGATATATGTTTAACATGCACAAGACAGGTTAAATCTTTTATGCGAAATACATGGTGATAGAATATAATATATTCTCAGAGTATCATCTCTGGACTGGAATTTTAACTGAGAGGCACTGGTGTTGCAATAACTAAATGTTGGTTTCAAGGTGAACTCAGCACCTCACTGAATACTTGGGTGACATCTTGTTTAGAAACTAGTCTCAAACTTCAAAAAGTTTTCAGATGGGGCCAGCTAGATGGCGACTACAGGAGTACAACTTAGGTGTAGCTGCCTTTATCAGAGACCATTTCTCTCTTTTGGCAACAATAATTCTTCCTACAAAAATCAGGCTTAGAATCACAAAGATGTATCTGTGCCCAGGAAAATGTGGATATGGGATAAGACTGAGACTTCTCTTTCCATCAGAATTTGATTTTAAAACTTGCTTTTCTTACATCTGGGATCTATAGGCACAGAGCCTGTGTATTAGGTCAGAGGAATTTCCATATAGATGGAAAAAAAAATAAAGAAACAGTAAGATCATTAGCTATATTGTAGTGTTCACATTTAAAGATCATGGAAGGGGGACTTTCTACAGATTCATCCAGAAGTAAAGTACCTTATGATTCAAAAGGAAAGGAAACATTGTCTACCTCCAATGAAAAGAGATGGGAGGTATAGGGTTTTTTTGGTTGGTTGATTTGGGTGAGTGGGTGTTTTGTTTTCTTGTTTTGGTTTGTTTGTTGGGGTTTTTGTTTGTTTGTTTTTTGAGAGGTGGTGATGATTGCTCTGAGTTACAGAATGAAAGTAAATTCCACGATAAACACATTTACTAGTAATACCAAGCACTTTCTCACAAATTCAGATCTTGAGAAAATCCCTCCAGAGGCATTTCGACTCTACATATACAAAAAAATTTCTGTAGGACCCACAATTTCATATAAACTTTTTATGTACTTAATGAATCCTTTTTTTTTTTTTTTCAAGTCTTAGATCTTTAATTTTACCCTGCACTAAAATTTTCAAGGGGATATAAGACAGGTATCTTTCAGAGACTTACAAATGTCTTATGTTGTCACTGTGTCTATGCAATAGATGCATTTTACTTCTGCCTCTAGCTGTCTAGCTCTAGCTCCTATGTTTACAGAACAGTATATACACTGAAGGGTGGCCCAGGAGATACAGTCCTGTTCCATGGCTTTTCCCTGGCAAGTAAACCAACCTCCCAGTGAAAGATCACCAGATACCAAACACATATGCAGTACTGTACCTTACACCCACTCATGTAATGATGACTGCTGCAGGGAATCTTAAATGCCAGGACTGAGGAAAATTGAATCTAATGTGCTAATACAATCAGGGAGGAAAAAACCCTGATGTATTAAAGAAGTAAGTTTAAAAACCCTAACAACAACAATAAACAAACAACCCAAACCAAACAAATAAATAAAAAGAAAAAAAAACAAAAACTCAAACAAAAACTTCTCCAGAACCTCTTCCTGTTTCCACTGTACCGGTATTTGACAATACCTGGAAAGCCAATTTCAATTTGTAATGAAATTAAAACCCTAAGAGAAGAACAAAAAAAGTCAAAGCAGTTTGTCTGAGACAGATTTCACATTGTGTCAGAAAATTCAGGACTATAAAGGAAATTCAGATAAATAATGAGTGGTGTCTCAGAAAAAGCTCCTTAATATTTAATCAAAATTAGGTATATACTAAGATTCCCTCAGAGACAACACAGTTTTAAATCATCTGTGGAAACAATCCCTTGCTTGGCTCGTTTATTGAAAAGAAATAATGGCTTTTGCCTTTTTTTTTTTCTTTGGGCTGGGGGGCGGGGGGGGGCGGTGGGCAGGTATAATGATTGTGAAAACATTACCAGCAATTCTATGCAGCATCGGTAATGAAAAAATGGCCTTTAAAGGTCCTTTTCCACCCAAAGTATTCTATGAATCTATGCAAAAAACATAGTGGCAGACATTGTTATTTTATAATTTCTGCCAGGTTTTGGCTTTCTTTGCACCATAGACCCAAACTTAAACAGTAGAAAAAATGAGCACACAGCATACATTTGCAATAGTAACCACATCCTGACTCAGCAGTGTTGCAGAACATAAAACTTTGAAGAGAGACTTGGCTGTAACACTGTCTAGTGCAGACACAGTGCAAGGTCATGAGTCAAGCAAAATAGCTGTCAGTGTTATTCCCACCAAGATAATTAATTATTCAGGCTGTGATGGCTGCAGAAGAGCTATTCTTTTTCTTGTGCATGGCCAGGCTTTTCATGGCAAGGAGTAGGGAAATTTTCTTCATCTGTATAGCATGAACAAAAGGGTCAGGCACAGTTTTAAGTCCCAATTATATCAAGGGGAGAAAAGATGTCATAGAAGAAATTTCCTGACTACATGGTTGCATTGGCTAGTAAGGTACTCAGTTTCCCATCTAACCTAACTTTTGGACTAAAATGAGGCTGAGATAACAGGTAAACGAACAATAATAGAGGAAATAATAATTTAATAAATTTTCATTAGTGAAAAATATCTTCATTTTACTTGGGGTTCATTTAGAACTGACAATCACAAAAATAAAAGCTTTTGTGGAAACATAACCTTGTACTCTTATTGGTATTTCATCAGTACTTTTTAGGAAAGAAAAAAATTGACCTGTTTCCTAGTACCATTTTTTATTACCAGTTTAAAAATTATAATTTTTAATTAAAAATAATTTCTTAAAAATGTTATTGGAAATAATGATCATTATGTCAAGTAGAGCTATAGAGTAGTATTCCTATTTTCCAAACTAGTACTTAAAATTTATTGTTAAAATGTTAAAGCGAAATACGATCTTCTAAAAACACAATGCAAGTGTCTGTGTTCTGTGTCAGTAGGCACAGATTAACAACTGCTTTTTTGCACTATTACATCAGCTGCTTGTAGCATGGTCCAGTTACTAGAGTGTGGGCTGAACACAGCCTATAGGCCAGAAATGGCCAAATGTGTCCTAAACTAGTGTGCTGCTACCCATACAAGTGGTTCTAAATGTACAGTCAACACTCTGCCAGTGTATCAGGTGAGAGGATTTCCACAGCTGGGATTTGATCCTGCCGATTAGACCATACTGACTAAAACACAGCATCTGCTCACTCCTTATGAATTTTTAACACACTGACTCAACATTAACATTTAATTAGAGGTTGATTATATTTACTAGACTTTAGGGTAAAGCTTTCAAGCAATGAAAAGTTAATGTTTAATAATAGGCACATGGAAAAAATAAACTTGATTCTTTAATACAGTTTTGTCTTTCTGCTTCACTGTTTTTTTCCCAGAAATATTATTTTCCAGGAAAGAGAGAGGAGGAGTCATTGACTTGCACCCTATAAGGTTACATGCATCAACTCCAAATTATCACAAACAAATGCATAGTGGAGGAATGCACTTAGAGGAGATACATCGAGTCCTTTTAGAAATGACTTGCAAGTGTCATGCATTCAGCAATGAAACAAGTATTCACATCTCCTCTGATCTCAGATCTTCATGTAGGAACTTTGGTGTCTCCTCACTAGATCTCTATTTGGACTTCCAGTTCTGTTGGGATTTTTTAGCTCTTAGGATCTATTTTTAATTTATTCAAAGCACTGAGCAAAAGTTTATGATTTATTCCCTCAGTCTGCTGGCTAAGGTCCTTGTATTAGAACCCAGGATGCTTCTCTGCTGCCAGGGGCAAGAAGGTCTGCATGGCTTGGTTTGTCAGAATCAAGGATCATTGCCACAGTTCTTTGCTAGACATTGCAGAAAGGACTCCATCAGGAGGGTAACCTACTCACTTTCCAGAGAATTCTACTATTTTCAATGTACTGAAAATTGCTGATATCATCACCTTCATTCTTTCATTTCTCAAAAGGCAGGCAATTACTTTTTTCTGGTCAGACGTATATTCTGACAGAATATAAACTTGCTGTGTTCGGATGCTGGCATGCAGCCACAAGACTTAGCAGGTACTTCACTGTCTATCACACTAGGAGGAGCATCAGGGGATGTGCTGCTACTGTTGCTCCCTGCTTGGGAGCTCTGAGTTCTGTGCTCATTACTAGGAGATGCGACAGGCAGCTTCCCAAAGCAGTAGTACTGTTTGGCAGGTACAGAGGCTAAACATGATTTACCCTCCCCTTTTATGTACTGGAGGGAGGCAGAGATGAACAATAACTCAAGCAGCACAATATTTTCTGTTGGAAGCTGCTCTGGAGTACCTGGGCAAATGTGCAGTTTGGTGTGTTGGATATGGCTATGGAAGGGGTCTACACAACCCATCTGCGGGTCAGGACAGCTCTGCTGCCCTGTAGTCTCATTAAGGATTCAAATTGCACTATATGTTGCAGGTTTTATCTATGTGACAGATTTTAGTTCCTGATTATCCATCACAAGAACGAACAAAGACTGTGAGATTGCTTGTGTGGGAGTCCAAGAACTGCTGCAGAACACACCTGTCTCTGTGACTCCTGTTGTCTTTTCTTTGCCCTCCACCCCCCCGGCATTGTGTCTGACTCTCACTGAGGCACTGCTCACCCCTGCCTGTTCATCTTTGACATTCATTTGAAAGCAAGCAACAAAGATGATCAGCTAAGAACTGATGTACAAGTCAGTATTCCCAGCAGAAAGAGAAGTTGTCGCATTAATCACAAGAACAAGGAGCAGTGTAAAAGCGCTAGAAGTGTGAAAACGGCAATCATGTGGACAATGTAACCAGGTGGATGGGGCAAGAAAGGGCACTTCCTATTCACTGTGATGTCTGGTTTGCACTCAAACTGATCCTTAAACCTGAACATCCTACAGGTAGAGTGATGACACCCATTAACCTTCACATTATTGTGAGGTAATGAACCACTTTCGCATTTCATCGTCTCCTGTGGAAACACTCAAGTTACTGCAGATTAATTCTGAGTACAGGGGTGTGCAAGATCTTGTTCTGCATTGCACAGCCTGGAGAGACAGTGTGACACCACAAGAAGAGTGTCACTAATTTATAAATATATATAAGATGTGTGCTACTCTATTTGTCTGATAAAATATCTGTTTTATTATAGGTACTCTGGATGGGGGAAAATGGTATTTCCTCTACCTGCAGCATGTTCTTTCATACCACAATGACACTAAATTTTTAAGAAGGTGTTTTTCATGTTTTTATAAGATTTTGTAAGACTTTTATAAACATTTTTGCTTTTTATTTGACCTGAATATAGTATTAAAAAAACAGAACTACTGCAAACCAAGATTTTATTTTTTTTTCCCAATACAAAGAAATACACTTTTACAAAGGATCAAAATTATAATTTTTTATTATGATAAAGTGTAGAAATGTCAGCCAGTAATCAGGACTCCACAATAAATACCTGTACATACACACTGTATCTAGTGTAAACCTCTCTCACTGTATCTATCTAGGTTTACATATATAGACGAGTGGTATTATCAACTGAGTAAACAATTAGTGCAACCTAGTTTATATGGCAAGAAATCTGTGAACACCTAACTGCTATTCAGTCTCCTTTCTGAACTACACCCTTTCTCTGATGATGTCTTTTCTGTCTCTCTTAAATCTTAAAAAAAACCAACCAAACAAAAAACAACAACAACAACAACAAAACCCCTCCAAATAGTTCAACTGTGATATTTTGCAGTTAACCCCTGTAAATATTAAGATATTAGTTACACAGATTTGATTGTAAAAATAAGATGCAATGGGTTATATGAATAATATTCCTATTGATCTCATGATCTCATTAAGTTCTGGGACATATGGAAACTCAGTGAATCTCTGCTCATAAGGTTAATAAAAAATGCCCTGTCTTCACTTCTACTAGTCTCATGTCTGAAAACTTACTAAACTTTGCATCTTCTGCATCTCTGTGTGATAAAGAGGTGAGTTGTTGAACAGATGGCGAATAAATGACTCTCACTTTTGCTGGTTTCACACTTCCCAGAAGCAAAGCTGACAAATTGTATTTGGAGCCTGGAATGTGATTTCTTTATTTAAAGTATATGCTTAGCAGTAACAAGGGAGCACTCAGAACATTAATTCAAACAAGCAGAGTGTCTCACTGTGGGAACTGTGTTCAATCTTTTTGAGAATTTGTTATTTTCTGAAAATAATCTTCATTGTATCTCTCTGCTAAAAATATAGTCACGGTCTCTTCATTCTGATGTCAAAAATTTACTAAAATCACTGTTTGTATTGATACATATGTGCATAAATAAATAGATGTGTTTATGCATTGTGCATGTAGTAGATAACTCTTGAGACAAATGATAATTCTATGTTTGAAAAAATAGCCCAAAAAGCTGCAATACATTCATCCAAATAAAATACCTAATTCTTCAGGGAGATGTATTTTAACTTTTTCCTTTGTCTTTATCATAAGGTTCTATTTCATACTGTGTATATTTGTACTGCCTCCATTCACAGTGAATTCAGTATTCTTACTCTTCAAACCATTAGCTTAATAATGTCATGTTCTGCTTCACTCATCTTTACACTGCTGCTACTTTTACATTGTTTCATTCCTCTTTACTCCCCAATCGCATTCCTCAAAGCACATTGCCCTGTCATCCAATCCTACTGCATCTATCACGTATCTGTTTTCTATTTCCTATCTGCTACAGACAACATTTTCCTCACCTTTTCTACATTTGTTACCAGCTGAGCTAATTTAGATTTCAAAAGCGCTTGGCATAATGTAAGGCAGAGCACTAATTAGGATCAGAATTTCTGCCACACTTCTCTTTGTGGTATACCTCTCAGCACTGAATTATTCCTGCTGAAAAGGTATTGGGATACATAGAAAAGTAAAACAAAATGAAACAAAGCTTGTGTTGTGAGCATTTACTGGGCTTGCCAGTTTTTGCAGAAGGGGGTATTGTAAGGTCTTTTAATTCCAGTTGTAATCTATTGTCCATTCTTCTCAAACACAGATACTCCCAGATACAATTTCAGAAGTTCATGTATAGTAATTCACTACTAGAACATCTTGCTGCCATCAAGGTTTGGGGTCTTAACAGAGCTACAAAAGTAGAATGAGGCAAGTAGGATTAATAATTAATCAAAACAATCTCTGTGACCGTGACAGTTTTGTTCAGAAATGGAACAATATATTACTTTACAAATGACAGTTCCTTGTTGTTCACTTTTTTACAACACCACTACATAAACTGATTGAAGTTCAGACTCCTCAAACCAGATTATATTCAAGTATCTTTGTGATAGTGATAATTCAAAGCAAGCTTGTTTTCTGGTTTTGATATATTATCTTTTGGTTTTGTTTATTCTGTTCTGGTTTACTTATCCATTTAAAAATTCCCCTAACTAGTATTTTGAAAGCTAATCACTAGAATCATATGCTGAAAATACTTGCTTTACTTAACTATGTGGTCATTTAGTCTGATTTCTGCTATCTCGTAATGGTCAGAACTATCAAGGGATTATTTAAAGGTCAAAATAAATCATAAGAAAAGCAAATTTCCAGCAACAGGCCATTATACGAAGTAAGTGAAACATTTGCTGCTGCTGCATGTATATACATGGGAAATATAATAAAACCAAGGATATGGGACAAGTTGATGCACTCTTTCCTGATCAAGAATAAAATCAAAGATCTTCATCAGTATCTTGGCTACAAGGATGATTTGTTACAGGCTATAAAATCTTCTGCTGGTTTGGAGGAAGATGGACCTTCAAAGGAGTAGGAAAACAATGTCCTCCAGTCTAGCTATTCCTAAAGAAATACTCTTTCTGCACTTCCATTCACCATCCTTAAGGTCACTAAGATAATTTTTCCTATCTCTTTTAAAGGCTGCTAGAGTGCTGCTGCTGAGTGCTGTCAAATACATGACTATTGTTTTGTTACATTTACTGTTATCAGTGCCACATAATTAAAGATAGATAGCAACCATTTCCTGTTTTCATTTTCTGCCCCTGCCCTGGTTTCTATATGGAGGCATTGGATCAGAATTTTGGATGATGTAAATAAATGTAAATATTTTACTTTTAACTATTACATAATAAACTCTGTGACTTAGCCCTAAGATTAGCTCCATTGGTGCTAATAATTAGCATGGTGCTAATAAAACCAAGGCTGTGGATTCAGTCCTTCTATGGGCCGTTCACTTAAGAGCTGGACTTGATGATCCTTGTGGGTTCCTTCCAACTCAGAATATTGTGAGAACTTCTTATTAATTAGCTCTGGCAAGCATGTAAAGATTCACGACTATTCATTACAATGAGTGAAGGTTGTGTTCCTACAACTGAAGTGGACTTTTAAAGAAAGATTTCTGTGCTTTTTTATGTTTTGTTATTCCATAATATTCCACATATGCTGCCCATCATGATTCATGGTGACATTTTCAATTCTGGGAAAAGAGTTTGCCCTCTACTAAACCCTGCGGAGTGATCCTAGAAGAGAAAAATACATAGCTATTAGTTTTCACTAGCATGTACCTGTTAAACATTATTGATTCTGGCAACTGGGAATGCTCTAGTTTATTAATGGAATCAATTTTTTGTTTGTTTGGAGCTTTTTGTGTTTACTTTCCACCATCACCCTCCTCGCCCCACACCAATGTTTCCTTTCTTGTACTCACATTTTACACAGGACCTTCTCCCACTAACAATGAGATGACACCTCTTCTGGGCAGTAACACCTGAAAGAAATCCAGCATGCTGCCTCTTATCTCCCTTGCGTCCCCTCCCTCTCCTCAGCAGACTTTTCAGATACAGTGCCAGGATAAGGGGTTAAAGTCCTTCAAGTTATATTACCCCATGACACTGCCCAGAATGGTTCAGGAAAGATAAAAGCTCTTCTTTAACCCTGCTTCCAATAACCATCCTGGAAAATGAAATTTCCCTGGATATTTCATTTCAATTACATTTGTGTGGGCAACTCTAATGATACCACAGATAGGATTTGCAATGGGTTCTCCGAAACTACAGTATAAATGAGTCCTTTGTTTGCTGCTTTATCCACATCATGGTTAGGTTATTTAGGTTAGAATTATTTATTTATTTATTTATTTTTAAAGAGGAAATATCTGCTAAGAGGTACAGTGGAAGAGAAGGGCAATAAAATCCACAGATATTTAAAGGTAGAGACATTATAGTGAGTATCATAGCAAAGTTTATATGTCACTTACGGAGCTGAAAAGATTTTGTTGCTTGGTATGCATAATTCAAAAAAATGAAGCAGAACTTCACTCAGTATGTGTGGAGCAGGTTGCTCCCCTGGCACTTGTTTACTGCATTAAATGCATACGTTTAGAAACATGACTTGGATAATGCATGTGAAAATAATGCTGCTTAGAAGAGCTCAATACCATTAAAAACATGTAAGAACATTACATGTGATGAATTTTGTAGACGTTAAATTAGATTTGTTCTTCAAGTGCACTATGGTGTAAGAGCCTGTGATTTTGTATGCAAGGCAGAGTTGTTTCACAGCCCGAATGGTTAAGAAAAATAATCACACAGGTGTAACTTGGCTAACTCAGCAAACATTTGAGAACTATATGTAAAAGAAGAAAAAAGACTGTGTAAATTGTCGCAAAGTATGTTATTATAGGAATAAAATTAAATAAAGCACAGTAAAATCTGAGCTACATTATCAAATGGATCTGGTATGTTTAAGGATATAATGGAAACAGTAACAGATCAGCTGAATAATTTAGAGTTGGACTGGACATCACACTTAAAACATAGTATATCATAGACAAGCAATCTTGCTTTGTCAGAAGACTGGACAAATTACTTAGTAGATCTCTTACATTACTAATTCTTTTTATTCAGTGCTCTTTGTAGGCCAATGTTAAGTACCTCTAAAAGGCACTAGAAAGATTAGACTTCCATTTGCTTCTGGTCCTAAAAGCTAATCTTCGATCACAGAGCAGTGAGGTACCCTGTCTATTAGCTGCTGTTGTTTATCCTGGAATGAAAGAATATTTAAGGACAACGGATAAAATAAGAGTTTCTAATCAATCAATGTGATTTAATCCAGGAGTTTACATGTTACACATTAACATTCCACCACTTAAGATGAGTAATGTTTTAGAAACAGCTACGGTTGCTAAGTTATCATTTCATTATGAAGTATCAAAGGAAGAATGAATCACCTATTCTGGCTTCAGAAAGAGTTAAGAAGCAAAATTTGGGGTTAATATTTCAGAAAAATTATAGCCATCTCAAGATAAATATAAATATATTTGTATACTTTTTACACTTTGTATACAAAATTACATAAGGAAACTCTAAAAAGTGTGTATTTAGAACATTTCACAAGGTTTCTTCCAGGAGACAGACTACTCTGACATCCTAAAATTCAGGTTAGGAGAACATATTTCCCCCTGTTCTGCAATCTGGGATAATTTTTTCTGTTGATTTTGTATCACCCAGCCTTTTGATTTATATAAAATCTATAAACTTTGTAAGGTTTTGAATTTATTTTGCTGAAGTGTTATAATGTATAAACAATTTTGACAGATTAGTTAATTCAATGTTTGGAAAACAATCATGCATATTGTAAATGTTTTATCTTTAATGGCAAGTGATTTTTTTCTGGTAAAATTATTAACTTATGAGTTAATTGCTTTCTTATTTGGTGTATTTCTTTCCTTCTTTAAACACAGAAATTTGAAAACACTGTCAGTTTTTGAGGGGTTTTTTAGTTTTAAATATATATTTGTGTTGTCTTCATAATGAAGCCTTAGTTCTGAGTGTGAAAAGAAACACAATTGTTATTTTGACATTATTTTATTATTAATGAGAAATAATTATGCCTTTATTCCCCAAGCCAGGAGTGGAGTTTAGTACAAACTTTATATGTGTAATGAAACAGAGTTTACTTTCTCTGACCAAGTACCACCCCAAAATTTAAAAGATACCATCACAACTTCTTCCCTTATTTGCTTTTGCTTTGGAAAAGAAAAAAGTAAATTCCACACAACACAATGTGTTCACTTGTCTCAGGACAAGGTATTTAAAGTAAATAAACAAATGATGTTCCCTTGTCCCACAATCTGCAGCTGAAATATATTTTTTTTTTCTCACTTTGGAGGAAGAACATCCTATTTCAGGATTCCTTCCAGTGCTAAGGTTTGTCTTTCTATCTATTGCCTTACAACAGCTTACTCCTTGAGGTACATGAAAAGACACTTCGGAACCTCTCTGTCAAGAATTTGTTTATAGCATCCAAAGGAAATTATTTGATAGGACGAGTAAGGTAGGGAAAATTTAGCACTTAGTAGTTATGCTAAAAAACTATGCAGGCTTTGAACAGAATTTTACATTTTGAGCTAAAAAACTCCATGAATCTGAGACTGGAAGTATTTTATTTACATAGAGGTCACATAATGTAGAGGGTCAATTAATGTCAAGTTATGTGACTGCTGGCTGGATTTTGTCTTCTGCTCCATAGGCCAGAGTATTAAACTGGAAAACAGACAAGCAAGAAAACAAGCAAAACTGAAAAATGGAGAATAATTCATGTGGAGAGCATTTTAATTCTGCAGTATGTTTTTGCATCAGTTATTATTCCATAAGATTTTATTGGTCTAATTTTATGTACCAGATTTTCTAATATGTTACTTAATCAACCCAGATATAATTTATAATTTTTTTAATCCCTAATAGAAAGTTATCTAAAATCTGGACATCATGGACTTTATATCAGCAGTTCTTTAAAAAAAAAATTCCCCTGGGATTTTCCAAAATACCCCAGTGAAAATGTGTTTAACCTACAGTATGCACATGCATACACACACAGATACACAGACATATGTAAAACCAGAGGTTTTCTTAGCAGAAGGAAATTAAAACAATACAGACTTGAAAATATAATGGAATTTTATAATCAACAGAAAAATAGTCAAACTGCAGCATAGTTTGTAAATTCCAGGTTGTTTTCATTATTATTTTTTAAGGAATCACAATTTCAGAGACTGAATTAATTACTCAAATAAAACAAATCAGTGAACAGTAACTGCAAGATTTCTCCTGGCATGGGATGACCCAGTAATATGTCAGTCCAATCAAAAATGATGCACATATAGGCACTAAATTAACTGGAAGAATATTTAAAAAACAAACAAAACAAAAAAAAAAACACAAAAAAAACAACTATTGCTTATAAACAGAGAAAATTTAGACCTAAAGAAACACAGTCCTTACTTATAAAACAGAATATTGACCATTTTGAGGAAAGAAAAGGTTTAGTCTTCTAAGAAATTATAAAAAGACAACAGATCCTTCAAAAAGATAAGCAAATCCAGGGAAGAATGTGAACTTTTTAGATTTATGAGCCAATCAGTGACAGTCCCTGAAGAAGTGAGAACAAAAATAATAGCCATTGCCAAAGGGTTTAAATTATTATCTTTTAAACTTGCTAAAGAATATAAAGGAAAGAAATCCTTGCAATCTGAAGAATCTTTTCTGGCACAATTCAAGATTGAACTGGGCTATACAAAAAAAGACACTGGGCCATTAGGCTTTGGATAAAGTCAAGAGAAGAACCATTACAGTTCCTGTGATGTTTTGTGCTTTGCCCATTTGGAAAATTTTCTCCATGCTTCCTCAGCTTTGATACAATAACATTTCAGGTATTTTGGGACCTGTTTTTTCTCCCTTCTGCATCCTGTATACTTGCAGATTCTAGCAGGACCCTTACCCTTCATGAATGAAATATTGCTGGTATTTAAGCTAACACTTGGCTCAGCTGCAAGCTGCTGTAAAAAAAAAAAAAAAAAAAAACAACAAAAAAAACCCAAACCATACTTCAATGGAATTTGATCATATGGTATTTATTAATGTATTATTAATGGGCAGCTGAATGGCTTCAATAATAGTTCTTAGTATTTATCATTCCCTACAAGGGTAAAATAGACAGAGTCCCATTAATCTGGGTTATTTTAAATGATCTACACAAAGAGCTAAGTGGGCCCCTTATTTCCCTCATATCATCCCACAGCAAGAAAATATGATGTGACAGGGATTTGTCTTGACTTATATCATATGAAGAAAAGGCCCGAAGTAGACATAAAACTGCCTTTCTTTAATGTCTTCTGATTGTTTTACTGAATTTATATGGCTTTGGTGCATTAATAATCAGTCTTTTAGAATTCCCTGATATATCAGCTAGTTATCTCCAAGAGACTTCTGTATATAAACCTTGTAAGTATGTCAGCCTGTAGTAACATTTGTGTGCTTGTCTTAGAGAACTAGTTCTATTTTTTGATATATTTACTATGTGTCTAGACTATATCCTAATCCTCCATATAAAGTATATTGAAAGTATTGTTATCTTTATTACTACATGATGTGAACAGGGTAGAATAATCAGACTTTCCAGAATGACTAAAACTTTGGACATTTGAGAGAAGAAGTCTGTCAGTTACCTGACCAACAAAACTCTCGCTCCTTTATGAAAGCCTTTAGGTGTATAGTATTTGGATATGCTATGGATACACTGATCACTTTTTAAAGTAACAACGATGGCATAAACTACAGGAACTTCTTAGGCTAGATTCAGTTCTTCATACTGTATAGAAACTCCATTAGAAGCTGCTCTAAAGACCAGAATTCTGCAGTGTGAGATCTCTGGCCCACAGGATTATGTTGGTGCTACAATTGCATGTTCACATGGATTTCTAGGAGGACTAGAATGATTTAAGATTCCTGTTCACATCCACCATCTTGATGGGTCACTATTCATCTGTATAGGTTTTCAAATCCCGGTTCAGTCCATGTCTGGCTTTACCTATGCTTCAGCTTTTGATGATACAGTTATCAATTAAGAATGAGTAAAAAGAAATTTAGGCTAGTCTCCGGGAAAAGATTTTGCTCTTAAAACTTCACAGGCTTATGGGAAGATTTCCAAAGATATTTAACACCTTTGAAAATCTGTCCTTAAAGGAAAGAAGCAGACTGGAAAGCCAAGCACAAAGCACTAAGAGAAGAGACATACTTGGAGAATCACACAGAAAAGTCAGAGCTCACTTCTGAGTCATAAGATCTTAAGGATAAGGCAGGTTGCTCTGCCCCACGCACATATTTTCCAGGTCAATGAGATTAATAAAAGTCTAGTATGTACTCAGACAGTATAAAGAAGAGCAGAACTTACCATATATCATTGTGGTATTCTGTAAGCTACAGCTAGCTGCAGACTACAAAGGATTGTAGAGACAAAACAGAATAAAGTATTGAATTAGTCATTTAATACCCAGAAAGAGATTTTTCATGGATTTTCAATGTGGGTTCAGATTTATCAATATTTCTTTGCATAACAATGTCATTGTTCTGACTGATCCTGTGAAGAACTCTTCATTCCTGGTGAGTCTGACCTAAGTCTACAGAGCTGCAAAATCCATGGCAACAGGGGAGATGAGGATGAATCACCTGATTGCAGAGACCCTGAGAGTGTGTTAAGACCATTCTGTGATACGCCATCCTTATATTGACTGAAAAACCCAGAACATACCAGTGTGTTTGAGGACTCTGGACTGAGAACTTCTGTTTGCTGAGAATCAAAATACTATTTTAAAATTTTAAAAAAAGGAAAAAGTTTCCTGCAAGACAGTAAGCTTGTTGTTCCCCCCTCTCTAGTTACTAAATACACAAGATTCCAAATTTCAATAAAATCTCATTTTGAAGAAGAGGCAATGGGCTGGATGGAAGGATCTACAAATAACAGCAAATGAATCTCTAAGCACATATTTTGGGCCTGGAAATAAATAAATAAACAAACTAACACACAAATGAAATAAGGAGACTGTTACCAGTTTGCTAGCAAAAGGTCAGAGTCTTCCAAATGAAAAGCACTGATGCATCAAGGACAAACAAACAAACTGCCTTGCAAACTATGTGGATTTCTATGGGAGTTTATTTGTTTATATCCTGGGGGATCTACAACACATTAAAAGAATGCATTTGAGCCTTGTATCCTAAATAGATGCTACTGTTGCTAGGTGATGTAATATCCTTGTAACCCTAAGAACTCCAAGGACAATTGCATTCGGTGACATTTCTGTTGCCAGCAGCAAGCTGCTGAAAAAGTAAAATGGAAGAATTTTTTTAGTTGATGTTTGTTCTCGAAAACTTTTCAGTTCAATAGATTTGAACTAATGCAGTAGATTCTTAATACTGTTTTTCTCCTAAAAGCACAGCTATACTGTTTTCACTCTTGAAATATTAGTCATATCAAATGGTCTTTGGAAAGACTCAGCATTCAGTTTTAAAATGATCTCTCTATTTAATCCCATATTGGAGGGAAAACAGCCTCTTGAGTTACAGAGATTATATTGGGAGGAGTTGTTCAACTCCTGACTGTGCAGTCAGCCATCCAATGCAGTGCTTCAAAGCTCCTGATTATTCTCCAATGTGTGTGATGGGAGGGAGGAAAGTAGAAGGAAGTAGAAGGAAGTGTTAGATGTGGAATGATAATAGCAGAAAATAGCAGAAAATTAATGTTGGCAAGAGAGTCAAATTTAGTTTAAACTTCTCTAAAAATGGAATATATATATATATATATGTATGTATGATTTGTTTTGAATTGAATGTTCCACAGGAAAAAAAAAAAAAAAAAGACTAAATATCCACAAAACTACAGTACTATTGAAGATATCAAGATCAACACTAATATCATAATATCACAAATGGGGAGTGCTGAGTGAAAAACACTAAAATGAGACTAGTAAGTGGATCATGCCTCATACAGAATCTCATAGGAGAAAAAACCCCACAATCTATAAGCTAATTAAAGAAACTGCAATTAAACAACAGTTCACCAGCATTCCTGCCAATCTACCAGAGTTCCATTGGTGTGATAGCAGCTATGGAATAGAAGTGAGAGAATAATTTCTTTCTTATTTCAGTTGTCTGCTACAGAACTCTTGCGTGTGTGACAAATTTGATGAAATGTGTAACTAAGTACTCTTTTCCTCCCGTATTCTTGACTGGCTACAGGAATCTAGCCTGAGTGTCTTTAAAGATTTATGTTACAAAGGTCTGAAATGAAAAGGTCTTGTTAGCAACAAGAAAGAAAAACGCAATAGTGTTAATGGCTGGATAGAGCTTATTTTCCCTTTTGAGTGTTACAGTATTAAAACCAAAGGGAATATAATTTGCTGACCAGAGAACCTTGTGCAATTCAAATATGAGGAATATAATTTTTAGGATTACTTAAAATTTATCTGAATTGTGGTGGTTAAAAAACCTTCAAAATCCCATGGTAGCAGTCCCTGACATTTCTGTGTGTTTTTCAGAGTCTGAGCTTCCTCTTCCAAGTGAAGAAGAGGAGAAAAACAAAATGTAAGGAAGATTTTTTTCTAAATATTTAGAAAATTTCTGTTAGTTTTGATCAATCTTTCAAGACTTATCTATTTTACTAAGTTAGCTGATTGACCTGATTAAGTAAAGATATCCAGATGGAGACCCTGTGTTCCATGCCCTTAACTTTTTCAAGCAAATGGTTCATTTGGGATCAAATTACCTGATCTACAGAATATTATAGAGATCAATGAGAAAATATCAATAAGACTAAAAATATTCTTCAGTTACAGTTTTTTCCTGGTGCAAATGGCAGCCAAAGCTCTATTGTCAGGGCTGCTGACTCAATTTTTATAACACTACTGTAACATATATATTAATTAACAATTTATGGCTACTGTCAACAGCTGCTTACTTATAAAGTAGCAAATTTTTTCTTCCCAATGTATTGAAATGGTTTGCCTCTTTGGATCAATAATAATCTGTTCATAAGAAATTAAAAAATGGAAAAGCCTTAGGTTTTCTTCAGCTAACTGTCCTGCTTTCTTTATGTAATAATTACAGCAGATTTCCCTAGTTTTCTTTCTGTATTGTTTCTGAAATACTTGTTATCATTTACTTCAATAGATGTCTGGATGTGGACTGCACTCAAGACTGTTCACAAGGGAAAAGTGCAGTTCAGAGAAAATCCAGATTTCTTGCAGATGTTAGAACGTGACCTGAAACATGAGTATGATGCCCACCTATCCAATCTTGTTATTTGGCATGGCAAAACCTGAAGTTTCAGACCCATGACTCTCTGGTAAAATGGTCACAGAAAAATAATGCTTATGCAAAGTAGAATATGAAATGGTTGTGTAAAATTAAATAACTCTATAAGGCTTGTCAGTATACTAAAAGCAAATCTGTGATAAAGAGCATGATTATTTAATGGATTTATTTACAGTTTATTGTGGCTTCCTGAGCTCCATTGCCAACCGCATTCTGGTGCAATTACATCCACTTGGGATAATTGCTCATTTTCTAAGAACAGTTCTTCCATTTTTGTCTGGGTTTCAGGGCGGCAGGCAGAGCAAGGCTAACACGGGAAGCAGAAAAACTGCAGTACTGGAAATAGAGGTGGTGGGAGGCAAAATGGGTGTATTAGCTCAAGACACTGTCTCTGTAGCAGTCCTAAGAGGCAGTGGAAAGAATGACACTCACCTAGGAGATTAGCACAGACTTTCTGCAGGGCACAGTATAAAGCATAATTCAGGTATAACTGAATACTGCTTGATTGAAAAGTAAATCTGGAGAACAGAAATGCCTCTGCAGAGGAATCAAACTGTGGTTAGGAAGGGAAAATTCGCTTTATTTTTATTTATTTATTTATTTATTTATTTTAAATTAGTCTTACCTTGTTGCTTATTAACATTTCTAGATTAAAAGTTGACTTAATAATAAACACTGGGTTTAGAGACTTCTAGAGAGACCAGAAGACTCCAGAAAATGCCTGAACAAATTGTACCTCATATCTGCCACACAATCTGGTGACTTATCACACCACAAAACTGATGACAAAACTTGCCAGACTTTGGAGTCTGCTAATAACTTTCAGGTAAAGTCAAACACACTGTTTTTCTTAACTTTTTGTCATTTGAAGATCTATGTTTATCTACCCCTTTTAAGAAGTGAATCTTACAGTGGAGAAAATCTGATGGATAATAGAAAATGTCTTTGCATATTAACACAACACACAGCACTCCTAACTACTCTAATTACAAGGTAACAGGATATCTAATAAGATCTGCCACATCTACATCTTAGATAATCACTGTCCTTGTGCAATGCCGCCTTCAGCAGCACTTTTCTTCTGTGCCAAGCTATTTCTTAGCACTGTTTTTTGGCAAAGCAACACTGGAGGTACATGGATCCATTTATCCTGTCCAGCTAGTGTTGCATAATCTTTGCACATAGTTACAGGAGCTTTGCTATCTATTCAACAGTTTTCACATAAGAATTGCTCTCACTGCCAGGGAAACTGCAGAGGTAAATGTGCCGGGCCCTGCATTGCATGGCTCACAGAGAGGGTTGTGCACACCAACGGGACACTCTCAAGGTGACTGGTTGCAGACATGTAACCATGCAGACATGACGGACATAAAAAGATACCCTTGGTAGAATATAAACAGAGGGATTCGGCAATATTAGTTCATCGATTGCGGTGTATAACTGTGTTTGCATATCTATCACATAATAAGAAAACCCCTTCATTTTCTTATAACTGATAAATTTATATTTCTATTAAGTCAAATACTCTCAGAAATAGGTGTTCCGTGTACAGCAGAGTTAGCTATGAAAGAAACAGCAATAAGTGAAAATAACGGATCTTATATGAAAAACCATTTTCTGCCTTTCACTTTATTTATGTACTGTGCCAATATGCAAGGGCAAATTCTTCATTTAATCATTATTATACTGGTAAAAGCCTTCCAGTTTTCATTTTTTCCTCTACTTATTCCTTGAAAGTTTTAGACTGGAGTTTGAAGAAGAGTGGCAACACTAAAATTGTGTCCTTTAATATTATAATCTTTCAATTACTGTAATTTACTTAAAAGAAATTAAGTAATTAAATTCCTGAAATGGAATTTGGGACATTATTACAATCCAAAATTTAGGATTTCAAGGTCTGCACAAAAGAAAATTTATAAAATCTTTGAGAAATCTGCTTTCTACATGCCATTTAATAACCAATAACAATTCTGTTTACTTAGTTCTCTGTGAATCATGTTTATCCTTGACATATCCTTAGTGAAATCATTATATTAAAAGCAACCTCAATTGTCATGCTCTAAGATTTTTCTGAACTAAGTAAATTCTTTCATACTACAAAAGTGTTGCCAGCTTGTTGGATGGGAAAAACCAGTGCCTTCAGCTTGTGTCAAGATTGTACTTGTCATTTATGGCCACACACAGATTTGGGAATTCAAATTCTACTTACTTTTTGCTGAACACTGCTCATCTTTACTGTCAAGGCAAGGTAGGATCCTCTCTGACATCTGTTTTGCACTGGGAAGTCTTTCAGAATTCTTGAAAACATAGCAATTGATTTTTTTGATGGTTTATCATGTTTGAGGCAGAAGCACAGAAAACCTTCCTAGCTCAAACTTCCTCTTTTTGCCTGGTATCTGAATTCTCTGATTTTCACTTGAAGCTTAGGGTAATAATCAAATTTATCAGGCAATGATCTGGGCTTCCACACATAAGTTATTGTGGAAGTTCTTGTGTATTATGGAAGTTACTGTGTATTGTATGATAATTCTCTATTTTTGATATAACCTGTCCCTTATTGCATTTCATTTTCCCTCCCAGAGAATCACAGCATGATAGCATTCCAAATAAATACCTTAAATATTTTCAGGATGAGTTGAAATACCTTACTATATTTTCTGAAAAATAACACAGACATAATGAGACTTTTACATGCTGTCTTCATAATCTCTACAGTCTAAGTTTACATTAAAAAAAAAAAAAGTGTGTTGCACTATACACACAATGAGAGTGCTTGACACAGTTCAACCTTTTTTGCATATCTTCCTATCCAGTTAGTTAAAAGGGACACTTCACATTTCTATTCATGAGTTTCTGAATAAAAAATATTGAAACATCAGCATTGTTATGGTGATACTTGTCCATATAAGCTTTGTATTTTGAACACTCTGCAAGATCAGAGATCATGTTTATAAACAAAGTTCAGTGCAATTCACTTTCAGTAACAGACTACCATGCACATCTTCAACTCTCTATATTGAAAGAAAAGTCCAGCAGGTCCTGGACTTAAACATAAACACATATTTAATATCTTTGTTGCTGATCTGAATGAGGAGATCAAGTGCACTGAAATGTTTGTCAAGCATTGGAATGGGCTGCCCAGGGAAGTAGTGCAGTCACCATTCCTGGAAGGGTTCAAGAAATGATGACCTGGCCCTTAGTGCTATGGTTTAGTTGATATGGTGGTGTTCAGCCAAAGGTTGGACTTCATGATCTGGGAGGTCTTTTCCAACCATAATGATTTTAGGATTCTAAGTCCAGGAAGCCTAGATGAATTCTACAGGGCAGCCAAACGTGAAACTCTAAGAGATACAGGAAAAAAATAATCCATGTATGTTGACTGTGAGAACCCAGATCAGTACATCAGGGATTATGTGTTGAAATTTTTCAAGGGTATTCAGTGCATTGTTTCCTAAGAGCAGTGCAGGGGAACATTTTTACCTTTCATTCTCAGTGGGTTTCTTTCTAGAGTGCTCATACTTTTTAGCTTGAAATAGTATTTAATTGTTAACTGATGAAATGCATATTCCAAGGGTTGTACAAATCTATTTTAGACAGGAATAAATGCAGTGCAATATTACTATCTTGTGTGCAAATGACTCCTGCCCCTATCACAAATTCCTTGTGAACTTTCAATGCATTGATCACATATTGCTAATAGATGATCTAAGAAAACATCTAACCCTTCTCCTGTCATCCCTTAATGAAATAATAGCAAGCCAATATTAGTTATTTTCTAATTTCTTAGATTTCTGCTGGCTAAGTTCCACACTTTACCAGGACAGTAATGGACTGATACCATTATCTGTCATCAGCCTTTAATGCCAGAAATTACTGTTTATGGCATGGACTGTTATAAGGGGAAAATATTCCAATCATTATTCCATTTATTAGCAGCTAATGTACTGAGTAAATGAATTGAGGTCAGTTCTCATGAAGTGATTTTCTTCAACAGAAACTAAAGTCTTTGGCAGCAGGAAATACTTGGATAGACTAGAGAAAAAATGAATGTTCCCTCTACTAAAAATATGGGACAAAAGCCAAAGTCTCCATGACTGGAAAGTCACCAGGTGCTTGGGATTTTATCCTAGTACAGAACTCTGTCTTTTTTGCTTACTAAGCCCAAGTAGGTTCCAGGCATCACCTATGATTTAGGGTGTATTTTCAAGGTTGGAAAAAGAGCTTGACTTCATAGCACAGATATCCCTGGCTGAAATAAATTCAATCATTCCTAGATTCTCAAGAGTTTTTGGTTTTTTTTAAAGCCACTAAAAATACAAACCTTCCCACAGCTTCCATACTACAGGTATTCTGGTGGTCAGTCTTTCGTATATATTAGTTAGATTTGATACAGCATTTTTAACACAGTTGTTGCCTATTTGACATACCAGCACAAATGAAGCACTAAAAACTGTTTCTGTGGAAAGCTCTGCCTTGGAGATCAAAACCAAACAAGTTGGTTTGTTTATGTTTGTGAATGAGAGCTTGTACATATTTCCTGTCAGCCTTAGTGGAATACTGTGAATTTTCACTTGAGTAGTTCAGGCTCGTCTTCTGAACCATCAACCTATTTTCGAGCCAGCACTCCATGTCCTACAGCCCTTGTTGTCTGACTTTTTTGTCAGTTCCAAAAGTTTCATTTCAGCAATTTGTCTTGTTTATTCTCTTGTCCTCCTCTCAAAGTACACGAGTACTTCTCCAGCTTTAAGCATGGGAACCAGTAGTTCTCCAGGGAAACTATTCTGCTTCTCTTCCTGTTCCCTGCAGGAAAAAGAAACATCTTTCCAGTATTTCAGCCACTCTGTTCTCTGTCTTTCATATGAAGGACAGGCATTTATTCTGTTGACTTCAGAGACTATTTTGTCCCCAAGGAACATAATACCAGTCATGTTGGCTGATTGCTGAGTGTGTACTCTGATACATTAGGTGACCTCACCAAAAAAAAAAAACAAAACAAAAAAAACCACAAAAACCAACAACAACAAAAAAACCAAACAAAAAACAAACAAACAAACAAACAAAACACAGCTGCAATTCAAAATCTTCTTGCATGCAGCTAGATGTCCTCAAGTTTCCATAACACACACAGCCATCACAGTTCATGTCCAGGTGTTACCTAATCCTGGAAACATCCCAGTCCTTCTCTAGTTCAAAAAAATGGAAAGAAAAGCTTCCCCCTTTGTGTCCAAAATCATGTGCCCTTCCATTTCAAGTTCATCTTGCAGAATGATTGTCAATGTTTTTGGTATGTCTGGGTTGGAATTTTCTGAGACTGCCACCCATAGTTCAACAGAAATATAAAGAAAGCATATTCTCCAGGGCTTGGAAAATAAAACAATGCAATATTTGACCTCCAGGAGGCTTTATTAGGTATATTAGGCTTTATTTATTTATGATATTTTTGTTATCTTAGCATATGTCCTTCCAGTGTCTTTTCACAGGACCTAGAATCATTGAACTATCTTTTGAAGCTCATAGGGGTTCAAATTTCATTCCCATTAACATATTCCAGCCCTCATGCTTATCACTGTACTATCTTATAAATTTGCCTGAGCGCTTTTTGTTTTCAAGACATTCACCTTTTACCATTGCAACAGATAAGGCTCCCTTCTTTCTTCCTTTTAAACAGCAGTTGCAATGGAGATTGAATGTATTATGACATTTTAAAATATTTTTTCCTTCTCTTTATGAAGATAAGTAGTTTCCTTTTTTCCTGACAAGATTGATTACTTTTGGTTTTCCTTGAGTCATTGATAATGTAACCATGAAATATGCTATGTGGTAAACAATAAATATAAGAGTAATATTCACTTGAAAAAAAAACTGACTTAACTCTAGGCTATTCATTGTACTTCAACTATGTTGTGAGTGGAAGCACAGACTTTGGTGCATAACATATCATCTCTTTCATTCCTAATGTGCTCTACAGTTCTGGTGTTGGCAGAAAGAGAATATGTAGTCTTTGATGCTGCTGAGCCAACCTGCTGCCTGGCTTTTCCATTTTTTTTTTCCCCCATGGTGTTTGTATTAGGCCCAAAGAGAGTTTTAAATACTCTTACCTGCCCAAGTTTTATTAGATTTATCAGACAACATTTGCATTTGGAGCTGAAATCTAAAGTGATTACAGCTAAAGTGATACAGCTAAAATATTGAACTTTCAAAACAAAGATTACAAATGCAGAGTCAAGAAGTAATGTGGTGATATGCTTCAAGAAATATTATTCTAAACAGAGGATAGAACACAGGATCAAAAACAATTTTTCAAATCTTAAATACCATATTGCTGTCATTTCTATGTTGAAAAGTCCCAAAGCCACACTTCATATTTCAATGTGACAGTTATTCCTCATGCCTAAGTGTGAAGATCTTCAATCCAAATTAAATAAAAATTAAAAAAAAAGGAAAGAAAAGAAAATGAAGAAATATAAGGAGAGGGAAAAGCAACAAAGCTAAAAAAGGTTGTATTTTCTAGATGCTCAATAACAATCTATTAATCAGAAACTGAGTTTGCATATCAGCTGAATGCTTCTTTTTTGAGGGGCGGGAAGGCAATGTATTTTAGGATTATCAAGCTACACTACACACTCTTGAATATATAGATAGACCAGAAATGCTGACAGATATTTTGCCTCAGGACAGCCAAGTGCTGCTCTATAACATCACAAAAGACATAATTTAAAGTACATGGAGAAAGGGGACCAGAATACTTCTAAATGGTGTATCCTGAGCAAATTACCATTTTGTTACCTATTAAAATTGTGTGTCTTAATTCCTTACTAGTTATTGTTGAAGTAACACTCTATTCATAGGCATTTTTAGAATGTACACTGCAAGTTCTTTTACCCAGCCACACAAGGACGAAAGCAAGCCACATATTTGCCTCCTTCTAGTTTTATTCTATTGTTCAGAGAAAACACTGCACTACCATTTGTGCTTGACATCTTGTGGAGACCATACAGCAGAAAACTACTCCGAGACCATTTGTTCTTAATGAAAGCAATTTGTTACTAGCTAAAGTGAAGTGTTCTTTGTCCTTCTGCCAAAAAAAATTTGTCTATCTTCTGTGTTTGCTGAGCTCACATACACTAAGTGAAAAACTATGAGATATGCTTAAAACAACAGCATTACAAGCAGGACACACTTCATTGTTCTAAAACAATAGGCATCAGTGTGTTGCTCATTGTCACACTTTACCATAGAAGCTCATTGACACAGTGGAGATTCAACATCTCTTAATTGCCTTTTTAATTTAGTCCACTCTTTTCCCTGGGGCTGACGCACTGATTCCTCTCATTTCTCCTTCATCCCCCTCTCAATAGACCTGCTTTTATCAGACACATTTTAAAACATCTGGGCTTTTTCACTATGTTCACTTATTTTTACATAACTGTATTTCTTTTATGAATTTAATAAACTCTTTGAGGCAAGACTTAAGCATATTTAAGGGACATACAGATATCCTGGGAGTAGATGGTTTTTAAAAGAAGGCAGGACTGAAATTTAAGTTAAAAAAAAAAGAACTAATAAATAACTTAGGCAAAAAAAGGCTAGTTGGGGCAAGAAAAATGCATATAGCAAAATAGATCTCAGCTAATCCCATTACCAAAGGCAGACTTAGAAGAGCACATTCACATAATTTCATATATGTGGCCTTTGTCTATACAGAGACAGTACTTTATAGTGGCAGCCTAGAAAAGAACAGGGTTTGTGAATGTAAGAATATCTAGACAAACAGATAAACTGCCTAACATAACCTTAATTTCCTTTACTATGTAAATTTCTGAGTGCTCTAACACAATTCCTTAAAATTGTAGGAAAACTCCTCAGAAATCGTTAAGTACATACAGGGCATGTGAAACAGTACCTATGAGGGAGTTCAGCCTGGTAGAATTAAGAGTGTGCTCCACACTGCTGTCTTTACACTAAAAAGAAGAAAAGAGGAAAAAAGTAATCATCTATTGTTGGAAAGGATCTGCACAAGAATATGAAATATTCATGATTCATCCTTTGAACAGGTGTGGTTAAACAAGTGAGTATACAGATAAACCATAAAATGTTATATGCTACTAAAAATTAAAACATAAAAGAAGGTATGCTGCAGTATCTATCAGTTGTATCAAACCCCATAGCTTGTGTTGCAGTAGAGTAACCTTTTTCTCTGCGTACAATATTCTTGAATCTTAGAATCATTTAGGTTGGAAAAGACCTTCAAGATCACAGATACAAACTTTGACCAGTCACTACTTTGTGAAGTAGACCAGGGCACTGAGTGCCATATCCAGTCGTTTCTTGAACACTCTGGGCAGCCCATTTCAATGCTTGGAAACCCTTTTCATAGAGAAATTCTTCATGATATCTAACCTGAACCTTTCCTGGCATAGTTTGAAGCTGTAGCCTCTTGTCCTGTCACTACTCATCTGGGAGAAGAGACTAACCCCCACCTTGCTACAACCTCCTTTCAGGGAGTTTCAGAGAGGGATAAGGTCTCGCCTGACCCTCCTCTTCTTCTGGCTAAACAACCCCAATTCTCTCAACCACTCCTCATAGGACTTATTCTCTAGACCTTTCATCAGATTCATTGCCCTTCTCTGGACTTGCTCCAGCATCTCAATATTTTTCTTGTAGTGAGAGGCCAAGAACTGAACACAGGGTTCAAGGTGCAGCCTCATCTGTACAGGGGGACAATCACTTCCAGAGTCCTGCTGGCCACGCCATTTTTTATATGAGCCTGGATGCCAGTGGCCTTGGCCACCTGGGCACAGTGCTGGCTTGTGTTCAGCCAGCACCCCCAGGTCCTTTTCCACTGAGATACTTTCCATTCATTCTTCCCCCACCCTGTAGCACTGCATGGAGTTATTGTGACTGAAGGGCAGGACTTGGCACTTGGTCTTGTTTAACCTCATACCATTGTTGTCAGCCCACCAATCCAGCCTGCCTGGATTCCTCTGCAGAGCCTTCCTACTCCACATCAGATTAACACTCCTGCACGACTTAGTACTGTGTATGAATTTACTGAGTGTGCACTCAATCTCCTCATCCAGGTCACCAATAAAGTCATTTAAACAGAATTGACCCCAGTACTGAACCTTGGGGAATGTCACTAGTGGCTGTAGTCATATTTAGGAGGAATAGAAGGATGAAATGAGCAAGACTAGTAATGTGAATATCTGATCAGAAGAGTCATCAGTGTATCACTGTTACTCTTTCCTTCTATGAAAATTTCTTACAATCTTCAACACATTTTTCAAGTTACCTTATTTAGAAATATATGTCTGGGTTAGTAATGATTTTTAAATATCCATACAATATGGAGGGAGAGGTTATAAAATTATCTGTTAAATTACATTTTTAGGTCTGATGAAGTGCTTTACATGTTCATAATTGAATGTGGAGAAGAGCTTCTGTTCTCCCTTATCATTCTACACCATGTGTCACATCAGATATTCTACACCATGTACACCATGTGTACTTGACTACAAGTCAGGTGCCTTTTGAATGCTGCAGTACTGGTCTTTACAACTTTAGATGAATATGTCATAACTAAGGAAGGAACAGAACCATATGAGGGGGTATAAATGTCTTCCACAAAAAAAATTAGAGATGGTACATTTTCAGTTCAGGAAAGAGGCAGTTGAGGAGGAATATGAAGAAGTTAATGAAACCCTTGGCAGAATGGAAAAGGAGATGATAAATACATCGAGAAACTGGCTGCTCTGGGATGTTGTGAAGGCCAAAAGGATAATTAGTTTTGGAAAGAGATTTCCGAGCTACATGGCAGATATATACATAATTTACATCACTATGTGTACTGGTGGCTATTAAACATCATGATAAAAATATATGTATCATAAAATTCTGATTGCTTGAAACTGGTAAGGTGTGCCAGTAGTGAGATTGTTCTTTTGTTGCCTTCATTATTATATTGCTTTCTGAGATAATATTATGCCCGGTCAAGCCAAAAGGTTAGGTGGACCTTTGGCATCACCCAGCTTGGTCAGTCTTCTACTGTTGCATATCATGTACCTCTTTTTCTCCACAGACCTCCAATTTCTGACTTAATATCTGTGCCAGGCCATGTTCATCTCCTTTCCAGACTATTTTTCTCAGTCATTATTTCCTGTAGCCTTTCTCTTTGGACAGATTTCACAGATAGTTTTTTGTTTTTTGTTTTTTTTTTTTTTTTCTTTCTCCTGCTTTCTTCTCATCCATTTTAGAGTCAATTTATACTAGCTAAAATAATACTAACATTTTAAAAATATGTGAACTGTGCTATGTAAATATATGAATATAGTCCTATTTGTGATCCCTTGAGGTCTGGCCTGCTTGTACTATAGAAACAGGCAAAGTAGAATTTATGTGTGTCCTGTTTCTTTTCTCATTTGTTCAGTTTGGGGTGGGTTTTTTTCCACTTCTTTTTTTTTTTTTTAATCATGTTGCTGAGGGTTTATACCTATCCTGATTACACTCACAAAGATAAAACATTGTTTTGATTGTGTGATACTATCTGTAAGGCACTACAATAAAAATAGAGATGGGAAGGACTATTGGCTTTCAGATGCTCTTTTTCTTTTTTTTTTCTTTTTTTATTTACAGTAATCTATTTGCTTAGTCCAGGCAGAAATGTGAGTACTTATGCAAAGGTTTCCTGTGGTTTCAAAAGTGGAATTCAATATACTCTAATGCACATCTCTATTGGAGCTTCTGTCATAATAAGGTTCATTCACTTATTCAAACCACCCTTATTCCCAACTGTACCTTCACAAGAAATAGATCCTAATCGCTGTCAGTTCCCTTGGGTCTTAGAAAGCTGAAGCAATACAAAAGTGTGTATAAGTTTTAGATAATGTAGTCACATTTTTCTAATCATACTTCTAATTTCACTAGCTTGTTACACAAAAGCGCTGATTGGGGAACAAGATCATAAAAGCCTAAGAGATAATACTGAATCACTCACACACCAGAATGTAATAATTGTAGAGTTGCTTAAAGAGCTGCCATAAAAATACAATGAATCCCCAAAGCTGCAATTGCAGGGTATTTTTAAAGACCAACAAATAATGCCCAAGGGTGGGGCATGGGGAAGCTTGCACAAAAACAATGATTTCTCCAATAATTAAAATTTTAATCAAACCCTTCCCCATTCTCCAATACACACATTTCTGTTTGAACAGGGAAAGGGCCACTTTTCAGGGAGCAGCTCGCAAGTACATTATCATATACATTTCAATTAAGAAGAAAACAAGAATACTGTAGGTGAAAAACAGTTGCCTTTTATCAAAGGCAATACCTTTGTAGTTCTTCTTTTTGCATGTGACATAAGAGAATTTGAGTAATTTTGAAGTTTCGAAAAATCATTGCATTTTGATTTCTGAAGACCACCTAAATGATAGAATAAAATGCCATCTTTGATAGTTCTGTATGTATTTTTTCACAGTAGCACTGAAGGGCACTTTTACATATTAAGAAGAGGGTTGGAGATTGCTTTTGTGTCTCATTTTTGCATAAGTCTGTGAAATGCTTACCAGCTTTCAATTTTCCTCGTTTTCTGAGGATGTGGATGTGTGACGAGGTATGTACTAAAGGATGTGATGGATCTAGCACGCCAAGTTATACAATGATAAGGATGCACAGAATTATGTGGCATCTGGAGGATTTCCCTTGGGTCCCTTCTAATGTGAAACCTCCAAAAAAGCTGCAGGGCTCAAGAGCAATAGGCAGCAATGAACACTCCCCTCTTCCACCAACCCTCCAATTCCAGGCACAGCCAACAGCAGATTAGGAGATTTAATGGCATTTGCACATGCTACAGAGGGATAGCCACTGCAGCACTGCACTGAAAATGTGCAGGCAAGATCCTGAGTCTGGGAGAGTCTGAGGCAAGACCATGTGCAACAAGGGCACGAGGTTTGTGTTGAGTGCATAAATTCATGGAGGTCCTTCCTCAGAGCCAGCTTCCTGGACCGAAACTCTCACAGCAGCAGAATAGGATTAGAGTCAGCAGTCTCTTGCTATAAAAAGAAAAATTCTTCTGCCTTTCCATGTTGCAAAGCAAGGCCTGAAAATACAACCTGAGCATGTCTGTCTGGAGCTGCTGATACCATTAGTGTAATTATTAGAAGTCTCAGAGCCTGGGCAGATTACTTACAGCAGTTGAGAGTGTTATCACTTAGGACAGACTTGTAGCAGTTCAGCCTGATGAGCACAGGTGGGAACTTTGGGGTTAAAGCAGAAATTCCAGTAATGCCTTTTTCTAGAGCCAGTACATTTCCAACAACTAAACCTTCTGGGACTTATCCACCAAAACTCATAACTATTTCAATTAATCAGTGTGACTACATCAGAGGAGATTGTGGCTGAATTATGTACCTTCTAAAAATTCATGGCATAAAGTCAAGCTTTTGTAGGAGCTGGTTTGAACTAAGCAGCTGGACTGCATCAGGGGGTCTGATGAGGTCTCACACTTGCAATATGTCTCCTCTGACATGGGGCAATAGTCCCTAGAAGAGAGTTAAAATAAAATAGCTGGAGACAGAAATATAAGGTGCTGTATCCATACCTTTGCATAGTATGTGTCTACAAACCAAATATCCTTTTTAAAAAAAAATTTGGGCCATTATTTCTATGTCCGGTCAGTAATGGAATTATTTATTTACCTCTTTTTATATCAAAACAGCTGCTGTGTTCAGTTTCTCTCAACAAATGGGCACATTTTCACCACTTCTGAACTGTTTGCCTGGGCTCTGCAGTCAGATGCTACGCAATGAATGGCAAGCATTTCCAAGGAGCAAATCATACAGGCATGAGATGTACATGTCATGGTCTTCTTTGTCCTACTATGGTCACGACATGACTGTGTAAGTGAATATTTGCCTATATAAGTACTCCATGGACTCCCTTATGTATGCAAAACTCCCTGTGTAGGGTGTTTGAGTGTTGTTGTTTTTGTTATTTTTTTGGTTTGTTAGATTTCTTTTTCCAAATAAAATTTGTACCTCAAATCACAACCCTTAAAAGCAGACCTACTGGTTAAGTTTGAAGTCTTTTCCTTGAACAAGTATTTACTGCTCCAAAATAAGACTGACTGCTCAGACTTTTTGCTACAGTCTAGAGAGCTAAAAGACATATGTTTCAAAATCAAACCAGAAATTCACATATAATTATTAGACTGTAGGAGCTGGTTTAAAAAATAGATGACAAATACCCTAGTGCTTTTGATAGAATTACAGGAGGTGACCAACCTTGAAACTCAATTCATGGTGTGTAATTGCCTTGGCAAGGTACAAAGTAGTAAGAATGTACAATTCCTTGTACCGTATGGGAATGCCTTGAATTCTTGATTTTCCTCCATCTACAGAAGCAGCACACTGCATGGAATTGTTAGGTGAAGTTCCTTTGAAAAAAAGAAAAAGAAACCCTTTCAATGTGCTTTTGTCTCCACATATAGCCTTTACAACCTACTTGCTCATCACAAATGTCATAAAATCAAAATCTTCACAGACAGAGTGCTGGCCTGTCTCTTTCACAGTGCAATAAAAGAAATAATCAGTAATTTTACTGTGCACCTTCTTTACACCATGTGTACGGATGTCTCCTAGGTAGCAGTTAGACTAATTGTCATACATTTTTCAGACAACTGGTTTACATTATCTTCTGTATGCAATGTAGAGGAAACAAACAGATCTATACAGATAGGACAAAGGCTATTATTTCTGTAGCTTCAGTAAGATTTGAAAAATGTATGATGCCTCTTGCAGTATTTGGTTCTCAGTATGTAATAACTAATGCTTAAACTTTTCAAGAATAAAGGTTAATATAAAATTTAATATTTGTTTCAAAGTGCAATAAATCAAAGTTATTATGTCTTAAGAAATCTAGATGCTATTCCAAAGATGCACATTTTCCCTCAATGTAATTAAATCATAGAGGACCTACAAGGAGGAATGGCTTCTGTTTGTCTTGTTCTGAACAGCCGGAAGCAATTCTCCAAGACATGTTGAGATCAGTGATAGTGATACATAACAAAAGAGAGAAAAAAATAATTAAACAATCTTCTTGGTTTCAAGGTAACTTGACAGTAAGACTTGCAAAATACTCTACTTTCATAATGCTAAAGTGTTGTAAAAACAGTGAGAAATCAACAGTAAAGAAAAAAATTTAAGTACTTATTTTTTGGACTTCTCACCAAACTCAAGGCAATATGTATTGGAAGTTATTGGAAGTCAAATGATGAAGAAAATGAATAAATGAGGTTATTGCTGTCATTATTTAAAGGTACATTGCAAATGGATATTACAACTGCCATAAAAACCTATAGAGTCCAATCAAGACTTTGGGTAGGAAATGATTAATGTAGTCCTGTGTAGACTGATACTACTGAGTTCCCAAAGAAGGAAGAGTTATTTACTTGTCACTGACTGTGACACCTTTTCTATAAGTCCTGATAATTCTGCTCTTGCTCTGCAGAGATACGTATACATTGTGTGCAGAGGAGTACAGAGGTGTATGTTGTACTGCTTGGGATATCTATGCTTAACTTCTTTTTATCATGAAGAAATAGGTTGTCTCAAAGTCTGCTAGGCAATGGAAGACTTATTTTTCTACTTCATTGTCCATGTTTCTTCAACCCACAACCTGTTTTTATGGCTGTAGGAAAATCATTTTAAAGAAGATACTTCATTGGATTAGGCCTGCTTACATATTCACACTCTCAGAACATACCTGAAGAAAGAGAAAGTCACGGAGGTTTCTCTAACAAGTTTTAATTTCTCATTGAGGCAGCCACCTTTTCAAAGGCTAAAGAAGAACCAGCACATGGAATGGCCCTAATTTCAAATTTCATTTTCTTTAGATTTCCTAGATGAACTGTCCCAATGGCAGGGTCATTGAAGTTTATAGATTTGTAACCACACACAAAGATTTTATGTTGCAAAGCAAAGGGAGTGTTTTAAGTTGTTTCTAGCCAATCTAACAGAAATAGATGTTCCAGCAATATACAATAATATTTTCATTTCTCATTTGTGACTATGCATTCCTATAGATACTGTTGGGGGTTGCCAAATCCAGGACTCCAACAGGGGTTGGGCTGCTGCAGCTCCAGTTCCAACCAGCAGCATGGTTAAGCTTGTATTCCCCATAGGCACAAACAGATAAACATACGTGTATAACACATACATACAGTGTGAATCCTCCAGCAACTGGACTCAGATACTATCTGCCCAGTAGCCGTCTCTGGATCCCAGTATCCCTAACTGTTGACATCCCCAGTTGCATGACAGGCATGCCAGCTCCTGAGGCCATAGGCTGCAGCCACTAGTGCAGATCCACACATGAACTGTGTATAATCAGGTTTAGTCATATGCATTATCCATCAGCTGCCCTGGATCCTCAGACACTGGCTCTCACAGACATGTGAGACAGACACACAGACACACAGACACATGCACACACACACACACACACACACACATGAAGGTGTCTTAGTCAACCTCCATGCCCCATGGGCTCCTTGGCTATTGACCAGGATGCCCTGGTCCCTCTGATGTCCAGCTCCTCCCATTTTCTCTCTCACAGAGACACTCATACACAACCACAAACTGGCCCACAATGTGCATACTTGCCACGTGCTATGAGCCCTGGTCCTGCTTCAGTGACTGAACTTAGCTGCTTATGCACACACTCAGCCCCACATGCATGCAGACAGACCCCCTTACATGGGAAAATAGGTAAAAAACAAGTTTAGAGAAAATCCAGGACTGACTGCGGGCACCAGGCACAGGACATGGCCAGAAAAGTGTGCTGATCTGCCAACCATTCACAGCTAACCCATTCCTTCTATTTTCCTGCACTCAATTCTTCCTATCCCTCGCTTTCCTCACTTTTGATTCCTCCCTAAACATCCCATAATGAGTGTTATGATATCTTCCTAAGCACCCCTTAATGAATTCATACCCTCCAGCAGTGACTCCCAGTCTGTAGGTGATCTCAGGAAGCCTGTCCCAGAGACTCACAGTGATGGCTGTCACTTCCAGTGCATAAGTCTGATCCCCTCCAAGGATGGCCTGGGGTGGCCAGGGCAGTAGTTTGTTTCCCTGACTGGGTTATTGGCTTTTCCCCATCTGGTGCTGTGCCTCTGCCCCTTCATGTCTGGGCAGATGAGCCTTTAATCACACATCCTAACAGACACATTAGCATTACTGTGTCATGAAGGAAACTGTCTCTTGCATATCCTGTGGCTGCTCTAGGACAGTTTAACAAGGGGAAATGGCTGCACTTCCACCATCTCCTTGAGCACACAAAGAGCGGGGATTCCTAGGCCATGCTGAGCATCTCACTGATTGAGTCTGCCTTACTGCCTGATTGGGCCTGAACCTTGACCAGTGCTAGGGACCGTGAAAGGTTTCTAAAACTTTTGCAAGCAGTCAGCTGCCTCAAGAAGTTGGTACTGCCAGTCTTGAATCCCTAGGAAATGGATAAATGTGACCCTTGAAAAGAAATGAAACTGAGTATTTTTCCCCTTACTATTCTGTGGCCATTTCAGCTACACTTCAGTTCCTCTCTTAGTGACTCTCACCAGACTTTGTGCAATCAGTTATAGAGAAATCTTTTCTCATCCCAAGAGCTGAAATAGACCCTTCGCAAATGATTTGATATCTCCCTACCTATTACATCAGATGGAAAAACAGAGAAGATTTTGCCTGCTGTTAACAGTTGCTGGAGTGTCTTGTGAAGGGCAGCCTACAAGAAATCCCATAAAACTCTGAAGAATCACCAGAGTAGTTTGGATTCGAAAATACTTTAAACATAATTTAGTTTTAACCTCCCTGCCATGGGCACAGACACCTTCCCACTAGACCAGGTTGCTCAAAACTCCATTCAACCTGGCCTTGAACACTTCCTGAGATGGGTCATCCACGGCCTCTCTGGACAACCTATTCCAGTGTCTCACCAGCCTCACCTTAGGTATGAAGTATTTAATCCTTATATCTAATCTAAACCTACCCTGTTTCATTTTGAAACCATTATCCTATGTACTATCACTACATGTCCTTGTAAAAGGTCCCAGGAGGGCACATCATTAGGGATGATGGTCATTGTCAGGAAGAGCATACATCAATTCATCAAGAACTGGCCTGTACTTGTGTTCAGAGTGAGTTTGACCAAGATAGCACCGGGGAAAGGTAGTGCTTCAAGTAGTATTACCTGCTGCGCTGCACACACTTTGAGTTTTATGACAATAAAATCTCTGCATAAAAAATGGAATTTTATCTGTTGCCTGAAGGCAGGTTTTTCACTCAGCTTCCTTTTGTTTGAACATAAACATGCCTGCATGACTACGTGATCATTATTGTGGTCCCATTGCAAACAGAGCATGTCTTAAAATTGCACACATTTTTTACTTCTCCTCTCTCTTGATATTTTAGGACACACTATGCCCAACTCCAAACTTCCTGTAGTTAAGGTTTGTGAAATGGGAGGCAGTAACTAAGAGGAGAGAAGCAATAAAAGCCTGATTCTTGGTTTTCTGCATAGTCACTGACTCTGGGAACATCCCTGATCCATTTCAGACCAAAACCAAATAACTAACAAAATGTTGAGGGTAATTATAGTTATGAAATTTATGCTTGTGATATTAAGTGTTGCTGAATAATGTGCAGTAAGTTCTTTGCTCCAAGAGTTTTTAACATCCACAATTGATGTGGGCACAGAACTCATGGACCATTTATTTATCTATGGAACAATGAGACAATGAGACATCCACCACAATTGGCAAAAGTCTACTAACAATCACAATTGAAATAAAATATACATTATTTATTTAGGAAGCATTTTGTAAAAATTTAGACAGATGTTACCAGTACAAACCTGGTGGGTTTCACAGAGAATTAATATCTTAGTTCTCCAACAACAAATAAAAATAAGTGTTCTAAGTCTGTACCTAAGAGATCATTGACACAAGTATATGAGTACTGTACATGACAGTATAACTGTCACTTGATGTTATTTAAAATATTTGGGACTTGGACTTTTTTTTTTACCTAAATATAGTATAAAAACACAGGGAGCAATAAAGTCTTGAGCAATGTAAATTGGCCTATTTTGCTCTGCATTTGAACAAGAGTATACAGATGGAATTTAACAAACCTAATTCACTCTCTCAGGACAGAATGCAAATTTAATTCATTAATTGGTTTTTTTGCTTTATTTACAGGTTAAAACTCCACTGAGACACATCATTTCACATTTAGGAGATCCTGGTTGCATGGCTATCAATCAGCATTACAAATTTGTTAAGCATATAAAGATTACTTTGACATTTTTTTCCCAGCTTGCTGAAAATATTCAGCCACAATAAATAAATCACAACATCCATGTTCTGCTCTGCACAATGTGACTTACAGCTGTCAGTGGCCTCCGAACAACCAGGACACCCAGTTAAAGATAAATTAGTCTTCCATCAAGTGGTAATGAATGTCTGGCACTTTCTGGTACCTGTGTGCTCTCTGTAGAATGCTGAACCTGAGTGAGGATATTGAACAGTCATCCTGACTTTCCTTTTAAAAACATTTATTTTTTTTATCCATAAGGGCAGGCTTATTTGCAGCTGACATTCAGTTTTGCCTGGACTTCAGCAGAAAAAATTCTGCTCCCACCCATGTTGAACTATGGTATTGATTTTATGATCCACAAAAAGATGAATAAAAGATGAATTTTGGCTTTGTTAGATTTTAGCCAATCAAAGTTCAAAAGTTCATAGGAGTACAACAGAGTAGTAGTAACAGAAATGTGGGAGTAATGAAATGAGGCCAATGTCTTAGAGGAAGGGTATTTCTGCCGATATAGTTCTCAGCTGTTTAAATGTAATGATACTTGAAATTTAGTCTGCAGGCAATTTGGACCATTGTATAACTCATACTGACCAGCAAAGGGAGCAGAAACTATCAGTGATAGAAATGCTTTACACAAAAGAAGTGAGATTAAGAGGAACAGGAGAAGATAGGAAAATAGAAACTAAACTTTCCAATATTCACATGTGTAAACTGCAGTACTGCTGATCTGTTCAGTTTTACTTTACAACAATGCATGTGAATGTGAGATGCCTAAATATAGGTACAAAAAGGAGAATCACAATGTTTCTGCAACCATGCAGCAGCCCACAGGCAGTCAGAGGCACGCAAAAGCACACATCAAGGATGACTGTATGCGAAAAAAGCTCAGGACATAGTGCAGAAAGGAAAACTTCCACAAGAAGTTACGCAAGAAATGACAAAAGTATCAACAGTTGTGTAATGTTTTTCTTATAGGTGTGTATACCAAATAAATCAATGAAATTCTGAATGGGTTGGAGAGAGCAAATATCAAGTTTTCATTCAGTGGTTTGTAATAGAAGACTGAAAAGGGAATCACAAGAAATTAACATGTAAGGGATTTAAAATAATTGAAAAATAACAGGCTTTTTCACCCACATGTAACTGCATTTTGAATTTCACTACCCAAAAAAAAAAAAGGTTGTGAAGGGAAAAAATATAAATTATTCAAAAAGCATCTAGGTAAATTTATGAAAAATATTTCCATAGGAAATAAAAAGAGCAGAGTTCCAGATGGGGCTTCCAGTTCTTGAAAACTCTGAGCTGTACCATTGCATTCATGTCCTGCTTTAACTCTTTAAAAATTTCCTGTTATTTACTGAGAGAAATGGAGTTTTGGTTCAGACTTAAGATTTTTATATACTGGGACTGCAGCAAGTGGTTTGAATATGTCATGCTATATTATGTGAGAAAATGCTATTACCACATGCAAGAACACTTTTAAAGCATTTAACAAGTGATCTCATGATTCACTGCCATTGTGCCAAAGAAGAAATGAAGACGCCTTCTCTTAAACTATAAATAATATTTATTTTTTTCTTTAGCAATGGGACGTTTTACTTAACCACATACAAATATGGCAGGGGCAGTTATCAAAAAATTTAATCAAAAATAATTTGTCATCCTGATTTTGTAGTTTCACACATCCAGTGTGAGAACAGAGCTGTAAGGATGAGAAAATAGCCAGCTTAATTTCAATGTCACAGGCATCCGAAATGGGAGTAACAAGTCTAACAGATGCTGGGGACTCCAAAATTAGGTGCTTGAATTTATTTCAGTTTTAATAAATCAAAGTTCTTGCTAACAGCTCTGAGACAGAATTTTAAAAAGTGTGCTATTCCTTTCTCAGCATTGACTCTCTCTCTTTCTGAAATAAGAATGAATAAATTACAAACTGAGGTCTTCTGGGGCAGCACTGACTGTTATACTAAAAGCACATTTTAACTAGAGTTGTCAACAGGTTAAGATCAGCAATTTTTACAGGCATATCACTTGTCTTGCTATAAAGCTGGCATAATAATTTCCTTCACAGTTGGAACAGTATTTAATATTTGTTTCCCTGAACTAAACTACACCTATTTGAAATGAAACCTTAGGCGTCCTTAATAATACGACCTTTAAATTGCAGTTCTTTTTTGTCTACACAGGTAGTATTAAATAGAAGATGAATTCTACTATATTCCAGGAGATGAGTAAAGAGATGCTAATTGTCAGCTTTTCTCTTCTTGTAACAGTTATGTATTAAGAAATATTATCCCTCCACGTTGCCCAGGCAAGATTAGTGTGCTTTTCAGTATCAGGCTGGATAACTCGCATACACACCACAGTACTCCATTGCACCTAGGTGACTGAATACCAGATTACTGAGTCCAGAGGAAACATCACAGCTTTATGACTATATATTTCAGACATGGAAACAGTACCAGTAGATGGTGCTCAAGAACACATTGCATAAACAGCTATGCACTGGTGGAAAATAGGGAGAGGCAGTAATGGATAATTGCATTCTCAAGCAACCTTCTTCCAACAGAGCTATAGAAGCAAGTAAACTTTGCTATTCCAAAATGTAAATTGGTAAGAATAATGAGAGTACTGTGTGACATAGTTGGGGAGATTCCACATGAACCATTCTGTGGTACCAGACTTCAGCTATAAAAGTTGCTTCACCTGCTTTAACCACAGTGTCTAGGTAAGAGTTTGTTGTTCAAGCTGTCTATATACACAGTGGGGAGAAAAAAACCCCACAGAACAGAAACAAACAAAAAACCAAACAAACAACAAAACAAAACAAAACAAAACCAACAAAACAAAACCAAACCACCAGTAAAAGCCTCATTTGGGTTTATAGGCTCCCTCAAGCTATTTTGTGTGCCACATGAAATATTTGAGAAAGTCTCCACTGGTTTCCTTCTGCAGGAAGACCACAGACACAGACTGGATTGTCTTATTAATTCTTGCCTACTGTAATGTCTCTTGGAGTAATTCTTAAAGCTCTCCCAGAATAGAAGAAAACATGCAACATAAAGATACCTAAGGATAAAAGAATCTCAGAGGAATTTATTTTCATCATCTTTCTGACTGTATTCCATTCCTTCTACGTCCATATATTTGGACAAATATGGGCTCTGATGTCCACATTCTTTTGGGAAACAAACAAACAAAAAAACAACAACAAAAAAACCACCACAAGAACAAAAACAAGAAAAAAAACAGTTAATGGAACCTTCAAATATTTTCTCACATCATCGGTGTTGAACAAATAAATTATGCCTTTAAATAGGTACTTGTTTGTTTTGTTTTGTTTTTTTTTTAAACTTTATATGTGTATATGTATATGCATATAAAATTTAAACACAGACATAGGTATATGTCTATTATATGTACATATAATGTTCTTTTACTTTGTGAATTATAGCATTTAAAATAATTAGGAAAATGATAGCCCAAACATTTCTAATAAGGAAATAGAATGGATTTTTTGACTTGATTAGTCTCTTTTGCTTCGCATTGCCATGGGATATTTGACACCTAGAGCAAGATGTTGATTTCATGTTCTTCCCTATTGTTGTAAAGGGTAGGGAGCAGGAATATGTTCACAGGAAAATCACATTGGGAATCACTCATAGCTGGCCTCTTGTGGAATAGATATTAAATTGAAATTCTGTGTCTGCCAGTATATTTGCCTCCTTTTTCAGAATCCTTTCACTTGAGCCTTGTTGCAGCCTGATGAGATTCCTGAAGGAAATCCCTAAAACAATGTTTAAAGCGACCTATTTATGGTTTCTTTCTATACCTCTGATTTGAATGTTACAAGGTGTTTTTCCTGCTTTCCAAGTTGAAACACTAAGGTCATTTCCACCCCCATAATATCAAATATGTTTCATAAGGAATACTAATACCATGGAGATTTCATTTAATACACACATATTTGTAAGTTTTCCTTGCTTATTGTTCTGAATCTTTATGTGGTGTCCTCCATAGTAAATATGCAAGCAGTATTGTAACCCAACTGAAAATCTCCCCTTGATAGCTCCACCCTGTCAGAGTCTTCCAACAAAGCACTACTGATGGGAATTTAAAGATAGAAATTAATTACAAGCTTCAATTGTTTCACCACAGTGTGCTGCCGTGTTTGTCACATCACTTTCAGCTTCAGTGCTTGCAGTCACTTGTCTCTCAAGTATTAGATTCTAGTAATTTTACAAATATGTAAAAAATACGTATTTGGAGATGTATTTTTGGAAATTAGAATCCCCTTGGTGGGCCAGGAGATCTATTCTGTTTTTCTGGAATCTATTCTGTTTTTCGAATTCTTGAACTGAAGTAATTTCTTTGAAATATGACACTACTATCAATGGACAATGAGGTAGAAGCAGGAAAGGAAGAGTTAGAGGCCAAATGGCCTGCTGCAACGTGTGCTGGTACCAATATGTAATTCTTCTTTTTGAATGTTCTTTGAAATTTAGGTCTATTCTTTTCTAAATACATTGTTGTCAGACAATTCAAATGTCCACTATGTGGTGAAGCTATGTGTAAACATATGGCTTGCTTAGCCTCTGCTCATCAGGTGAACTTCAGCACTGCCGGTTATTCTGACAGGGTTCATTTTTATGTGGTTCCTATTAAGGATACTTATAATCACAAACTAAAAAGTGATTTTTAAAGAAAGAGCATTATGAGATTGCAGGTTAATTTCTGACCCAGCAGTTTTTCAACTCAAAAATCCTCTAATATATGTGTCAGAAGAAGAGACTGTTCCTCTCCATTGTCCCTTGCTTTTTCCGTTTTGCTTATGTTTCTTATTACATAGATTCTGCAGACTCAGCCTGGAGTTTGGAAGACAAACTAATTTACTTGTTTAGTTAAATAGGATTCACCAAACAAAAACTTAGATTAGTTTAAAACATGTTTTTGCATTTGGTTTATGAATCACTGGTTATTTCTAACATTCTAAATGCAGATTTTGTCATTCTTGTTTGAATGGACTTCTAATTTTTAGGTCTATTCATTCTGATTATTTACTAATTTTGATATTGGCACTACTCCAGAATCTGATGTCTAACACTTTTTATTTTATGGACATAACCACATAATAAATTATTCTGTGATATATTATTATCCTCTACTTTGAATTCATGGGGCCTCATCTGGAACACTACGTCCAGCTTTTGTCCCTGCAGTACAAGGGAGATAATGCAAATACAGCAAAAAGTTCCTGATGAACAAAGTCAAATGAACAAAGGGCTTGAGCACATGGTATTAGAGAAGAGGAAAGGAGATAAATGTCTTCTGTCTAGCAGGGATTTATAGAGAAAAAAAGCCACACCCATCTCAGAGGTCCTTCATCCATGCGAGGACAAGGAGCAAACTCCCCAAAAGAAATTCTTACTGGATATAAGGAAAAAGATATTTCACGATAAGCATGGTTATTCCTAGAAAAATGTTGCTAGAAAGGTTTTGGACTCTCATTGCTGGAGATTTCAAAACCCTAAGTGGACACAGCAGTGAGCAACCTTCTCTAATTCCAAAGTTGTCCTTGCTTTCAGAAATTAGACTAGGTGATCTTGAAAATTCCTTTCCAACATAAATTATTATGTCACTCTAATGACTAGTCTTTCTACTCTTTCATCCTCATACTTTACCTCTCTCAATTCCTCTTTGCCTTCCCCTCTCCTTTCCCTTCCCTTTCCTTCATCTAGTTCTTCATTTTCTCTCTTCTCTTGTTACTCTTTCAATTTTTCTTGTATAATCTTACTTCATATTCTACTTTTCTGTTGCTTTTGCAATCTCTCTGCAACACTCTGCTTACCTGCAAAACCTCAATAAGGCAGGCAGGAAAGAAAACTATCAAGAGAAAAATATATAACAAAAATTCATGGAGACTGATTAAAAGGATGTACAGGTCTCCTTCCTTTCAGTTATTGATGGGTAACTGCTGCAATAGCCTGGAGGTCTGGCTACTTCTCCTCCACTTTTTCTTTTCTTCTGTACTTAACAGATGGCCTCTTCCTACCTTGGTGCTTGGAACCTCTCTGCCCAATAGTGCCAATATCTAAGTCCTCTTCCTATTCTGATATTACTGTTATATCTTCTCCACTCAGCTTTTGTCTCTCCTTTCCCACTCAGTGTGTTTGGTCTTTCAGGTCCTTCTTTTAAAGGCTTTCATTTTAAGCTCAGCAAAACTTATCTAGTTTTAGGTGTATCTTTTCACTCAGTAATCAGATATTCCAGTTATGATTTGCAGGTTTTTTTAAAAAAACTCACCGTACCAGATTTTTTTTTATGAGTCTTTGTGCTTATGACAATTCAAAAAACCTATGCAAGTCCAAATGCAATAATTTTTTCATGGCAAAAAAAGAAAGTGACCATACCACTTGCTGAAAATCTTTTCTTCAAAATTTCAGTGCATAACATGGAAGATCAGAACTCCAAAAATTAAGCTTTTTCAATAAGTAACTGTAAGAATTTGTTATCAATAGCAAAACAACATATTTTCTCATTCTCAGAAATGGTCAGAGTGTATTTATGGAAACTTTATGAAGTAAAGTTGCCTTAAGGCAGACACCTGGCATGGGAAATTGGACCAGGAATAGTTAACCTCCCTAAAGTCTATAAATAGTTGAAAACTGTCATGTAGAATATGAAATTATTTAATGCAGACATTTCTAATTTAGCTTATACATTGTTGCACAACTTCATTTTTGTTCAAATGTGAAAAGTGTTTAGAGATTCTATTCTGTCTCCGATTTACTGCCAGTCTCATATTGGACACATGCCAATATTAAGTCTTAATCAAATGTCTAAAAACACAACTGTTAATTTCCTTTTTTGGAGAGTATTCTGACACTATTTCAGATTGTATTTTACTTTACCTTTTTATCTCACTCAATAACCACATTTTTCTTTTTTATCCAGTTGTCTTAATTTCATCACCTATCCTTTTTCTAATTAATTTGTACTGTGACCTTGATTTTCAGTTTCATCGAATAGAATCACAGGATCATTAAGGTTGGAAAAGATCTATGAGATTGATTCCAACCTTTGAATGAACATCATCATGCCAACTAAATTGTAGTACTAAGCGCCATGTCCAGTTCTTTCTTGAACACTTACAGGGACAATGATTCCACCAGCATGCTGGGCAGCTGTTTCAATGCTTAACCAGCCTTTCAGTGGAAAAAATTCTTCCTTATGTCCAACCTGAACCTTCCCTGGCACACTTTGGACCTATGTCCTCTTGTCCTGGTACCTGCTTGCATGGGAGAAGAGGTTGACCCCCTTCCTTGATACAACCTCCTGCCAGATAATTATATAGAGTGATGACACGTTCCTTTAAGCCTCCTCTTCTCCAGGCTAAACAACCTCAGCTTCTTCAGCCATTCCTTATAGGACTTACTCTCTACAGCCTTGACCAACTCTGTTGCCCTTCTCTGGACATGCTTCAGCACCTCAGTGTTTTTCTTGTAGTGAGAAACCCAGAACTAGACACAGTACTTGAACTGTGGCCTCACCAGTTCTGAGTACAGAGAGACATTTTCAGTCCATATACAACAATTTCCACTGATAAAAACCTCTTTTCTTCACTTTGGGTATTCCTATAATTTTTTATATTATAATTTTCATGTGCAACAGGAATATTTTACAATGTTGCTGCAGCTATTTTTCTTTCAGATAAAGTCCATTGACTAACTTTTTATATGACTTAAACCAGATCTTATTGTTCAAGCTCTTATTAACTACCCACCTCTCTCTTTATTCCATGTTCTTAGAATTAATGTTCTGGAAAGATAAAGCAAAAATATATGTTACTATATTTCTTATGTACTCTCATGTCTTTTCACATCACTGAGGATTTCTCCATTCGACACTGTACCAAGTGTTTTAAAGCACTTCCAGGGAATTTGCTGTTCTGGCTTCAAGCTAAGTTTTGTCTCTAATGGAATTAAATCTTAAATTCAAGACAAGGCATTTGCTTTCCTGCATTTTGCTAGATTTACCAAATCCAGGATTTCTTCTTAATCTCCGCAAATATTGACTGTATCTTACTGTTTGGTAGGCACCTAAGGGACAAAAATCATGAAAGTGTTCCAAATGCAAAAAAAAAAAAAGGTGCATGATAATATAACACTAGTTAAGAGTGTAGATGAAGAAATATCTCAATTATTGTTTGCTTTACAGAGAGATATTGAAGTGAAATAATCACTGAAGAAGGCAAACTCTGAAGACAGTGAGCTCAGTCACAGAAGTGTGCTATTTTATTCATAGTAAATAAATATAAGGAAAAAATATATTGTATCATTTAACCATGAATAAACAATTGTGGGTAACTCTGACTGAAACTGTATATGTGCAGACATATGCAAACAAGCATACAGACATATGTTTATATGTAAAAAGGCATGTCATTTTAGGTCCCTTCAAGACAAAATTATTCTAGTCTAGTCCAGTCTAGTCTAGTCTACTATATTCTCTAAAACTTATATATTAAAAAAAGAATGCATTTCTTATTTTTATATTTAACTATCATTTTTTAAGGTATATAAAAGAGGAGAAAATATTTAAATCTCTCATAACCAGAAAAGAAAATTATGAAACAAAGAGTTGCAATCTGCAATCCCCTTGCCTCAGGAATTATTCAAACAAACATTCAAAATCAGTAAGTCATATACAGGTGTATTTTTGTGCTTTTTTCAAAGCATGGGTTGTACCTGGTCCTTGAGTGATGACCATTGCCCTACAGTATAGTGGTCCCTCCACTGAGAAAGGGTTATTGTGCACATTGTAGAGATTTTTTTTTTTTTTTAATGTGTCATTTCACATCTACAGTATTAGAAGAACTGATAAGTCAATCTGTATCTTGATTTCAGGTTAATGGTCTCAGATCCCTATGAAAGTAGGTTTCTGGGAGTGGTAAGGGCCAGAGGAGAATAATGGGGTGATGAACAACGCCAGTAATCCCAAAGATACTCAAGAAACAATTCTCATGTTCAGAAGGGAGAGTTTGTGTAAAGTTGATCAGCTAGAATATGACTAGTGCAACGCAGGAAATCTATTCAGTTTTCAATGTGTTTGCCAGACCTTAGAAAAAGTACTCAGAGTAAAATTTGACCAAGGTTTCATAATTCACTTCTCTTCAAAATAGCCCTTCATACAAGATATCTACACAATGACAACTCATTTGCAGTGCCTTTTCCCTCTGATACTTCAAAAAAACCAAACACAAACCCAAAAACAAACAAAAAACCCAAAACAAAAAAACAAACCCCAACAAAACAAACAAAGTAAAAAAAAAAACAACCCTCTTAAAAAGACTGGACCATGAAGAAAAGAATTAACGACAGATGCCATCTTTGGAATTAAATAATGGAAGTATAAATCCATGCCAAGTATAGCTAAAATCTATTACGACCTTAACAACATACCTGTGTCTCTAATGAACACCCAGTCTGCTCAATATATGGGAATAGAGGAAAAATATGCAAGAAAAAACAAGACAGTTTCTAATTCCCACAGCAGTTGAGAATATTAACTTAACAATGTCTCTTGAGGGCAGTTGTCTGCATGATATATCTTTTGCACGTCAAAGAAAACATGATTATTGGAGAAAGCCCTGGAATCAAGCATCAATTGTTCCATCCTGCAACAGGGACTACAGTAATTTTTTGTATGTATTTATTCAAAGCAATTGAAGATTCTAATAATAGTATTTCTGTATAGGGATTTTTCAAGCTCTGGAATTTGCAACTATTAATCTTCCATATTCTAACAAATACGATAAATTCTAGAGTTAACAAAACATACCTAATATCACTTTATTTGATATAACCTCTGTTTCCAGTTGATGCAGAACTCCTCAAAGCAATGAAGTCTCTTGTGCTCTCTGAAAGAGTAACAGAAATACAAACTATCCAAACAAAATACCCCCAATCTGACTTGAAAGCTTTAAAAAAATGCAAAGGAAACATTTGATTTGAAAGAAAGAAAAGTCATGCACATTGGATAGCATTATGTTCTGTAATCCTGGTAGCATTTTTTTGCTTTATACCTTTGAAAAACTCCCTAATGCATAAAATCAGAGAAATCAAGGTCTATTGTCTTCAGTCATATTACTATGCACACTCCTAAAATCAAGGACATGCCCATTTGAAGGGATGGGACAAGAAAGGAGACCAGAGAATAATGCTGCTGGATCTCAGAAATCAATACAGACATATGTAAACTGGATGTTGGATGTTAGGCCAAAACCTATGCGCAACTTCAGGATAAGTAGATATTGTTTATATTTTACATATTTTTTAAAAGCTATATTCAATATATTTATATTTTATATATTGATTTTTATATTTTTTATATATTTGATTTTATCTGTTTCCAAAGCCTAAACACTTCTCATCCATTTCAATTGGTCAGTCTCTGTTTTGCATGTTTTAAGTGGTAACAGGTTAAGTTATTGGAAATGTCATTGGTAATAGTCAAATCTGAGTCTACAATGTGTGATTAACCATATCCATAACTACTTTTTCTAGACTATAGATTTCCTAGGAGAACAAGTGAGTATTAGCTGAGGTGATCTAAGCAAATGTGGTCCACTATATGCTCTTTCTTACAGATCAGTGTACTTCTTATAGACATTGTCTCCTAAGTCATCCCCTCAGCCACCACTTACCTCTTGCCTAGACAAGAGACGAATGTACTTGCTTCATGAATCAGCTGTGGTTTTCCATTTATAGTGCAGGTTGAGATATTTTTTGTATTGTCTTTGTAAAATATGGAAGCAGTTTAATTTCGTACACCATGTGCAAAACAGCTTCAGACAGTAACAGCATTGCAATTCCATAATTCCTTTCAGAATTTTCTTTCCGTATGATGCCACAAGATATTTCTTCAGCATAGTTTTAATGAGGTGAGTGATTTAAATGTTTTATCATGACAATCCAATGTATAAAAAGCTATAAAAAGGATATATCAAATTGTAATAATTTGAGCATATTCCAAAGCAAGTTGCATTAGTAAGGAAATAGCTACTGATATGTTTTTCTGAAAAGAAGAACTGTATATTACAAAAAGCAAAGTAGTCCCTGTTGGAGTATTAGGAAGTCTGGGATTTTATGTTTGGTTCTTATGACTAAAGCATTTATGGCATCGTAAGAACAGCTTAATGAATGTACTGCCTAGTAATACTCCACAGGGCATACTTTATTCTCTTCCTATTATTGCTTTTGTCTCTACAAGCTCACTGTTAAGAAAGCAGAACATTTCCCGGTCATGTATGTTTATTAAAATGGTTGATCATGGAGAACATTGGTGGCTTGAATGATTCAAATTTATCCAGATATTTTACAGGTAATTACACACAAATGAGAAATAGTGACTGCTGGGGTTTTCTGCATTTTGCATATTATGCTTGACAGTATACCAATGTACATGGAGATGGCATTATACCTACTTCTACAATGTTCCTGGAGGTGATCTGATATATAGGTTCACATCCTTAGATTTTCCGCAAGTTAGTAATTTATGATGATTGGTTCTCCAGCTTCCCAGGAATTTCTTTCTTTTTTGATGGTTCATTTGCTAAATCCAGTATTGCAAAAGAGTTAAGAATCTTTTACTCTGTCTTGATTTAAGTTTTATGCCTAGGACTTTAATTTCTTTTTAGTTCTAATATATTACTTGACAATTTAATGCTTTAAAGCAAATCTAATACTGGACTAATTTGCTATATGCATGTTATCATGTAGGAAAAAACAACTGGAACAGTTCTACAGAGTGAAACCAATCCTACTCAGGACTTTATATGTACATGATATGCAATGTAGGAATTTTTTTAATCAATATAAGATTTTGATTTTTTTCCTTTTTCCTTTTTTTTTTTAAAAAATTTTAAAATTTTATATTCAGACAAACACTAATCTGGTCTATTAGTAGGAGCATCCTATATGAACTTCTAAAGCACACATTGCCATTTATGTCTCATCAAAAATATATCAAGTTCATGCACTCTGAGATTGGTCCACAATGTGGAAACAGAGGAAGCACAGGTAGAAGAGATGATCAAGAAATTTGCTTCAAAAATGCGTGCTGGATCCAAATTCTAACACTAAAGCAGCTCTACCTATGTAGGACCAACTCAGGCATAAATTATTGTGTTCTGATACAATGTGGAAAAAAATTCTAAATTGTGCATCTCAGTCACAGTACTTTTGCTCATCTGGGATTGTATTGTATACTACAGGGAAAGATTTTAACCTTGGAAGCCAGGGCTCACCTTGCTAAGCTGCAAAAGGGAACTCTGAGAACATGTAGTGAATGGAGAGTCATTTATAATAAATAAATCTGCCTTGCCCTCCTCTTCTTGTAGCAAGATTTCCCAGATCTTTTTCCTAGAAACTGACTGATGTAAAAAATTGCAGAGTTCTTTTTATAGAGATTTTACCGTTAAAAATAAATTCAGTTCTGGTCTTAAGGCACTTTAAATTTCCTTTGTTGTGTGTAGGTGTGGTAGGTTGACCTTGACTGGACAACAGGTGCCTACCAAAGCCTCTCTATCACTTCCCTTGTCAGCTGGACAAGGGACAGAAAATACATCAGAAGTGTCAGGTGTTGAGATAAGAACAGGAGAAGATCATGCACCAGTTATCATCATGAGCAAAACAGACTTGACTTGTGGAAATTAATTTATTAACAATCAAATCAGAGTAGGATAATGAGAAATAGCACCAAATCTTAAAACACCTTTCAGCAACCCTTTTTTTCTTACCCGGCTTAACTTCACTCCTGAATTCTCTGACTGTTCCCCTCCAGTGGCACAGAGGTATGAGGAATGGGGGCTGCGGTCAGTTCATCACACGTTGTCTCTGCTGCTCCTTCCATCTCAAAGGAAGGACTCTTCACACTCTTCCCAGTGTGGAGTCCCTCCCATGGGAGACAGTTGTCCATGAATTTCTCCAAGATGAGCCCTTCCCATCATCTGAAGTTCTTCAGTAACTATTCCAGCATGGGTTCCTTCCACATGGTTCAGTCCTTCAGGAACAGACTTCTCCAATGTGGGTCCCTTTTGGGGTCACACGTCCTGCCAGCAAACTTGCTCCAGGGTGGGTTTCTCTCTCCACAGGGCTGGAGGTTCTGATAGGAGGGCGCTCCAGCATGAGCTTCCCACAGGTTCACAGACTCCTTCAGGCATTCACCTGCTCTGCCATGGGAGTTGTTCCCAGACTGCAGATGGATCTCTGCTCCAGAGGGGACATGCATGGGCTACAGGGGAACAGCTGCCTCACCCTGGTTTGCATCTTGGACTGCAGAGGAATTTCTGTGCTGACACCAGGAGCACCTCCTCCCCCCTCTCTTCTTCATTGACCTTGGGGTCTGCAGAGCTGCTCCTCTCACATATTCTTACTCCTCTCTGGCTACAGTTGCTGTTCCTCAGGAATTTTATCCCTCTTCTTAAATATGTTATCCCAGACGTCCTATCACTGTCACTGATGGACTTGGCCTTGGCCAGTGGTGGGTCTGTCTTGGAGCCAGCTCACATTGGCTCTTTGGGACACCTGGGAAGTTTCTAGCACCTTCTCACAAAAGCCACTCCTGTAACACTTCCTGATACTGAAACATCAGCAGACAAACCGAGTACATATGGAAAATCTGATTCAAAGACCCTGGCTCTAACTAATTGTCTACATTATTAATTGATGAGGTTTTGTCCCCTCCATAATTTTTTTCCTGGATATCCTTCAAACAACTCTTTTCCTTTTGTTTGCAATTTGTCCATTAATTCTTGAGACTTCAAAATTCCTAGAGCAACCAAAAGTATTTGTTGCTTCAGATTGTTATGCACTATCACATTTTTTCGTTGGATGGAACAAAAGGCTCTACCTCCTTTTTTTTGTTACTTGACCTAGTGGCTGCTGGGCACTAGGGGTGGTATAAAAGGATCATACAAGTATATTGTCCCTTTTCCACCTAAAATGACTTCAAACAAGTCATCCTCCTCTAAATGTTTAAAAAATATTGAGTCAATTACTACAATTAAATCATAGGTTTCATGTATTTCTGTTGCTAATTAGACAATTAGATAATTTATTAATGTAATTTTCACTTTGCTCTTTCCACTGCACTTTTTTTTTTTCCCTTTTTTTGCTTTTTATGGAAGAGCTGCTTAGGGCACAAAAGACTGCTTCGTTCCTCCTCCTCGTATCCTTAGCAGATGTTTTTTTTTGCAATTCTCTTACTAGACTATCCCCTTCCTTTCATCTATTTTGTTTATTTCAATAATTCTTGTATAACTTTCCTAATTCACTTTTACTCTGACTTGTTCATTTACTAGCCCTTAAAGTATTTAAACAATGATTTGCATATTTTGTTATTTGTTAAAGTGAAAAAGATTAGGTGTGTAGGAAAAAGAAACTGTTGTGTTTGAGCAAACCAGAAATTCAAAAATCATTATTTTGTTTGGAAGATACATGTAGAAATTTCTATTGTAATCTCCTGCTCAAAGCTAGGTGGACACTGAATTAAGACACCACGTCTCTAGTTCTTGAAAACTTTCACAGGTTGATATTTTGGAGGTTGTATGGGAAACCTATTGCAAAGCTTGACTATCCTCCCAGTGAAAAGTTATTGCTTTTATTTTAAATATACACAATTTGAACATACCCTGATTTTTTAATGATCATTGTCTTTTGTTTACCTCTATTGATCTCTGTGTATAACCTGGCTCTGTCCCCTCAGTTGTCTCTTGTAGTTATGGGAAGGTTGCTTCTAGGTGCCATCAAAGCCAGCTGTTCTCGAGGCTGAACCAACACAGATGCCTCAGCTGACCCTCATAGGGTATGTGCACCATTCCAATCTTGTTTAGTGGTCTGATAATTTAAGGGAAGTCTTACCTCTTATTGAAAGTTAAGGCTGTCCATAATTTGTAGTCAGTGGAGTTGTCTTTTTATCAATACAGCTTCCACTGGTTACAGAGTAGAATGCTGTATTCAAGAGACTTTCTGCCTCTTGAATATAAGATACTGTGCTGGGGATCACTTCTTCTCCACTGATATCTTGTCTCGAGGTGTATGATCTGGAGATGCTGCTGTTTTGAGATGCTTGCTGTGTGGAACACGTTGAAAGCTGTGAACTAGAGGTAGATCTCTTCTGTCTCTTCTGAGGCTAGGCATTCTGCAGACAATTCTAGAATGTGATTGTTAAAGAAATATAACATTAAACCATACCAGTAAAATGTGAGATGGGACAATGTCTTGATGATTTTTTTAAAACCTGTTAAAAAACAATTATGTGATTTCTTTAATAAACTTGTCCCATTTATGAATAGGACCAACATAACAGATGTTAAATCTAGAATACAGGGGAAGCTTTACAGAATTTTCTTGTTTATTTTCTTTATTATGTTAAACATAATTTATTATTTTTAACACTGTATTATAGACAATAGTACTGACTTCTAGATGTAAAACTTCTACCAGAAGTAAGGTGGAAAATTCTTCTTGCTTGTGTAAGAGAAATCAATATGAGGTCTCAGCAGCTGAGGTCATATCTGTGACAGACCACAGGGTCTACAGTGTAATTGGTAAAACAGCAGCAGAACAGTGAAGAACACCTTTTTTCTCCTCAGTAATAGTAGGGAGTTGTTCAGCAGCTTTGTTCTAACCCAATAAATCATCCCTTCATGCTCCAAAATTTGATCATTTTAAAAAAAAATTTTGGAATAATTGGTTACAAATGTGTTCTTTAAAATTCACTGTTTGGAAGGTACTTATTGCCAGTGAGTTTATCCCATTCCCAGGAAAAGCCAAAGAGTCCAGGTGGTATTCAGCTACTGGACAAGACAGCACAGCTAAGTTCAGTTGGATGCTAAAATAGTTAGTCGTGAAATGAGGGACGTGTGGTACTCTGGGCAAATTTGGAAGAAAACCACTGAAGAGTTCATGACATTTATGTCATTTGTGATCCCCTGATACTAATTTTTTTTTAAATTTTGTTCTCCTTTTCTTGATGGCTCTTTCAAGAACATATCATTCCTACAAAACACACGCACATACACACATATATATTGACATATAAATATTTGATTGTATACCTCTTATTTGAACGATTTGAAAAGCTGTCTTGAAAGGTACTCTGAGAGTATCTCTAGAAAGTTACTCTGGGTATTATTCAATTAGAGAGACATTACAGTGCTCCTACTTGTAAAAGCATAAATATTAGAAACAGTTACTTGAGAACAATTTGCCAGCAATGCAAGGACTGAAATATATCCTATTAGCCAGTTTCTTCACAGGCCTGTAAAAATCATAGCCTCTTTGAGTACTGGTTGATGGGAGCAAACATCTAAATTTGCTGTATAAACTGCTAATTCTCATTTGTTCACACCGTTTTCTTGAGTCAGTGTTTTACAGTAGGCTTTAAAATTAGTTTCTTCTGTGGTCCTCTTGTGACTCTTTGGTGCCTGAGGTAGTGAATCATACCTGTTTGTACTTCTCTGTGATAATATAACTTGCTGGAACTCTCCTAGCATACAAAGCCACTCTTCCACCTCTTCTCTATCTCTTAGACAAATTATACCCATCTCAGAGGAGATGCTTTTAAGAGAAATATCCTCAAAAGTTTTTAGATGATGTATGGTGATCTCAAAGTAAATAGCGAATATTTGTCAAGCTTTACAGATTTCTCCTGGTGTTTTTCATTGCTATTTTTCAGTGAACCTTTTTCATGTTTTCAGAAATTTACTGTCATAAAGATGCTGATTGGTGGGTATTAGGCATTTAGATACTACTTGCTTCTCTCTGTGCCTGTTGATCTCTCGTCCCAGGAGGCTGACAAACAACAATAGCATGTGTAGGAGTACCAGGGTGAATGTGGAATTTATGAAGGCCGTGTTGCCTAAGTGGTATTAGCAAAAGGAAACTCTTTTGTGTGTAATGACACCCAAGGAATGTGTATATGAGCTAAGATAAATTATAACAGATTTTATTAAGGAAAACCCAGTGGCAGAGTAACAGTGTCCTGTATTGGGAGGATCTTCATGAATAATGTTCTCTCCAGGAGGCTGCAGAAAGACTGACACACTGTTGGCACAGAATTTGGAGGTTCCAGCCTGGGTAACCTGTGCACCAGAGCATCACTTATTTGAACAAGTAAGCTAAAAGCCATCTCCAGCATGGAGTAAATTTGCAACAGAACAAAACTCAACAAAACCCCACAAACACACAAACAAAGCAAAAAGAAAATGACTAAACAGTCATGACTAAATTTGGAACAGTAGGTTATTGGAACAAAATGTTTTAATTCTGGAAGAGTTTTTTGCTCTGAGTCTTGATTTGGGTTCATATCCTAACATGTTGTGTGCATAAATTCAGATAATAAACAGTGTATAATTTGTTCAGAAATGAAACTTATGGTATAAACTAAGAATATATTAAAAAACATAAAAGACAAATTTAAAAAATAAGAGAATTTTTTAATTAAAATTAGCAAGGCAACAGCTTCTTGTTGCTCAACAGGGGATATCCTGTAAAAGCATAGATTTACAATATCTACGTTTACATTTGATGTTTCTGTTTCCCTGTAGCTGTTGATCAAAGATCACATCTTTTCAGATGCCTGACAGGTAGAGCTTTGCCAACAGAAGTTGGTAGCTTAGACCTGGACATAATTACCTGATGGTATCCCTATTAAGTGGAATTACCATCCCCATTAAACAGCAGTTATTGCTATTAGGTGTCATTAGTCTTAAATTGCTTCCTTGGGAAACATCTCAATTAAGCAAATTTCCATGTAAAGTGCATCCTGATTAACTGAACTGCACTGCACTGCTTTGTTTTTCCATCTACCCACTTCAGTAGCCTTCATCCCTCATTTACAACTCTCTTGAAGTCTGGCCTTTCTAAGACTCACTAAAAAAATACAATCAACTGAAGTATGGACTGCAAAAGACCTTATTTTTTGGTGTCTTGCTACATTTTATTAATTGAATTTGGAATTCAAGTTTCACTCTTGCAAGGTACATTCATTTTAATTACTGTGTAACTCTCCTGTTACATAGCACATTCCAGCTTCTGTAAAAGGCTGTGAATTATGCATGCAAAAAAGTTTTGTGATTTTATGCTCCAGTATACTTTTACAGAAAGGTAGAAAAATAAGTCTATTGCTAAAGTTATGTAATTTTTCTTCTCCAGAATGCTGGTACTTCAGAATTTGGAGGCAGTGGTTTTAGAAATAGCATGGCAATGAATCTCACCAGTTTTATTTGTTGAAAGAGCAGTTTTATTACAAGCAGGTTAGAGGTGAAAATAAAGCCAGATGTATTTAATATGATCATTAATTCAGAGTTCAGTTTAAAACAGTTGGATAGTCGTGAATGATGCTAGGCTGGGGAATCCAAACAAACCCTTAAATCAAATCAAGCCTTTCAGTCAAATTCAAATCCATGAATATTAATGTGCCTTAAAGACAAGTTAAAACTTAAACAGCATTCTTTGAAGAAATTATTGCATGTTTTTAAAGTTAAAATGGTTGATTATGTAGCAACTTTTTATAAATACAGGTTACATTCAAATAATATGAATAAAAAATTAAACCACATTATTGAAAACTGGCATGTTTTTCTTCTGCTTGTAAGACTAGCTTTCTAAAGTAGTTGAAATTCTTTTTTAACATTAAACAAAATTTTGATTATAATTTCTGGTCATCTGTCTTGTCGCTGAACACAATTCAAGGGCACCATACCTGTATAGTTTCTGAGACATAGTCATGCAAAGAAAGAAAAAGTCAAATGTACTTATTCAATTCTTTGGGATGCTGGATGTCGACCTAGAAATACTAAGTAATTTGGTCTTTTTGACTTCTAAAGTTTTGCAATGGTGAGTGCACACATACACACACATTTACTTCTGAGAATATTTGGGAGTATTATATATTTAGTGCCCCTCTCTTCCCTGCTGAGAAGATGACAAGGCAGTAAATCAATACCTTCTATGAGAAGACTTTTCAGAAGAGTGGTTTTCATATTTTTGTAACAGTACCATATTTTATCTGGATATTTTCATAAATCTTCCTAGACATGCCTAATGCAGTCTAATATGATTTTTAAATGTTTTTCACTCTAAAAGTCAAGAGGCACCACTGCAGTGATCTCTTTTCTTTTTCATTAAAGCAATTGTTAGGGTGTCCATAAAAATAAATTTCTTTATTAAGAAAAATGGAATTCAAAGTGAAAATAGATACTTTTTGTCTTAAAATTACTAGTGATCCATTGCAAAACTGGATAAAATGTGCAGATGGTCTCACACTTCTGAGACGGAGTTAGGGTATGAATGTGGTTTTGCTTGGAATTTATTTCCATTCCATTTCCAGTCCCTGGGTTTTCTTTACTAAACTGCAGAAGATGTTATTGATCATAATTAAAGACTATACAAATATTTCTCAAAATCAGGTGGAGCTTCCTGTACATCAGTTTCTGACCATTGCCTCTAGTCCTATTGCTTGGCACTATCACTACGAACCTGGCTCTGTTCTCTTGACACCCTCCCTTCAGACGTCACTGGACTGAAGTTCCCTCTGAGAGAAAATTTCTTTCCAGACATAATTTTCTTCTTTGAGATGACAGTGTCATGCATATCCATTAGGATATGGATCCATAAACATTAATTGTCCTGTTTTCCTGACTTAGCCATAGTGCAGAATAAATACCTTTCTTGAAAGAGCTCTAGTCTCCTTAAATACAACTTAACTCTTCCACATATTAGTGATAATGAATGTTACAGGGTTATTCCATATTTTATGTAATAAGAGAATGGATTTTTTTTTCCATATGTCTTCAACATATTGATATGAGACTTAGTGGATTTTATGTTTAATTTGTATCTCCCAGACTTTATTCATTTTCTTACTACTCTTTTCATTTTGTTGGACTTTTAAAGGCCTCCTACTAAGGCAGAAACATTTGAATCGTGAAGTCTATCCCCATGGAAGGCAGATATGCTCTGCATAAAAATGATGTGTGTAAACTGAACTGTTTTGATTGCCTGTCTTCTGCTACCATGGAGAAGAATCCCAGGAGGGTCCCTGGAAATTTACTTCTTTGCAATGTCTTTGAGGTTTATGAATTTGTCTGAAACCTGTAAGATATGCCATTTTGTGCATGTACATCTCTCTCTGGGTTTTTTTGACAAAATTCTTAATCAGAAATTCTGTTTTGGTTCAGTGAAGTCAGGTACTACAACTTGTGATACAGTCATCAATTAAATCAAGTTATTTGAGGCAATTGTAAAGTATTTCTGACTCCTTTTAGCTTTCCACATCAAACACTTTTATTTAACAAGATACACCTCAAGTTTATTTTTTAAAAACTGAACTTGCAACTTGGCATTTAATTACATTGTACAAACTCAAGAATTTTTACTTTTATTTTCCTGGACAATTAGCCATGCACTAATACCTAATGTTTTTTGGCTCATAGCTCTATGAAGTAGGACTTAATCGGGAAAATGTTATAAACAGAAAAACTTATCATTTGGGAAAAGATAAAAATGGAACAAACCTAAATGACCTTTAGTGGTTACAGGCAAAACTGTTTCTGTAGACTAGAAAAGGGGTAGGAGGTGAGCAGTAGTGATGGTGAAACATCAAGCTTCAAGGCAAAGGAAGAAAGACGCCTCCTGTAGCTTACTCTTTAGTCCATCTATTCTTTGCTGTACACACCTTTTCTGGGGTAAAAGCTTTTCTGTCTGAGTAAAAGAGAAGAATGGGATGCACTATGTAGAGAGTTGTGGAAGTTATTGTAAAAGGTACAAAGAAAGTCCATATTTCACTCTTTCCCCAGAAAATTGAAAATCCAGAGATTTCTTCCAAGTACAGACTTAAATCTATTGATTGTTAGGGGAGTACACAGATATCAGTTAGTCAATACCAACATTTTTTGTATGAATTACACCATTACTCTTAGAGGAAACACTTGAAAAGCTGGCTAGAATTTGACTTAAATTTTGATAGCAAAAAATATAGAAGGATATAGAAAGATATATATGTATAAGAATAGAGGCTAGATAAAAACAGAAACTCATATTTCCACATGCTACTAATCATTTTGTAGTGAAGGTTGCAAGTTGCTGTATGTCATCTTAGAACTGTATAAACATTAAATGCTTTTTATAAAATTTATTAGACATTTACATAAGTTGGCTTCTTAATGAAGAAAATACTAGGGAAAGTTTCTTTGATCTTGAAAAAGTGGGTTAGACTGACAACAGCTTTTTGTTCTGCCCTCAAATATCCATGTTCTGTGATGAGCACCCTGTAGATTAGCATGTCTAATATGCATTTGCATTCTGGTGCCAGTGTCATCGCAACTGCCTGGGGGATCTGTATTCACTAGCAAGGGAGATGCGCCTGATGTCCATGATGATTACTTTCTTTTACAAGTACTAGGAAAGAATACTTTTTCTTTCTTTACATTTCAGTGAGATATAGTTGGGCAGCAATGTGATATACCCAACAAAATGAGGAGAGGAAAAGACAAGTTTGGAAAGCAAAGGTGCTGACAAACAGTGAGTGCATTCTTGTATGTGTTAGGCTACAAACACCACTTTAAATTTGTTGCTGTGTCCCCAAAGAGAGAGAAAAATTACACCTTTTCTCATTTTTGGGATGGGACATGGACTTGTGGATGATTTCATCCCTTGAAAATTAGCTCCAGTTTCTAACCAGACTGTTGTAAACTGAAAAATCACTGGTTTATTTGTTTATCTTTGTCCATTTTGGATCCTTTGAACTTGTATAAGCATTTAATTGAGTCTTGACAATGCAGAGGGGAATAAATAAACTGCTGTATGCTTCTTTTTTTTGTGGAACAAAATAATATATCAATAATATATCTTGTATGAAATTTTGTTTATAAAACCAAGGAAGACACGTTTTTGCTTAATATTATTATGCTTAATGGGTCTTGACATTGTGACCATTGTAGTTGTCAAGTTCACACAGGCTGAATTACAGCCAAACATTCTACATACAAGTCTATCAGTTGGCTGACACGGGCATCTCCCTGCTCATTGCTAGGAGGGAAACAATAAGTTTCATTAAAGAAAAGTCTGACATAATCTAAAGAACAGCTCACTTCAGGACCCACTCCAGATCAACTGTATGGATGTAGAGCATCAAAGGGATAAGTGACTTTCCGAGAGAGTAAAATTTACTGTATACATCCAGGGATGTAAGTAAAATGTAAACAGTCTGAATGTGACCTTATTTGTTTGGTTAATAAAGGTGGTGTTTAATGTTGTCTATATAGTTCCTGGGGAAAACAAACAACCAAACAAAAAGAACAACAAAAATACTGCAAAAAGGTCACTTAGCAACGTGTTATTTTTGGCTAATCTTCACCTAGTTTTGTTTAGATGGAAATATATCTCATAACTGTGGGAAAAACAAAAGAATATAAATGAGTGTTGCCAAATGGACTGGTATTTAAAGTATGTAAAGAAGATGTTCACATCTTCTATGTCTTATGGCATCTCTCCATACCTTTCTTAACTTCAGCTGGCTGTAAACAAGTAGGACTTAACTCTGGCTCAGCTTCTTTTTACACTTGCAGCAGTTGTAGAAAGATCAGACAATACATTTTTACATAGGTTTCTGTTCCTGATTTCCCAACAAAAGAAGTAGATGGGGAAAAAATTATCCCCTTTCAGTATTTGGAAGAAATTAATTTCTTTCTGAAAGCAATTTGATTTTTGACTGTCATTGTGCTGCATTTTGTTCAAGTACTTGCAAGTGATTATAATAGTTTTTACAAATATAATTTTTCTTTTCCACAAAGGAAGGAATTTGAAGCTTACCTGGACTTTTAAGAATTTCAATTCCTTTAAATCTCTGCTTTCTTATAGTAGAACTATATTAGTCTTGTCCATATGCTAAGCACTGTAAGTAAAATCCCAATAGCAATGCTTAACAACAATGGAATGTAATATTTTATATACAGTACTGACTGGATTTATATGTAGTTAGATAGATAATTATATCAGGGTTTTTTTGCATGAACTTTCCACAGTGTACAGGTGTACTTTTTTTTCTTTATTTATTTATTATATTTTTATTTATTGGCTTGTCAAATGAGGAAAGCCACATATTAAATATGAAATTTTCCATTTTTCTCTCACAATTTTCCCTCCTGCAAAAAAACCCTGAAACTAGACAGATGTGATTGGAGTTTTGCATTTGAAACTATTAATCTGCCATCCTAGGGTAAAACGACCATGAGAATGGTGCTCGTATATACTTATATACTTAAAAGACATATTCTGCTACCCTTACTTATTTCTAATAACAAACTTGCTTTGCAGCTGACTTAATATAATTTAATGGGAATTCTTGTAGAATTACACACTGTTTAATGGAACACAATCTGAATTTCGAGATGAATGAAAAATGTATTGGTCATGGAATAGAAATTAAAATACTGGTACAGATTAGAAACTTGTTATGACAGAAAGGTAACATTGGGAGGAAAAAGGTGTCCCCCCAAAAAAAAACAAATCAAGAACAAACAAAAACAAAAAACTGGAAAAGATTGTTAAAAAAACGTCCTGCTGGAACAGCCTAGAAGGCAGAACTGCTACATGAGAAAAATTCTCTGAATTGTGTGTGTTATAAAAACTATAGCTTATTGCTCAGGCGACAGCATTGTACCTAACAGAGTCAAAATATTTGCTCACTGTGGGAAAGTAGCTCAAGTCAAAAAAATTGTGAAGCTTGAATAGTGCACAAGAAAAATACTGAGAAAGGCAATCTTATAAATCTCTGATGCATTATTATTTGTAATTGCATGTCCAGTACTATTCACTTAAACTTAGATTACTAGAAGTACTTAATCATTGTCCAAAATAACTTTTAAGAATCTGGGATAAAGTCTCCATAGAAATAATACAATAGTGGAAATCACTGTTCAGAGATAGATAAAAAGCAGTAGCTATAATAGAGAATTTTTCATAATCTCTTACCTGATGAGTTTAAATAAAGGGAGGCGAAAGGTAAAGGATGCTGCTAATTAGCTATGTGAGCACACACTATTATACTGCAGTAACTTACAGTGGATTCATACTTTCCAACACAAGAAGCTTGATTCAGAGGCTCTTCAAGCAAGCTGGTCTAGTGGGAGGTGTCCCTGCCCATGGCAGGGGGGTTGGAACTAAGGTCCCTTCTGACCTAAACTGTTCTATGTTTATGCCATAAATACAGGCAGAGAACCACTGGAGAAACTCTAGGACTCTGAGAGGTCACATGGGTGTACTGGGAGAATCAGGAACTCCTGAAGTGAGAGCTGGAAGCTAGGCATAGTATCTTAAAGTATCCAAATTGGCAATACATGTTCATAAGTGCATGTAACTTAATGCAGAAAGGTCTCGTTAGGAAATGATGCATTCTGGTTCAAAAATCAAGTTGAATCTCATCTGTAAGAAGTAATTTAAGTGGGAAAAAACCCCAACAGACCATTTACAGTTAAAATGGGATTGTACCTTTCTGAAGGGCATATAGATTTTTTTTCTTCTAATGTGACTACTCACTTAGACAACAGGCCAATTTACTTCTAAAATTTAGTCAACAGTTTAAAAAAGAAATTAATTCCTTTATGTGTAAATCATGAGAAAAATAAGTGAGATATGAAGGAAACATTTAGATTTTTGACATGAATGAAGCATTATTTTAATTATCTTGACCTTTATTTCAACAGCCATGAAAATACTTTGAGTTCACAACTTTCTAGATGATTGGAATATATGCATATATATTAGCCTAGTCATCTGGAGTCTGAAATTTACTTGTTGATGACATAAAAATTAAAAAAAAAAAGAAAAAGAAAAATGAAAAAAGAAAAAGAAAAAGCTGTGATGTCCATTTTCTTGATTTTTATTTCATTTTTATTTCCAGGCACATGGAGACATGTTTGTGAGAAATTGAAAAGCAGAAAGAAGTAGGGTTTACAAAAAAATATTGCAGCTAAATATTGTTCATATATGAAGCACATATTTTAAAGACTTAACAGATGTAGTCTTGGGTTGTTTTTTTCCCACATAATCTTAAGTATGTTGTGAATTTGAAATAATAAAGAATCAAGGGGCCATAATGATTCCAAAAGTGGATTTTTAATATGAAACTAATTCTGTCATGGAACTTGTCACACTTAAAATGTGATTCTCAATTAAACCTTCTCATCTTCAATGTAATTCAGAAGTGCTGAAGAATAGACAGCTCTCCCTGGAGCACTCTTTTCTTGTTACGTTTTTGAAGGTAAAATGTTTCTTAAAAGTCAGCAAAATAACCTCTGATTTTGGCTGACAGAAGAGGAAACTTCTGTCCCTGCTTTGTTACCTTGCTATTATCCAAGCTTCAAACAAGTATTTTTATTGATATATTTATTTTTGAGACAAGCATGCATTTTCTAAGCCTTTGAGGGGTGAATTTATGGTTTCCCATCAGTTCAAAATGTTTTCTTAGAGGAAAAATGAATATTCATTTTTTATTATTGGGTGTTAGACTCCAGATTTTTATAAAATGAGGAAAATGTTTCGTACTGGATTTTTTTCTGTGTTAGATGAGACAGCATAATATTGATAGGACAAGTAATGTGTTTCACATTTTAAATACTGTGTGAGTAGGCCCTCTGGGAAATCTCTACTTATTTATAGTTGAAATGATCTGCAAATAAACTCCCTAGGAAACTTCAATATATTAAATAGAGAGAGAATACTGTAATGACAGCCTCAGACTATATAGATTTCTGGATTTAAATGCTCAGGTCTATAAAACAATTAGAAAATCAGTGATGTCGCTCTCACTTTATACTAATGGGAACAGCTACACTGCCATCAGTGAGATATTTTGGATTTACAGGAGCTGTGGGTCTGAGTTATTTATTTACTTTTATTGAAAGTCTGATATAACTCCATCTAAGAAATAAAACAACAACACTAAATTCTCTAAGAGGTGATAAGGGAAATGAGAGATGAAGTAATTTGCACTAAAGGCAGGGATTCTTCTGTTTAAAATTGCTGAAAACAGTATTCAAGATCAAGTGGTTAATAGTTTTGCAAGACTTTAACTTCCCTTGTCAGGTATTCCCTGAAAAATTGGTTTTTTTAACAAAAAAAACCCAAACCAAACCAACCAACCAACCAAAAAACCACAAACACTCCCCCCTCCCCCTGCAAAAAAGAAACAACAAAAAAACCCTACAACCTCACCCCCTCCAACAAACTTTTGGGTGATAGGATGGAGGAAGAGGATGAATTTTGGGAATAAGCTGTGGAAAGAAACAGTGAGTCGACAGGATGGCAGAATGTCAGGGAACAATTACAGTGAGAGAGCAACAGATATAGACCTTAAGATCAGGCATCAGGACGATGTTATGCAGAAATCAAATGACTGAACTAAAAATAGTAGGAAAATAGGAGCATTTGACTCTGAAAACTGAGTATAACACCCCAAATTTTTAATGAAGCGAACATTCCTTCATAATTGTATTCACACCAGAAAGCAGACTCTAATGCAAGGAAAGAACTATGTATTGAACTAAAGTTAATTGAGAAACGATTCTCAATGACCTTCTACTCTGTGAACTAGCTCAAGAGACAATGATGAACTTGCCTGTGTAGACAGTTACTGGCAGCAGAGCAATAGCGAATCTTGGGAACCTTGATTTTGGAAGATAAAGAAGCTCAGCTGAACTTGTTTTTTCTCCATGTGCATGGTATTTCTTTAACTTAGCAAGATGCAGGTCATCACATTTATTCTTCATTCTATTTAGAATGGAGTTATGTGCTATCAGTTAGCCCATCATAAAGTAACTACCATAAAGTGTGGTGAGTCCTCAGTGCTAAGTGCACCAGCCCCTTCAGATTTGCAGGTGAGCTGTTCAACAGTAGCAAAACATGCATACTGCATTCACCACAACTAAGACATCACTAAAAGAGTATGAGTTTGGGCTGTGGAGCAGAGTGTAAGTCATATAAAATGATGGTAGGGAGGCAACAGAGGAAGAATTAAGGTCCTCTTTTGAGAACTAGCAGGAGATGAGTGGGAACATCATAAGAGAAGAGGAATAGTGTTTAAGTCCTGATTTGTAACAATGTTGAAAATGAGATTTTGACAAACCTTAAGGGTGAGAAAAGAATAAGTAAAGCTTTTTGTAAAATAAAAAGCTTGTCTGGAACCATATATTGATATATAAACATATAAGTTTTAGATGTTATCCAAGCTTCAACTTGACTGAAAGAAAGCTTGAAGAGTTCTCAGAAACAAGAGACTTTTTCCGAAGAGAAAAATCTTCATCCAATGGTTCCTAAACACTTGATTTGTGGAAAGCAGGAAGTTGTGTCAGCACTTCCATTCAATCCGTGTCCAATTTTTATGCTCTTTCCCTCAGTATGTTTATTGCTTGTTGTGGGAGAAAATGTGCTAGGGTATATGCCACTCTGGTTTTTCTTAAGCTTTACAGTATTTTTGGAGCTTCTTCAACTGCATTGTTGCTTGCTGTGTTGGGATGATTTGTTGATGCTGAACTTCCTGTGTCAATTCTAATCTCTTTTCCTCTTGACACTTTGGGATTTGAGACTTCATATCTACGTAGGGTTAGATGTCTCCTTTAAGTAAATTGTATTCTTACCTTAAGGGAAAATCCTGATGACTTGTTGCAGAGCAGTCCTTACTGATGCTCTAGAGGCAGCAGTGACATGAGGTGCCCTCTATCCATTTTGAACAAGGTTAGCTTGGATGTTTTCAGAAATGCCTTCCTCTTAAAAAAAAAAAAAAAAAAAAAAAAAAGTAAATCCACCAAAAATCATCTGTTTTTTGTGTTTTGCATAATGATAATAATTGTGTAATTATACTTCATTAGTATGCATATGCACATGGCGTTTTGTTCTGTTTTATGGTCTGACATACATAGACCTCACTACTATTTGGAAGATCATTTAAAAATAGGCCATGATTGAACAAAAAGCCAGAAATGTGTGACAGGCTCTGTTCAGAATAGAGTACTCAAAATCTGTCTTGGCTGTGATTTAGCTGCTGTTTAATAGACTATTAGCTCCAATTTGCTACTTTTTTATTTGTTGTCAACACACTTTGACCTCAGCATTTTTGTGAACTGCTTTGCTCTGAATATAACTAGTAAAATATTCCAAAAATGCCATTCAACAATGAGATGTAATACTTAAATAAGTTGTGCTGGATTATGTATTTGAGCTTTGGGCGAAATACACACGTAGTAGTGAATCTGTCATTTTGAGCTTTTCTTATCATGTACTTATTGCCTCTTAATACTCATAAAATAGTAGGCAAAATTGTTAGCAGTGCCAAATTTGTCATCTAAATATGATACTGTTTCTAAATATGGGTCTGGAATTTGCTGGCAGATATGACTATTTCTGTAATGTGACAGTGTCTGAGTCATAGACACAGAATCATAGTCACTGAGATTGGAAAGGAGCTGAGAAGGCAACCCAGTCCACTCCTACCCCCAAACAGAGGTCACAATAAACCCTGTTATGACTTGATTGTGCATTACCCCAGTTGAGACCTGTGTTTCAGAAGACTAAAAATATATTTTGTGCTGGGGAGCAACCCACTATTCAGAATAGCTAGGAGACTCTGTTTCCCTGCCTTTCAGCCTTCTACACCAAAGTCTCAAAATAAATTGTAGGAATTTTTTATCCTACCCAAGAACTGCTGGTGACTTTATCACAAAAAGATTTAAGGAAAATAAAAGATTTTCATGACCTCTGTTCCTTCTGCACAACCTGAAAAGGAAAAAAAAAAAACCAAAACAAACAAACAAAAAAACCCAAACACTAATAAAACAAAAAATCAAAACCAAACCAACCAAACAAAAATCCCTAAAAAAATCAAAGATCACAGAATCACAGAATATGGAAATTAGAAGGAACCCACAAGGATCATCAAGTCCAACCCTTAGACCTGCACAAGGCCACCCCCAAGAGTCACATCATATGCCTGAGAGTATCATCCAGTTGGTTCTTGAACTCTGGCAGGCTTGGTGCTGTTGCGACTTTCCTAGGGAATCTGTTCCAGTGCCCAGCCACCCTCTGGGTGAAGAGCCTTTTTCTAATATGCAACCCAAACTTCCCCTGACACAACTTCAGACCATTCCCTGGGGTCCTGTCATTGCTCACCACAAAGACATCAGTGCCTGTCCCTCCATTTCCCCTCAAAAGGAAGTTGTAGACTGCAGTGAGGTCTTCTCTCACTCTCTTCTTCTCCAGACTGAACAGACCAACTGACCCCAGTCACTTCTTATATGGCTTCCCCTCAAGGCCCTTCATCATCTTTGTTGCCCTTCTTTGGACAGTCTCTAACAGCTTAATATCTTTCTTATATTGCAGTGCCCAAAACTGCACACAATATTCAAGATGAGGCCGCCCCAGTGCAGAGCAGAGCAGGACAATCCTCTCCCTTGACTGGCTGGAGACGCTTTGCCTGATGCCCCCCAGGACAGGGTTGTCCCGCCTGGCTGCCAGGGCACTGCTGATTCACATTCAGCTTGCCAGCGACCAGGACTCCCAGGTCCCTTCCTGTAGCATTGCTTTCCAGCTTCTCATTCCCCAGTCTGTACGTACATCCAGGGTTACCCCATTCCAGGTGCAGAATCTGGCACTTTCCCTTGTTGAACTTCATATGGCTAGTGATTCCACAGTCCTCTAATTTGTGGAGGTCCCTCTGCAGGGCCTCCCTGCCTTTCAAGGAGTCAACAGCTCCTCCCAGTTTTGTGTCATCTGTAAACTTGCTTAGTGTCCCTTCCAGTCCTACATCTAATAAGAATGAACAGTGTCCAAAGAACAATTTCAGGCCAATATATTCAATTTAGATGTCTTGATGCCTGTCTGACAAACTCACAAGTCCTTCTTCATGTTGGGAAGACAGATTCTAATTCTACCCATTTACAGTTTTAGCTTTGGATAAGCACTATGATCCAAAAAGAAAAAAAAAGAAAAACAAGACAAGGTATGTATTCTATTTTTTGACTGTTCTGTACCAAGGAACAAATGCACGAAAGGCTGCAGGTAACCAGTTTTGCAAGGATTTTTTGCTGAATGTGAAAGCCCAATGACTCTATACTCTTTATAGAGAACTTTACAAAGGTCTGGACTTTAGCCAGCTAGAGGAAAATTTTTTAAAGTAGTAAATGAAGCATGAGAGAAAAAAATAAATTGATATTCCTGTATTACTCTGTAAGAAACATGCATGTGCCATTTATATATTCATACTAGAAATACGCCTCTAGTTACTAGCCAGATATTACATCAGTGTGCATTATAATTTAATACAGTTTTTACTGTAATTAACTTCTTAGAAAGACAACTTCTGGATTAATTATGGAATGTCTGGATTAGTTAAGGAGTGTCTTATTCAGAAGTTTGGAAATACTTTTCCATTGACCACTGTGCTCTGAAATACTCCATAATTGGTGTTATCCTTCAGCATGAACACTGATGAGTGTTCCTGCAGTTTGACATTCACCTTTTTTCTCTTTTTTTATCTGAGGCATAAGATTGTATCAGTAAGAACTTTAATCCACTGATCTGTTTCAAGCTGGAATGTTATCTGGCTTTGTTAAAATACTGTCAACATGTCTCTGATGGTATCCATATGGATAGACTAAATACAATCACCATTGTGATTTTGTGCTCAGAAACTGTTTTGGCCAGTACAACTTAGTCCTATGATGTTGGTGTCCTTCTGAGTTATCTGTTGATCACTACAAATTAGAGTTCCCTATCTTCTCTTCTAACAAAAAGATTAAATTATTTTAATTCAGATGGGACTAAGAATGTTAGCGTAGGTCAGTTTTATTTGAAGAACAACAATAACACTTACCATGTCATTTTCGTTAAATGTTCTTGTGAACATAAATTGTCCTTAACATGAGGAAGAACAAACAAGCATAAAACTTTAAAAGATGCAACAGCATTATTGCTCCAGCTAACACATTAAATTCTGAAAGTTGAAATCTATATGGGTGGAAATAGGTAATTCTTCTGTCACATATCTCAGAGTTCACTGTTACTATTTCCAGATTGATTATGAACAAATATGAAATAGAACATACCTATTTCTCTTGCCTCAGGAACTTTTTTAAGGGAATTGAATACACAGTTCTAATAACTTACATAATGTTTCCAAGAAGCATAGAGGAAAAAAACACAACATCTTAAGTGTTGATTAGCTGGTTGGCTTTTCAAAGGCACACTTATGGATTTTTTTTTTTTTTTTGATGATCATTGGCAAAAGTTCCTCTCCTCTTTCTTCCTCTAGACTCCTTGTTTAAGGAAACTTCCTGAGAAAACAATCATCTACTAGACAAGAATAAAAAGGAAAATCTGAAAAAGTCACCCAGGGTTAAATGGAAGAAAAAATATGTAGCAAAAAGCATGGTTCTTTCATTGTTAAGCTGCTCAGCAGCTTCCCCTGCTCATTACTACACCCTGAAAAACAAATCAGAGTCAAAATCCTTAAATTAAAAGCCTTTCACTATTTAATTTCATTATTGCTCCATCAAAACAGCCATCCTACATAGTGCTTGGAAAAATGCATCAAATGGTGTCAAAACTGCAACAGATCTACACAAAGTACTGTAACAGAGGGCACTTTACCTGTGTGTTGCTCAACTTGACAATTACAAATTAAAAATGTTCTCATGGCAGTACCCTCTTGGATACTCTCTGGGGTCCATAGCCTCAGGAGGGTTTAAGTAACTCCTTTGTATGCTTCTGAGCAGTAGCAATGTGCAAAGAATGCCTTTCCATTCACTTCTGAATGTATCACCAATGAAGAAAACACAGCCAGTGCTTGTCCCTACCCAAAACCTAATCCTTACCCTTACCCTCTTCCTCATGTTAAGGACAATTTATGTTCACAAGAACATAGCTAGTTCAGAAAAAGATCCAAAAGAAGGGCTTATCAATACTTACATCACTGGAAACAATGCAGTTCCAGACATGCTCTCTCCTAGAAGTCTCCTTAACTACAAAACAGGATACAGTGAGATGGATCAGAAATGAAGGGCTAAAAAGAGTTGGCTATCACAAGGAAAAGTATGTGGGATTCAACAGTTCTTGGGTAATAGAGCTAACCATTGTGACTCTCACAAGTCTTGTACACAAAACAATCCAAGAACATGGAGACCTTTTGAAATATGAAGATGATGGGCTCTTTTTGGTTGTGTTTGTTTGTTTGTTTATTTGTTTTTGGTTTTGTTTTTCTTGCTTTCTTTCTTTGGGTTTTGGTTGGTTTTGGGTGTTTGTTGTTTTGGGGGTTTTTTTGTTTGGTTTGGTTTGTTTTTTTTCTGCCCGGGGTTTTTACTGTTTGTTTGGTTTGGTTTTGGTTTTGGTTGGGGGGGGGGGGGGGGCAATTGTTTTTTTTTGTTTTTGGTTATTTAAAGGGTAACATTAAAAAATTTTTTTTAAAACAAATTCAGCCAAATTAATAATAAGTTAAAAAAAACCCACTATGATAGGAAATTTACTAATTTGAGTTTGATACCAGAAAGTCTTCCAGAGTGGAGAGGTCTTCCATTTGTAATGCCACCAGTTAACCTTTTCTGCTCATCTATACCTTATTTCTACAAGAATGTTAATGAATGAATATGGAAAATCCTACTCTGAAAGGATCCTGTTGGATTAAATTGGTGTTCGGCTAAGTAAACCTAGACAGCTTGTTAGAGTCCTTCAGAAGTTGTATTAGAATTCTTACCCTGTTTGTCCTGATTTCATAATTTTGAGATGCAAGTTTCCAAAACACTGCATGGATTGTCTTTCATGAATATAAGTTTAGTGAGAAAGAAGGAGGAACATGATAACCATCAAACTGTCAATTTGAAGGAAGAGTGTGAAAAATGGTATCACCAAACACTGTAAGAGTGCAATTTAATGCATCATACTGTTAGAAATAACTCTGAAGTAGCAAAAAGGTGTCCAGCCATTTCAGATTATAACCACTTCAGGAGCTGATGGCTATGTTATGTTGAACACATTTATGCTGTGCATTGCATGCATAGAAAAATAGAGGTATTGCCAGATCAATGTAAAGGGTATTCTAATAGTAAACGAGTAACCTGTAGTGACATAAAACTTTTCCATAGTATTATTAGGCAGATCCAGCATTACAGAGTATTTGCAAATGAGCTAATAATAGCACTTCCATGATTTATTTTGGATAAATCCATACATATCTCAAAAACACTCTCAGCAGAGCATCGTTATTACTTTATTAAATACTACTTTTGCCTACTTGAGCTTAACAAACAAATCTAATGGTATGAAAGAATTTAATTTCAGAGCTGAATGATAATTTTTCAGGCATGGTTAATTCACATAATTCAAAGTTAATTATGTTTGTGATATTAGAGAGTGCTGTAATTTTGTTCTGTTCAGCTGCAGTTCTTATTAAATCTTACATTTTGATTAGGAAAGCCAGGCTTTAAGAGTGTACAGCAAATTAAAAGAAATGGCAAGGTATGAGGAAGAGTTTTTAGACACATGCTTTTTGTTCATATTCACATCTCCTGTCTTGTATTACATCATTTTATCAATCCAAAAGCTGACTGAGATACACCAAAACATTTACTTACAATTCATCTTATATGTGATTACTTACATTTTTTTTCAGCATTTGGGAATGTTACAATTGATGTTCCCAAGTCACTTGATATATTAATGTACAGTGAGTTGTTCAGCTGTACTTCTTGTACCAAGCAGTATTTCCCCTGTTGTATTCTTCTGTGAAAAAGAAAGGCTCCACACAACAGAGATTTACAAAATCAATAACAAAGTGTCAGAGACTGACACTGAATCAATTTATGTCACTGTTTTATTTGTGGCATTGATTAGATACTGCTAAATTTGTATTCATTAAACACATTTTTGCAGTAGTAAAAGGTATAATATTCTGTACAAACTATATTTCTAGAAAAAGAAAAGCAGTTGAATGTGTGAAGTTGATCGTGTTTTCACAATCTGAAACCATGCGGGAACTGTCCAGTTTTGAAGGCATTCATACGAGTTCAAGCCCCTTCCCGAGTTGCTTTCCCGTGTAATTTTGGTGATCTTTTTAGATTGACGTGCCTAGGTTAAGATGACCAACATGGATATGTTATCTTCCTTTGAGTTTATATAGTTTTCCTTTAGTTATATGCTATAGAATGGGAAGAAAATCATTGTCGTGTCTCACAGCAATACAGTGATGTTAAATACAGCAGAATCATGTTCTCCAGTCATCCAGAAATGTTAGATTTGAAGGTAGATAGCTGCTTAATGAAGATGTAGCAAAAGCGTGCTCATGCTCATACTGTACTGGAGACAATACAAATTGCTAACTCTTTAATATGGCTACTGATCCAAGTTATCTCTAGGCTGGTTCTTCTATCACTGGACTTTATCTACAGATGCATTCATAAAGCATTAGACAATTCCAACACAGACTTCTCTCCTCTTAATGTGGCTTTAAACTTCCTTTCACTGTGGTGTTTTTTTCGTTTGTTCATTTTTTTGTTTGTTTTTCATAAATTAAGCCTTTTCAATATAATTTTTAGTTTTGATTTCCTTATTTTAAGGGAGATACTTCTATATTTGTTCACATGAAAAGCAAAACTATGGAAAACTGTAGGTTCTCAGGCTTGAGTACTTGAAAGGAAGGAGGAGGCAAAGAGCTACATATACCAAAAACTTGCAGCAAATAATCATCACTGAGAGGTCTCCATTAATCACAGAATTCTATTGGGCCCTGAATAAGGCAGGGTTCTATGACAAAATCAAAATGGAACCCCATTGTTCATTAGCTCAGAGTTTATCACATACTGATGGAGTTTTAATTACATCAATTGTTGTGTGAGGGAAGAAGGGAAACCTGGGTAAAATCTTGAACATGTAGGATTAATTCTGATATTTCTTGTTTTTTGCTGTTCTTTTCATTAAGTATTTTTGTGACATTGTAAACTCATATTTAGTCTTGGAGTTCATTGCATGGAGTGTGTAATCACTGCTGCCAGGCTTCAGGAGGTGGAGAAATAAACCAGGCCTTTGAAGGTAGCAATTTTATTAAAGTGCTAACAGCCAGTGAATATCTGTGGACACTGAGGATTTAAGTCACTTAATAACTGTTAAAATTCCAGGCCAAAAGATTTCTACAGACCTGAAAATCCCTGCTGCAAGGAGTATTGTTATTGGGATGAGAACCGTTTTCTCTCCTTGAGCCAAATTTAATCACGTAGAGTCCTCTTCTGTTTAATCTTGTTTCTTATACTTTTGACAAAGTAAATCATATATTTGATTATACTTGGGAAGAGCATTAGCAGGAAGAACAGAAACTTCTGAGGTATGGTGAGATCATTTATGTATAATTACAGCACAGTCGCAGGCCCTGCGTTGGCTCTGAATGAATATACTAATGCAGTCATCATCTTGTTTGCAGTCAGCAGCCGTGCTGCTTCAGCTGCAACTGGAGTAATAATAAAGCCATGTACATTTCTGCAGAGAAAAGATAGTTTCCTAGAATGTCTAACATGTCATTGGTAGTGACTGGAGTAAAATGTTAACACAACGAACTCTGATGGCATTCCAATCGTTGATCTCAAAAATAGAATCTCTTATTCTTGTTTGATTATATATATATGTATATATTACTGGAAATAAATATGAAGGAATAGCTAAAGGAAAAGGATTTTTCTGCTTAAAGCAGATGATAATATATTCTCACTTAATGTCTCTTTGTAAAGAACTTGTGGAACAGATCTCATTGTATCATGACTTTTCCAGAAACCTGGTGTCTGTCTTTCAGTAAAATTTCTCCTTTCCAAGCACTCAATATTTTTGAGTGTTAACTTCCACTAAGAAGTGATATTTCAAAGGCAGTATATGTGCACTATATTGAGGGGTTTTTCACACTGGTGTAAACAACATGCAAGAAATCTATATTTATTTCCATCATCTTATCAGAACTGCTTCATTTGTTTAATGTACATTAGAGATGGAGAGATCTAGAATATGGATAGATAATACCTGCCACAACTGCAGTTTCTGAGAAGCTGGAAGAGAAGTTAACTGGGAATGGAGAAATCTGGAATACAGAAATTGGATGCTGGGAAGGAGTATTTTTTTGTAAGAAATCCTAACATTACAATAGCGTTTGTGTGCTTCTCAGCTGTGATCCACAGATGCAGGGGATTATTTCCCCATTATCAAACCAGACAAAATTTATTGCTCAAATTAATGAAGTTCATATCTCCTGGGAAGCCTCTAGTGAAGAAAGTTATTAAAGTATTTTCTTTATTTCTAGAATATACACACATTTCTTTTCTTAAGTAAACAAACAAGCAAGAAAAGCAATTTCCTGTTTCCACAATTCATACTTCAACATAAAAGCAAAATTTTACCCTCTGGCACCAGAAAATGTTTTCAAATTTGAGAAGATTAAATGCTACTCCAGTAGATTGCAATGGTGGTTGATAAGAAGTGTCTCATACTGCACAAACTTGCTGGGATGATGCTTTCCAGCTTCACTTCTGTTTTTTCACTGACAGTTCATGGCACCATTTTCCTGGCAGCACTAACAGAGTCAACTTGTACTGTGCTCAAGAGTCCATGTTATTACATTACTAGAAAAGTTACAAATCTTTGCTTTTGCTCCTGCACTACTTATGTATCTACTCATGGAATCCCAGAAAATCCAATCCATTGAGAAAGCTGGTTGTTACAGGAAGAGGTTTTGTAGTTTGCATTGAGGAATTGCCCAGTGATTTGCTCATGAGCTCAAACACACTTTTCTGTTCACATATCTCCAGTGGTGATCTGCTTGTTATTTTTGATAATTTAAAATTTTGGATTAATTCTGCCAGCTGAAGTTTGGCTCAAAACTCTGCTTTGCTTCCTATGCTCCAAACCTCCAGGACTTCTACTTTATCATCTAGTGACATGTAATATCTGAAACAAGTGAGAACAGACTTTGCAAAATAATTTCCAAAGCAAATTATTTTTCACATTACACAGTATAAGAAAAATACAGATCCAAGCAAAATCAGCAAATTTCAAATGATTTTCCTACTACAATTTTCTGACCATTATTGAGTGCTCTTTAAGATTTTGTCAAAAAGTGTTATGGAATCCAACATACCACAGCACACGGGGCTAGGACTGGGGTGGGTTTGCTGGTCACTGAACCCAGTTTTCTGCTGATAATGACAAGTGACATCCCAGTTTGAAATCACTCAGATACTATCTTGAAATCTACTAAGAGGATGCTCTTAAACATGACTCTTCTCATAACCATAAATAACCTAAATTGAGGAGCACTTTACATATTTATTTTAGAATCTGATGTGTTGGTTAGGTTAAGCAGTTCCTATCCTCACCTAATATATATGTTCAACTTAGTCTAGAAATAAACAATTAATATACCACCATTCAAGCTGCATTATGCTATAGAATCTTCTATAAAGGGTTTTATTAATACATCAGTCACCTTTATTATCCTTCTGAACATGTACGTTTCTCATCTCCAAAGAACTGGAAAAAACTATTTTCTTGCAAATTTCAGCCATTCCGGTATTTCAATCAGGTATAACCTGTTATCTTACTGGTAGCATTTAGCCCTCCTGGCCCTAAACACATGAAGTGGGTAAAAAGGCATCAGCAATAATCACAGATTGCAAATATGCAAAAAAAAATTCCAGAAACAAAATGCACCACCTTCTTTATCAACAGCTCATTAGAATTTTCTCAAGGAAAATGGACTTCTTTTCCTTCTCTGTTTAGATGGGTTTTCCTAAATGTCTTCTGTTGTATAATTATTCTAGAAAACCAGTGCAACATGGAGATTCCCTGATAGTATTTCTTAAATTTTTAACCTGAACACAAGGAAAAGAATATAGATATACACAAAAACTATATGATATTGAGAGTGCAGTTTTCAAATGTAAGAAAAGAAGACAGTGAGTTGCTCTAGATTCTCACTATTGGAGAAAAACAGACATAGAAAAGTTATTCTCACTGAGAATATCTTTTTTTTTTTTTTCTCTCTCTAGTGACTAGATGCCATAACTAAAATAAAACATCTGTCATACTAGACACATATATATATTAAGAAGGCTGGTCTAATGAAAGAGCAGATCTAAATGGACCAAACCTAGGAGAAAGGGAACCTGATTATTTCCTATTTTACAGATGGCTCTGTAGCTCAGTGGAATAGCAAGCCAGATTTTCAAGCATTTAGCAACCTAAAAGGCAGATGGTGCCTTTGTGTCTTCAAAAGCACCTGTCTGTGCATTAATACAGCTGCGTGTTAACTGGCTTTAAAAATCAGGGTTGGAATTGGTTGTCCAGCTTATACAGGAAATCTGCAGTAAAACCAGGAATGAAGCTCTAAATCAGGTATTTTAACGATCATCTTATCTCTCCTTTTATAATATAATGCATAAAAGCACATGAAATTACACTTCAACTGACACATAGCCTATGAATGAGAGTTTCTGAAGTTAATATTCAGGCAGGCTGGAGTGCTGGAATATTTTCCCACGTCTTTCCTCCTGCAACCCTGAACCCCTTCCTCAGAGTTCCCTGCAGGCTGCACTCTTTTCCCTGCTTTGACTAATCCTCTTTGAGTTTGTCTTCCTCTTAAACAAAGAAAATGGGAAGTGGAAGTACATTTGTATGAATTTTGGTGGGCTAGTTTTGTTGCAACTAACTTTTAAAAGACCTAATCGTACTTGCTTACTAAAAGCACATTACTACAATTCCAAATGTACATTTAAACATTAAACATGGACACTTTTTTGGATAGTTTCAAAGACAAGGAAATACTACCTAGGAAAAGTGCAGACAAAGCTCTATTCCACATTCATTTTGGTGTGTCTGATTCCTCTCCGAGTTTTGAATACAAACACTTTCACGTGATCTCTTCTTTCCCACCAGTGTATAAGTACAGGTTAGGTCATTCTACTGTACCTGTTTCTTTTTTTTTTTTTTTTTTTTTTCCTCATATTCCCTTGTGGAAGAGATCAGGTAAGTGCTCTGAAGAGAAGACCAACCTCTCAAGTGTTCAGTGCTTCAGCTCTGACTACTAACATTGAAAACTGCAGATAGAAAGGACACACCAAAGCTGCAAGCAGTGCAGTTACTATAAATATGTTATTGCAGGACAAATTTGTAGACAGCAAGTCTGAGGCAGAGTATTGCATGTTAGAAGAATGAGGCATAATTTTAAAGGCAGGAATAAAACATACATCTTCACTAATTTATCTCAAATGCAGAGGAATAATTATAGAAGCAATCCCCTGGGGACCTCCCAACATTTACTATAGACAAAGGACCTTCCTGCTAGAGCACCATACTGTGTCCAGACTCTACATTCAGCTGTGTCAGCAGGTTATGCTTAAAATCCACTTAAAAGTGAACTTGGGGTCTAGGTATGTTTTCCTCTTAATTAACCTGCATAATCTGTTTTTGTACATAATTCATCCCTTCATTTGCATTTTAATTAGAGAGTGTGCAAAATGTCAAGTTTAATTGGCTCAGGAAGATGGTACAACAAAGCACTGGACTAAATGTAGCTGTGAGCAGTGCACTGAACAGCTGGCTTGCAATTCAAATAAGGACTTCAGTACATGTAAGGGGTTTCCTTCACCTAGTTTTCTGTGACTAAATGTATCAACACTAATTTCCCAAGAAGTAAAACTGGAGGACTTGCAGACTCTCTATTCCTGCTTGTCCCCGTGTCCCCTTGTAGCCTGTCCCCTATTGCATATATTTCCTTTTGCATGCAGTCCAGATGCAGTCCTCTTACCCTGACAGGCGGAAATCCTGTTCTCCTCTTGGTTTCTGAATATTCCTTTTCTCAGCTAGTTCTTACCAGTAATCTGAACAACAGCTGTAGAAGAGAAAAAAAAACTCTGACTAGGCTAATATTTTATTAAATATTACTACTCTAATATTTTATCAAAATTGTCACTTACCAGCAGGCTGAGAGATAATGTTCTGGCGTCCTCACAGCGGCTCTGAGCTACATTGACCCATTCAAACTTGTCACTTCTCATTCTCAAGAAAGCATCTGGCCCTAGTAAGACATCGTACCCCTGCTCTTCACCAGTTATATCAGCAAGAAGGGTCACAAGTGCCCCTCACTGGAGCACAGTAGCAAGCAGTGTGCAGAGATGGAGTGCTGCTGTGCACTGGGAGAAAGCAATCAGGCCCTCAGTGCTCTACGTTTGTGTGTCTGGGACAAATCTAGTGGCCACCAAGCTGCATGTGGATTTCACCTTGTGATATATGTTTTATTGTGCCAGCCTTCAGAGAAGAGTTTAATTCCAAGTACCTCCTGTTGTCATTTGCTAAGGAGGTTAAAAACTTTAGTTTGTATGAATAGGTGATATTATCTGATTTTTGTGAATTTTTATTTTTTTATCCTCAGTTCGCTCTCTTGTCTTCACATTTCTTTATTCCCCAGAGCGGTTTTTTGAAAGTAGATACCATCTGACAGAATTGTTTATAGGTTTGAGGATATTGTAGAAGTATTTTCCTTTTCAGGTGTGGCAAGCGTATGGGGCTGGGTAGGTAGGCATGAAGCCTTTGAAAGTAGGAACAGAAAATCTGTTATAGATTTGTTTCTGCAAGAATTTTTTTCAGGTGTCAGGAATGAAACATTCTGTGTGTAGCTGGAAGAAAAGAGTAACACTCAGAGAGAGCCCTTCTGTACTTAAAACACTTCATTGGAAGTTTCTCAGACTGAAAACCCAGCATGGTGCTCTTATAATTTTGTTTTACACTGTTTTTTCTTCAGCGCATATCATTATGTGATGGTGGGAAATTAGAAATGGAACTAGGACACCCACAATATTTATAAAAATTTAATATCCTGCCTCATTAAGTATAGAGAATATTTTATATTTTACTTGTTTTCTTTGTTGTTGTTGTTGTTTTAGATTAAGGGACATATTTAAATAACCTCATTTACTTTTTATCTTTGTTTCTAGAATCACTCTCCCAGTGTGAATAAAAAGGGCTGAAATTGGGCCTGCTTATTACTCATTCATGTCTAATACATTCTTACCAAATGCCCTAGCATGTTCATATAGTGCAGCCAGTATTTTTGACAATTTTTTTATGTCTTTCATGTTAATATATTAGACTTGGATTAAAGCTTAATAAGTAAGAGGTTACATTAACAAATATCAGATCTAAGTTAAGAGTTTCAAGGTAGGTTTTCAAGTAACTTGGTGACAGACACAAGTGTGAAAGGAGCTAATTTAGGGTTGAGCAACATCATAAAACAAATCACTTCGGGTGAAAAAGATTGCTTTAAAGATTTAAATAACTTGTACTAACATAGGCAAGCATGTCTGAGGTAGGATTTGTCAGAGGTGAGGTGGTACTTACGTGACTGCTCACAGCTAACACATGCAGATAAGATACTACTGAGATTTAACAAGCAAACATGTTAAATAAACTTTTTGAAAAAAAGAATCCAAACTACAAACCTGTGTAGGCTGTGAAGGATCATAGGGATGATATGTTGCTTGCAGAAATCATTAAAGAAGTGGATTTATTGTTCTAGTTTTCACAGACCTCTGGAAGGTTGGAAGATGTCTGCAATTGCTACTTCACCAAAATCCATTAGGATGGATCAAAAAAAACCCACAAAACCAAATCAAGGTGTCAGTAAGAAGCCCTCTCTGTGAAATGTTAAAGACAGCTCCTGAAGCTGTTTTCCTCCTAAATCCTTTGAGGAATACCCAAGAATATTTTGCACATAATATAACTTACTTGCCCTTGTCTATGGTTCTCCTTACTTATCACCCATTAAAAAACCAAAACCAAAACAAAACCAGCAACAACAACAAAACTGGTGTGGGTAAACGCAAGAGTCAGAATCATTCTGCCAGAAAAAGCTGCTGTCCAGAGACCAGACTAGACACTTTGGCTCTATGTTGAGTGACATATACAGCTCTTGTTATCAGAAGCTGGCACTGCCAGTAGACAGATTGGAATAAATCTGCTGTTACATTTTTAATACTATAATGGATGCTCCTTAAATAGGCAACAGTTAATTTTCATGAATTCATGCTTTATTTGAATAAAAATAAACCTTCTCTTTTTGGCTGTAAACCTTTTGCAGCTGTAGGCATTGTCAGGAGCTGAAAACTCAGGATAAACCAAAGTACATACATTGAAAAAGGTTCTTTTAATGAAAGCAAATGTAGACTCCTGTGTTAGACGTATTTTGTAGAAAGCTTCTTGCTGTTCCAAAGCTCTATAGGTCAGTAGGCTGGCAAAATCTAGACATGTGGTTGAGCTAGAATATAATATTTATTTTGACATCAGACAGGAGAACTAATATTACTTGAACATGATTTAATTTAAGCTATGCTCTTTCAGTCCCTGTAGTTAGAGGATGCCAGCTGAGGACTGGGAGATAGTTCTGTGCTGTACTGAGAAAGTACTAAGCCCTCCGAGTGACAATCCCATTTTGTTAATCCCTACCAACAGATATGAAATATATTCTATGTAACCTAGGCCTTTTGCCCTTTCACTATCACTGATACTATTATTCAGCAGGAAATGATTAGTTATTGCAGTGGACTCTGATCTTTATGATGTGAATCTAAACCTAGAATTCCTCCAACAAAGGAGATAGCTTAAAGAATTGGAATAAAAGCCATAAAGTTATGGAATTATCCCCTATTATGATTTATTATAGATTTATCCTTGGTCAGTATCTTCAAGATTTTTAAATGTAGATTGACAAGAAATTAAATTCTACAATCAAGAATAGAACTTAATAACTTTCACTTACAGGGAAGTGGGAGCTGTAAACCAAATATTTTCTTATGTCTGAGGTTTTAGGGGGATGGTTGTTTCACTGATGTAAGTGTACATGCTGCATTAGATGAGAACAAATGCAGAGAAAACTCTATTTTTTCCTGAAGACATTCTGATGCAGAAAGTCTTGTCATTGGCAAAACTTAAACATATATAAAGCCAAGAAATTATTGATAGTGCAATTAAAATATTAACATTAGTGGAAATAATAATAATAATTATTCTTTATTATTGTTATTATTATTGCTGTTATTACTGTTATTAGTAGTAGTAATAGTGTTGATCCAATTATTACAGGAAAAGACAATACAAGAAATAACTTCAGTACATGGAGGAAAATGTCTGAATGGCAATACAGTTTAAACTGATGTACTTGTGCTTCTGATTATCTGCCCCTTTTTCTGCTCTACGATTTGCATTTCTGTACTAGAGATGAGTTTTTTATAGCCCTGGGGCTTTCACTGTCATCTCTGGTCCTTCGTTTTATCACCTCATGTCTATACTCTACTATATTGGACCTTGTGTCCCCACTTTCAAGGTCTCTGCTATCACACCAGGCCTGTGTCCCTCTACACAAAGCCTGTGTCCTCTGATAGGGACACAAATATTTCATTATGTTTAGACTAACTTGTCATTACTATATTCTATAGAGAAAAGGTATACTCTACAAAAGTAAGGTAAAATAAATCAAATTAGGCACAGCCACCTTGTCATTAGAAAAAACCCCTGTTTTTACAGGCAAACAAGCTGAAAGAAAGCTCCAGACCAACCACTACAAGATCAGACAAGGCAAGCCTGAGAGCCCTCAATCCTGAGATACAAAGGCAGTGGCCTCTTCTGAGATTTAGAAATATTTCATGCACTGGGCTACAGGCCTACAAGCTCAAGGGAATGCGCAGCAGTTCTGCAGGTTTAATAAGTCCAATAGAACTAGCCATAGTTGGCTGTTTACTATTTTTTTCCCATTAGAGACCACCTAACAATATATTACACTTTTCAACCTCTCTTGAATAAACTGCCTGTCACAGTCTATGTGCTATACAATTTCATATACGTGTGCAATTCACAGTAGATATAAAACTATGTTTTCCCCTAACATATTACTGAAAATAATGCAATAGACTTGTTCAGTAAAACCCAGGGCGGTTTAAAGATATGGAAATCTTGATATTAAAATTTCTCATAGCTGTCTTCACTAGAAAAAATTCCCCTTAAAACCCACTTGGTAACTAGCTTTTTTTTTTTTTTTTTTTGAGGTCTGCTATAAAAATATATTTCTATTCTTATACAATTTTCAGCTGACAGAACACATATCAAGTATCTTGATTTTAGCTACTGTATTGACATCTGCTTTGCAGTGGTATTTGCATAATAAAGCTCAGTGCAAGATCTTATGGGTTGGAAAGATGCATTTATTTTCAAGGTTTTAAAGCAAGTCAATTTTATATTTTCATGCTCTCTTGCTCACATACTAGCAAGAAGCAGCCTGCATGTGCCTACATGATTTGACCAAGCTCATTTGCATATGATACAGAAGACAACAGGCATCAGCTATCAAGTCCTCTGTATCTCTGGAGCTCCTTTCCACTGGCGATGACAGAGTTTTTGGACAGATCTTTCCTCTTCTGTGGAAGCTATCAGCTGTTTTGGGGTAGATCTTCACTTCAAATCTAGCTTGTTTCAGCCACCACAATTCTTAAAGCGCATCACTGTCCAGTGTCTGTTTTTCCTATTTTGGCATATGTGTGAAACACATGTTTCCTGTCTGTTTTCTTGGCAGGCAAATGGGAGGGAGTGGTGTATATGGTGCGCTGCAGCCTTGCTGCCACTGTGCCAGGGCCAGGGCGCCAGCTTCTCTGCTGATGAGTTGTCTGCTTTTCAGACTGCAGGCTTTTTGTTTTGACAAGAAGAACATGTTCGTCAATTTTGCTGATGAAAACAGTGTCCTGGGAACAGTGTCTCTTTTTATCTGGCCATTCTCTTAAATCGTTCAGCTTTCCTTCCCATACTTTCATGCACATATTTTCATTCAGACTTCCTTTGTGCCAGTTTAATGCTTCTTGTGAATTTTTGCTGTGCAGGTAAAGCAAAATTCCACTTTTCCAGGGTAAATCCTTTTTTCCCCCCCTAAACCCATATTAAATCAGTTGCAAATCTTTTTATTGCTAGGTGGCAGCTTCTCAAAGGTCATCACAGGTAAAATAAAACCTAAAGATAACATAGAAACAAAGGAAATGCATGCTATAGTCAGGACTCACAAGTCACAGATAATTGAATATCATCATAAATTAATGTCCTACAAAAACATAACCTTGCCTACAGGAAAAAAAGCTAATCCAAATACTGGATGATGGCTGTCCAGCAACATTCCTATTGTTGCTTTCTCCTTCCTTTTTTAGTGATTGCATCCATTTGTTGGGTCTTGACTTAAATTAGATTGTGAAAGGTCTCAGGGCAAGGACATATCATTCTATACATTTGAGCAATATCTGACACAGTGTCGCCTCACTTATGACAGGTTTCTCAGGAATTGCTATAATACGAATAATAACAAATAACATCAATAATAACATTTGACCTAATAGGATTACAACATACATGCCTTAATACATATTTATTGTTTTAATCCCTTGAATTTTGGTCAATATGGGTTTCTTTACCTTTGAAAGGCTTAAAACTCTAAGCAATTTTGGAACAATAGTGAATATTTTTCATAATATGGTTAGCTCCTTTATTTTACTCAAAATGTCGTTTCCATACTTAACCATATTGCAAGGTCAGTGTATAGATGGCTACACTGCTTTTCTGTAGTTACTTGCATTTTCTATTGATTGTTCAGGCCAGGGGATTTATGGTAAACTAGTTTTCTCTTGCTAAGCAAGAGAACTTCTCTCTGATAATCTTCCATTCAGTTTTCCACAGTTTGGTACATTCCTATGTACGACACAGTTTGGATTCCCAGCTGGGGAAACACACATTTCAAGTTTATTCATATTAGACACTTCTGTGACTCTCATGCAAAGGGATTTAAATGTAACTGTGCCCAAAGCCTTTTATGTGAAAACAGTATTAGAGTTCAGACCATACGAAGACACAGTTTAGAGGCTATTTCACTGAGAAAACAGCTTGAAAGATTTCATGAAAACCTAAAGCATGAAAGAAAGAAATTAATCCACTTCCAGTCCATTGAGAGTAAATGGCAATTATTGAATGCTTTAGTACAGCTAATATTGCTTTAGTTTTTATACAGATATGTAACAGCAAATACAGGAATGGCTTCATATGGACTTTTTGCTCACCTTTCTTTTACTTTAAGGAAAGCTAAATATGTATTACTGTAGCCTGTAGCTGTATCCTTGCAGCATACAATTTACTTTCATAGAACATTCAACCTTTTTGTTTTATCTATTTCTAAAGGATTTTTCTGTTAATCCTTTAGGTCCTTAGATTGCTGTTCAATTGACAGGTTTCTCATTCTGTATTAATTAAACTCAGTAGGATGGAAGAGAGACACTTCTGCTGACCAAAAATGATCTAAGACTGTTGTGTGCTTGTAAAACACTGCAGATCCTGAGACAGTTTAAATGATTTGAACTTGTTGGGGGGCAAAGGAGAGTGACTATCATTAAAGTACAGGGGTAAACAGCAAAACAAATAATGAAATTGGTAAAGTTATTTGAAACACCTACTTGCTGTAGTCTAGTGCAACAGATGTTCAGCAAATGGTAATTTTAAATGGAAAGCATAAAACAGAAGTGCTGAAATCCCAGGACACAACAGCTGGAAAAAATTCTGAGCAAAACACTTCCCAAAGCCCTGCCAGCTTTAGCCTTCTAGATGTTTTCCTACTCTGAATTTGCCTTACCATTTACAGTTACGAATGTATTGTTCAAAGAAATACAAATTTTCTCCCACTGTTTACCACCTCTATCCCTCTTACTATGATACCTTGAAATCAGTTAATCTAAAAATGTCCCATGCGTCTTGACCTGCCCAGCACATTTTGCTGTCTCCAAGTAACAGTTCTGCACTGCCCTTCCCTGCCCCACCCCACCCCCCCACCCCGAATGACAGAGAGAATATCTGTGATCTTTTCCTATACCTTGAAATTCCAGCCCTCTGGTAGGGATAACTGATGCTTTAATAGTTTTTGCCCCTCAGATTTGCTTCAGACAGCTTCAAGTCCACACAAGCTTGAGGGAATGCATATAGCTTGTAGATCCCACTTAGACTAATAGCAAAATATTAGACAGAAGTTGCATACATTTTTATGACAGAATTTTTTTCAAATTCAGGAAGTATTAAATTAGAATTTAATTAATCCATAGTTTTCTTGATCTAGTGGAAATGTGATCATTGTTATCTTTGTCATGTAAATAGGTATGGGATAAGCATTGCAGAAAAAGTTCAATTAATTTGTATTTTTGTCTGAAGTGCCCCAGATATTATAGAAATATCTGAAGTATTTGCTTAAGCCTGATACCTTTAGTCTTCTGGGTTTGAAACAGTCCTAGAATTCTGTAGGATGCATTTCTTAAGCCATTCTAATATCTTCTTAGGGTCAGCTCTAAACATGATACTATAAGCCCCAAACTCACTTAGAACTTATATGAAGACAATCTATTTTAAGAAGTCTATTAAATAAGTGAGATATTCAAATACTGTACTGTTAAAACATGTGTATACTGTGTGCAAACCCAGAATTAACCTCTGATCATTTTGTGGAAGTAAAAGTTTGCTTTTCTGCACACTCGTCAAATATACCTTAGTCCTTTACATCTAATCCTGCAAAAACTGAAAGATATGCTTGAGCAGAGCCCTTGGCCTGAAAGATTTTTTCATGTTCATCAAATTTAGTTTTAGACTTCTGTAACAAATAGGATTTCTTCAATTCCTCTGAGTAATGGATTATGTTACAAACTTTCCTAGGCATGGATTTTTTTTCCTTATGTTAAATTTATCTATTTCCTTTTTTTTTTTTTTTTTGCTATAGTAAATGCAGTTATCTTATGAACCCAGAGTTTTTTCTTAGAGAAATTCCTTATAGTATGTGCTGAGACTATGAGTTCAACTGTACTAGGAAACATTATGTTGCAACAACTCTCTTTTGTTTTTGTTTTTGTTTTTTTTTCTTTTTTGGTTCTTGCTTTAAGAGGCATTTTTCTTTCTCCTTTGTTTTTGAACAATGCATTTCACCACCAGTGTTGACAAGCAAATATTCAGCAACCCTGCAGGAAGGATAAAGAGGGAAAAAAAGCACCAAACAGCTGCCTTCCTGCTGCTGTCAGTTATGAGTTATCGATTTCCAAGAAAATAATTAAATGATGACAGAAATATGTGCAAACAGAAAAAGAGCTGCTCCCCCTTTCCTTACCCACAAAATATATTCCATAGCATTTCTCCAGCACACATTCTCAGCCCTTATTGCCGGAAAGAAAATCACATGCTTCTCCAAAGAAAATCAAGGTTTTACTATAGCACAGTCAAATTAAAATGTCTGGACAATTACACTTTTTCATAGTAAAGCATGAACCATTTAATAGACAGACTTCTTTGTACTCAATACCCTGGGGCACTCTGATCCTCTGCTGAAGTCCCTGGTCTCATCTGCTGTAATTGCATGTGTCACAGCCTTCTTTTAGCTTATTATGTATATTACTTGGGTTGCTACAAGGAATTTGTGCCATAGGAGTTAAGACTAAATCCCCTTCCCCAGTTTTATGTTTTAGTCCATGTCAATGCTGCCAGAGCTACAGAAAGCAGAAGTAGCAACTGCACCTCTTTTCTTGACAGTGCATCTGGACATATGCAGGTATCTCTGTAAAATTAGGCTGTATTCATTCCAGGTGAAATTTTAATTTTATTATATAGAAATTCCAATCTTTCCTCAGCCCAGAAGGGTTTTAGATCTTCAGTCATGGACTAAATATCAAAATGCTGAAAGTGACTAGGATTCAGCATCTGCAAATGCCTTTTCAGCTTAAGTAATCATCTTCATTTGTATTTATTTCATGTTTCTCAAAAGTCATATCATGCCAGAATCCTGTATATTCATAAAGAATACAATAAAAACATATTTCTTCCATGCCTGAGTGCATTCATTCACGCTGACAGAAAGAATTTACTGATAAAGGAAAGAGAATTGGAATGATTACTTTGAACAGAAGAAGAGGGACCCTGCTTCAGTTTCTTTGTGAGACTATGCTCTGTCTTATGTTACATTTCAAACATCTTGAGGGGGAGAACTCCTGATAGCTGAAAGGGGCTGGTGATCTCTGTATAGTCAAAGTTTCGTTCACACAGAATTCAGGTACTTTTAGTTTTTCAGTTTGTTATCCAAATGTGCAAGTGAGTAATGTTTAAAAATCATAGAAATTATTGTCCACCCCATAGGCTTCACAGATAACACTTGAAGTGGTAAAAAAACTCCAAAAACATGACCTGCTCTCAAAAAATAACTTTTTCTTAACATAGTAGAAATAATGTACTTTTTTAAAAAGCTGGTTCAATCGTAATATCTAATGCTTCATTCAAAATGAGGTAGATTTTTAAAGCCCAAGAGAAAAACTTGACAATATTGCCTAACCTGTTTGGTGGCTAAGCTCTCAATAAAAAATTATCTCCAACTGCATAAAGCTATGCTTTTGTAAAAGCCCATCTGCTGTTTCTGAAAGGCTGCACATGTGGGTTCTCATCTTTTGCTACTTACCACCCCCAAGCTAGATGTTCCACCACTTAGGTCCCCTGAGAAAGGCCCAATCTGGTATGTTTCCTTACACATGCCTAACACATACAGATAGCTACAAACTTTACATAAGCCATATCAGTCTTGATTACATTTAATTAGAAATTATGCTAGCTGGACAGAAGAAGGGAGTGTTGTTGCTCTCTGCCTATTTTAATTAGGCCAATTACCGAACTTCAAAAGAGCCAAATTGCTGGAGCAACTTGTAAGTATATTTATTATTGTTGTTGTTGTTGTTGTTGTTGTTAGTGCTGCATTTGTTATTTTTCTGTAGTTGAAATTTTTTTCTCTGTTGGTAATATTGACCTGTTGACGTAAGTCTATTTTTTCAGTTAAGAAACATTTCAGTCTCCCTTTTGTTAAACTTGATTAGTCTTGTTTACACTGAAACTGCAAATGACAAATCCATAATTAAATTCTCTCATGTCCATCCTTCACCAGCTTGGGTTCTAGAATTTTTGAGGGTACCCACAAGCAGTTAGTCTAGATGCAGGTAAGAACAGAAGATTTGAAAGCTATTTTCTTTCAAGCAAGGAGCAACACAAAATGGGGAGAATCTGACACATGGTTTACTTACCCTGTGACAGGATGCATGTAGGTAGCACTGCCACAAGATGGTCTCCAAAGACTCAGGGTATACTACCTTCTTGGACCACAGATTAGTTAAAGTGGGGATATTTGCCATTACTTCTGTCAAAACTATGCAACTATTTGCAAAGAAGAGTTTAAAATTAATTATGTCACTGTTAGGGTGAGATTTGACTCTAAATCAGCTGTGGGGGATTTTCCTTGCGAGGGGCAGTCCTAATTTTGATTCAAGACAAAATATTTTTTCACTGTTTGAAAGAATTAGACATCCAACTGTGATCAGTACTCTTACTTCTGATTCCTGGCAATATGGTTAGCATCACTAACACCATTTCATTAAGGCAAATGGCCATTCTCTGTGACTGAGCAATTTCCCCTCCTCATCAGGCCCTGAGAATCTTCCACACCAGGCAGATTTGTTCTTTCCCTCTGTCAGCTCAATGTTCCCAGACATCAGGCTGACTTTTTTACTCCTTCCCAGTCTTGAAGGTCCCTGGCACCCAGCCAACCAGCTGGTGGTGGTGGCCCTGTCACAGAGCAGGGAAGTGCAACAGTGCACACAGCAATGTCTATAAAATTTTGCAGTTACCAGTCCTAAATGGCACCTGGGCCATTGAATTGCTGCTGGACGGCAAACCTCATGATCCCCTCTTGGCCAGGAATACCTCTGCTGTCATCTGCTGCCTTCAAGGATTGAATGAGTGACTTGTACTCTTTCACATGTTTTCAAGTCCAGATTATGATTGTTATACCCATAATGTCAAGCAAGGTATTAAGAGTTGATGTAATCTGCAGAGGGTTCAGGTGATTAGGAACCACCAGCTAATCTGTGCTATAAATTCTGTGCTATGTTACTCACAAAATGGTGCTGATTCCAGTTATAAAAATTCTGTGCTGCTCTGATCATTAAAAAGAAAAAAAAAAAAAAGAAAAGCCTTTTCTTTCCTGCTGCGTTCTGAGAAGATTCCAGAATCTGTCTCCCTGTTGCTATTTTTGTGACAAAAGACTTTCTGAATTATATAATTCTTGAGTTCCATGTCAATCACCTGTTGTATTTCAGTTCTAAACATAAATGTTAATGAGCTAATTACACTGTTCAAAAGACCTATTAAAAATTAGTGTTCACTAGTAGGTGTGCTGCCTTCTGTGCTTTATAAATAGACCTCAGAACTTAATCTAGACAATTCTAGTTGCTGTTTAGAGATATAGATATACCTGCTGACTAATACATATTTATTTAATTGTTCTTTTACTGCAAGTATGTATTGCCAGTTAAAATACTAATTAAGACATTAGCACTTAAACATTATTTGCATAAATCAATTGCTGAAATTTCCAATTCTACTAAGTGTCATTTTAGATGACAATCAAACAGTCTTATAGAATTTGTGGAATTTGGGATGAACTTTATTGCTGTATTTATTGATGTATTTATTTTATTTCATGTTTGGACAGACTTTCCTCTGTTAATCTAGTAGTTTCTGTCAAAGTGAAACAAGCTCATAGTGCCAAACATCCAGTATGCAGATGTAGCTTTCCTATGAAAAGTGAAGCAAGTGTCTGCACAAATACTTCTTACAGATGCAGTTATTGTTTATTACAAATATGAGTTTTTCTTATCATTTGTCTTCCACAAACATTATACAGATTTAGTTTCCAGCATTTCACTGAGCTTGGTCTTGAAGGCAAACAAAAATCAATACCCTTTTCTTGGATAAGTCAAAGTAACTGCCCAAAGAACACTAATACTCATCACAAAACTGCTTTCCTGCATTACAGAAGTAAGGTGTCTATGCAGGAACTGCGATTTGTTTTAAAAAAATTAAATCAGGTCTCAGTTATTTTCAAGATGTAAGAAAATGTGCATTGCTAGTGAGCACACACATCTTCAAAAACTCTTGTGAAATTTCATCTGCTTTTTGAAAGCTAGCATCTGTGGGCTAATAACCATGACACCATGGATGTGGGGGGCAGTGGAAGCAGAGAGAGAGATCACGTACAGGCAACAGGGATCTCATGGATACCTTTGGTTTCTCAGCACTGTAGGAAAGAAGCAGTGTCTGCCTCCAATTCTCTTTTTCTGAGCTTGCACTATGACAAGGTTTCTGGGTTGCCAGGATATTTTCCTAAACTCTCTGTTCTTCTGAAGCATTGCCATCCACATTGCTTTGATTCTATTGCAGTCATTCTGCTGGTCACCAGTGCTGTGCAGCATTGCAAAACACATACACTGGAATATGTTCTTAAATGTGAAACAATGACCCACAGTTAATAACTTTCAGCCTGCTGAATGGGAACACAAAATGTTCTTTTCATTCCACCCATTAATCACAACTCTTCCAAGCCAAACACTGGTGTATTTACCAGTTGCATAAACAGAATACCTTCCTTCTTTTTTTTTTTTTTATTCTCTATTTTTTTCCCCAAATCTTTGTTCTGGTCTTTGCTGTTGTATGACAGAACTTAGTAATGCAACAGTGATAAACTATCTCTGCAAGATGATCATGCATATTATCAATCAGACTCAGCATGCTTATATCATGCTGTAGACATGGCTCATTAGCATGCTACTCTCAATGCCTAGTGAAGGAGTTAACAAATCCTCTACTGCTATGTATCATTATTATTCCGTTTTAATTTACTAGTAATGCCTAATTACTCTTGCATAGAAGAAATATTTCTAAATTACACTATTCTAGACTTGGTAATATTTTATCTTTGCTAGTATTACATTTAAGTCCCCACTTATTCCCCCTTTATGTCTCTTCCCCCCTCCATCCCCCTCAAAAAAAACCCCAAAAGTACCAAAAAAACCCACAAGGAAACAAAAAGAAAAAAAGCATGAACTGTGCTGTTCACAAGCACAGTAGTGACAGAAGCCTTGAGGGATGGATGTGTCTGCAAGTGTTGTACACACACTCAGCAGAGTGCGGATAACCCCCTCTGTACATAAGTGATGGATGTACCTTGGTACACGGTAAGCAATGAACTTGATTGTCATTCTGGCTGAATGATCTGCAGCCTTAGAGGGGCTCTTCAGATTGTCAGTGGGACACTAGGGTTTAGAATTGGACAGGAGCAGACTTCTCTTTTTTTATCACCATTTTTGTTTCTGCCAGAATTTGCAAAACTAGTCACAGAATGTTACCAGTGAGGTTGTACCAAATTGATTATACACCATTGGTGCTAGGGTGCCCTTTCTCCTCCAGAACCTCCTTCCACAGACTTCATGCAAACAAGGGTCAGAGTTGTTGTACTCTTGTTCAGTTGTTACAGACCTACATCACTCCATCAAAGTGCAAAAATCCCCTAATTTGTCACTTCCCACTTCCCACTTAGCATTATCTTCAGCATAAAACTAGCTACCAATGAAAAACATGAGACCATATCTATCTCTGCGAACTCAGGAGGGAAGCACCACACTGCTGAGATGTAGTTGCAATTAAATCACCATCACATTTCTGCACTTGGGCTTTTTTTCAATATGTTATTTGAAGTATTTTGCCTTGTAGCAAACAATCACAGAGCTCAGATAAGGATTACATATGGGATAGAGTTTTGTTTTGGTTTTTTTTTTGTCTTTTCTTACGTGGCCAAGATTATACAATACATAACTTGCTACACTAATCTGTTGGTCTAAAAGCAGACTAGGAGAAATCTTTTAGTTGAAGAAGGTTTGCTGCTATTTGGCATCAATGCAGTTGTTACGCTATGCTACTTGGATGCCATGATACTGATAGCAGTTTAGTTATACATTGAAATAATACTATACTGAGTGATTTTATTCTTATAAATATTTGGCATTTTTTCACATCTATGAAAAAGAAGTCATTGAATTTTTTTCCCAGAAGAAGCAAAATCATTGTATAAATCATAAAACCAAACCCATTGTAGAACTATGTCACTTACACTCATCTGAGATTCTTGGTATATTTTTGTTTATTATTTTGCCAGTATGATCAGAAATTTTAACTATTACTAGCATGAGCAGATAAAATAGAATGAGAAAAAGAAGTGACAAACTACAGGTGTAAAACAATTTATAGTAGCCTCCATTCCATGGTGCAAATCTCAGATACGTTGTATAATATCACTAGGTTTTATGCAAGGTACAGTATGTTGTACTAATATATATGTATGATGTACTTCTGTGTACAACTAAAATACCTTAGGCATTTTTTTCATCCTTTAGTGTGAATTGGAAGTGTCTCAAACCACAATGAGGATGACCTGACATATACTTTGGCATAAGTGACTGTAGATAGTCTAATGGCATGGGGGTTTTTAGAGATAATACACTTGTAACTGATTGTAATTGATTTTTCAGAGGATCTGGTATACACTTTTTTCTGGTGTATGTGTAAGATTTTGTTTATTTTCATCTCTATTAAAGTGACATGAATTCATCAGCTGTTACATTTACTGTTTATCTGTCACATCAAAGACCAATAGGTTAAAGATGGCAACTGCTGTTCTGTAGGCATCTATTCTCTAAGAGTCCTATGCATGTTTTCTTCATTCCTTTTGTCAACACAAAGGCTTCATCTTATGCTTGGAGAAAATTTTTTAGTCAGTCAATCCATAAGATATCTATGCTTTGAAGCATACAGATGTTTTCACTTGACATTAATGCCACCCCAATTCTTCAGTGTTCTCTCTTGGTGCTGTGGCAGACACGGCAGAAATTGAACAAGAGCTGTGAAAGGCAGTCACTGAACCATGCTGGACTTACTGGCTCAAGTCAAACTTCATCTGTAATGGAAATAAAAATGCTGGACTATGAGTGCAGGAGCTTCAGGATCGAGTTTGCTTTCATGGTTTTGACAGAGTAGAAACTTGCATAGGATTATGCTGTTACACATAAAATTATGGCATAAGATTAGCCAAGGATCATCTATGAACAGCTAGGTATCTAAGTAGCCTGAGCATTAAATGAAAATGTAAAATTTAAGCACTATCACATATGTGTCTTAAGTACTCTGATGGGATGCTTTTCAAATCTTGACCACTGATAGTTTATCCAAGCTCAGAAATTATATGGTAAGGAAGGGAACTGAAATACTGTACTGAATTTCTATACCTTTATACATTTAAACAGGCTCCTTTACAGAGTAAGACACACATTGGAAAAGTAAAGTTGATTCCTCCATACTCACAGAATAATAGTTTGAAGTATTTGTTTGTGAGGAGATGAAGACACCTGAATGTGCTTTGACCTCTTTCTACCAGAGCTTCAAGAATAGATCTGTACAAATATATAGACATCTCCCCATTGTCTCCTCATTAGTTTTATCCAGTCTTTACATAAGTACTGTAACTATCTATGTGGATTAAAGGACAATTCTCAGGCTGATTACAAATAAAAGGAAGCTAAGAACAGGAACAACCTTCAGTAAAAGTGATGGAACATAAGGTATATTTTCAGGTTTTGAAGGAAAAGAGAAACAAGGCTGTGTTTTCATGTAAGTTATTTCACATCATTTTGTAATAACTGTAAGGAACTTAGTAAACACTCACTCTAATATATTAGTAATGGAATTTTCCTACATAAAGGTCATCAGTCCTTATGAACAGCAAACTATTATGTTTATCCTCTTTGACAGTCAATTACCATGGTCAAGGACAAGTATTATCAGAACTTTTTCAAGCCTGTAAATGTATTAGAAACACTTATTTATTTATTTATTTTTTAATGCTTACAGGCAAATTTT
>JAWWEE010000105.1:67886522-67922507 GCA_035221455.1 Xenops minutus | reverse complement strand
TTTTAATGCTTATAGGCAAATTTTCTACCTGTCTTTGACTTTAAGCAATTCTATTTGCTGACAGCGGAAGGTTAAGATCTTAGGTAGAAAAGCAAAAGCCTTATTTAAGCTCATGAGATTTTGGTGAAAGCTGGAAACTCGGTATCTTCTGTGATGTATAGAGTATTACAGAATTATCAAGCAAAGTGAAATCGAAACCAGTGTGAAAATGTCTTTGCAACCAGCCTGTATAAGTGCATTTTTGTAATTGAACATTGAAAATTATCTGAAGAATTGCTTGAATGTTCTGGTAAATATCTATGTATCTTTCAGAACTCTGAATTAGCATAAAAAATAGGTGATCTTCAACTTTGGATCAGAATGCCACTATACTTTAAATCATATTATAAATGTTGAATGTATTTTTGCAAAATAAGACCAAATTCTCCCCACTACAAGAAACATTTTGGCTTTAATAAAGTAGACATAACTGATATAATTTCTGTTGCAAAGTGTAAAAGTGAGCACTGTTACATTTGTATTCATAGTGTTGTTTTGGGAGAACACTTAGAAAGAACCAGTAATAGGAGCTCAAGAAAGCTCTGTTACATAGCTAAAGCTGCCTCCAGCTCGCCTAACACCAGTGAACTAGTCAGGTTGTCCTTGCACATCTTGAGTAGCCCATCTGCAAAGTGAAATTGTCAAAATATTCACCTTGACAAGTTCAGAGACCTGTGAAGGAGAAAAGACTCCAATGTATTGTAAATTCTGCTGGCTTTTGATTATATCTTCCCATTCAACTCACTGCCGTAACTACAGGAAGGCTGTATCTGAATGTCTGTCTATTCTAAATCAAGAAAGATATCATAATTTAGACAAATGGCACCTTCTAGTGTGTTTATGAAATTCTTTTACAAGCACAGTATTAGACAATAAAAAAGACAAAGAACTGAGTTTGGGAATTTTTTTTTTTTTATATAGACTTGACTGAAGAAAGTTAGGTTTTTCTTCTGTGTGACAGTATCTCTTGTTTTGAGATCTCTGAAAAGTATAGTACTGTAATTTCTGGGCTAGGTTCTTTATCAGATTAAAGACTAAAGTACGAAATAGATACAGTGTGATGGTTCTGCATTTTCAAAACACTTGTGAATGAATAAGTTCATTGATTCTCTTCAACAGATATTTTTCAATGTCTGCAAAATTCCCTTTACTTTCTAGTCAGTGTTTTCTCTAGCCATTGCTTTTACTATGAATCTATTTTATAACTAGTGTTTCAAGCATTTTGTAGTCTGGCGGCTTATTGAGCTTGTACTAGACACATTCCAGGGAAATCCTAAACATTCAGCAAAATAACATTCACTTGAGGCTTTGAAGGTATCCTGCTTTGTACAATACCTAACTGGCATTTCATCTCTAGTCTGCTAAAGATGAAGCAAATATTTATTTTTCTTAGTAAACAAAAAGTTCAAGACTTTCATCTAATGCCGTTTTGAGAGACAATTTAAATAAAATATATGGAAGAAGGGCCTGAATCATCTCCTTCAGGTTTACACTGCTCTAACTCTTGATTTAAACCATGTTTCATTAGAATAATATGGAAGTTTCCCAGTGGTGATTTGGATTAAAAATTTTGTCTGGATTGTTGAAACATTTGAAAATTCACAATCACTCTGGATTTCCCTGAATTAATGGAAGAGGACAAAATGTAACGCATAACATTAAAATTATTCTGGGTTTAAAGTGTCTATGTGACATGCTGAGAACAGAATTTTGATATAATTAACAGAAGCAAAGCTGTTGAACAGAATGATTAAACATATAGAAACTAACTTGAACCTTATTTGAAGCTGAAATGATAGTCTTGCTTTTATGGCCAAACTGGCTAAAAATCAAAAGCCTGATTTAGCCCTATGGGTGTATCAGAGTAAGATTTGAAATGATGGTGAAATTCGGTGGGTATGCATGAAAAACATGAACATGTTATTCAGATAAAAAGATTTCTAGCCTGAGTCTCAATAAGTGATAATAAATTTGTGGTTTCAAAAAGCCTTGGCAGAAGTAGAGCAAATTTCTTACATTGCCTAAACTTCACTTGCTGACATATGCAAAATCTCACAGAATAATTTCTTGTAAGATTTCTAACTGTATCATGGTCAGTGGCATCTCACTGCACCTGGCAAGACAGGTACTACAGAAGTCTTGTGTCCCCAAGAAGATTCTGGAAAAACAGTGTGTTAAATACTCGCTGCTTCTGGCCACATAGCTGTTCTTCCACCTGAAAACATATTGGATGTTGCTTTATATTTTAAAAGATATTTAAAGGGATGTTTAGCACTAGGTAGTAACAGTAAGAGAACCATGGTCTAGCTCTGTCATAGGATTATTTAAACATTTTTCATGTTAAAACTAAGATGAAATATACTGTACTTCATCTTTACCAGCCAAGAGCATGCTAGTGATACACACTGCCCAGTAAGAGATATTGACATGGACTGCAGATATCTCTTCTTCCCTTGAGCATTTTTTCGGCACAAAAGTTAAGAGCTTGGTCTGTTACAATCAAGGCAATGCAGTACTTTCATCTGACAAGCATGTGAAGGGGTAACAGGTTCTTTCAGAAGCCAGAGACAGATTACTTGGTAATTTCTGTTCTTCCACAGAAGTTGGCCTTTTTACATCAGTTCACATACTTGTTTGATCTCCTACACAATTTGTGAGGAGATTCAGTTCTGTATGTCCTGTACTGCTTTATATTAGCTGAAAAAGTATGCTTTTAACCAAACTTGATTGCAGTTAAAAGTCTTACTTGTGAAAATAACTTTGTAGCTTTGACAGAGCAAAAAGTCTGTGCCTACCTTCTAGGGAAGTCCTGCGAGCACCCTGAATTACACTTTCTCTCCATCGTCTGAATAGGACAGGGGGATAGGGATGGGACAGCAACTTTTTATAAAGCCTCTGTATGCCCAGCTTTTTATGCAATGGAAACCAGGGCACTTTGGAAAGACAATGATAACTGGACAGCAGTCATCCACATCAATTGGTAGCATACATGGAGTTTTTATCCAGATCCAGAAGTTAGTGCTTTCAAATCCAGATATTTAACAGTAGTGCTAGAAATTAAAATGTAATAAAACTGCTGGCCTATATAACTATACACGGCTGGATGTATGCAGCTGAAAGGTTCCCTCCTGTCTTATTATACATCTGAGTTTGGAGGCGGCTGTACTTAAATATGAGTGGCATTGAGAGGCAGGAGAAATTAGCTTGGACACAACCTGATGTTTCCCCAGCTGCATGGTTTCTCAAGATTAATGTTTAAGCAGGCAATTTTGGTTTTGTCCATAGTGCACATATTCAAGAATAAGTGACCCCAGATTCCCAGTGAAGAAGAAGAGAGATGCTCAGTCTGAAATTACTTGCCCTGGTTATATGCTGGGAAAATGTAGTCTTATATAACAGTAGAAAATATAGAGATTCTGCCTTGGCAAGTGTGAGACAAAAGACTTACTGGTTTTCAGAGAAGCTGGAAAGAAGGGGGAAACAATTCTATTTTTAGAAAAAGAAAGAAACAGGAATTTGAAGTTTGGCCTGGTGTATAATATGAAATTAGAAGTAAGTCAACTTATTGGTTAAAGTAACCTTGTAACTTTATTTCTTTACCTTGGCAAATGAAGTCTGTGAATTTCTTGACTCTCAAAGCCCATAATATTCCTGCCATATTATCAGATACACATTGGCTTAAAAATGTAATAATATTTTGTTTAAAAGATGCTACAAGAAGTGATTGGAATTTTATAAAGTCATTAATGTTTTTAAATATGCTTTAAAATGATCTTATTTATTGTAGAAAGCTGTACATTATATTCTCATAAGCTTTTCTATTCTAGCAGCTTGGCCATTGAGTATTAAATATTGTTATTTAGGTGTCATAATGTTTTTGCTTCACTTAAGAAATGAGAAAAAGATAGCTCATTCACAGTTCTCTTGTACATGAAGTATCATCATCATAGAGGGCAGGGTTATTTTTAATATGTGATGTTACTGTCAGCCTTCAAATACAGTATATTTTGTGTTGTTGGTTCTATTATCAGCCTTGGAAATGTACTTTTTATTCTCATTACATGACTTTACAGGTTTGTAATTTATCATAAGGCCTTTTGAACTTCCTTTGAGCACTGATTATAGTTTTAAGTTCAATAATGTTTATGTTAATTAACATGAATCTCTCAGATAACTCTTCATATTTTGTAACTCAACAAAACTTTCTCTTTCAAACTTCGAATCTGGATATGCATAATTTATATTAGCCATATCTAGTGTTAGCAACAGGTCTACTCTTTTCTTCAAGAAAGACCCTAAATTACTATTAATAGAAATCTAGTAGAGGAATTACACCAAGGGAAAAAATGAAAATATTTGAACAGGTGTTTGGGAGAAAGATTAGAATTTTTAGTGAAATCACTAAATTTCAGTGCAGTATGTTTTATCTCTGGCAATTTTCAGATACCCATAGACTGGCATGAATACACAAACCAGGCTTAGGCATTGTCCTACATCTAAGCAAAAATCACGGAAGCTAGAACATAGCAGAGACATACAAATGCCTGGGCAAGTTCCACCTTGATTTTTGCTGGGTCTACCTGCCTAGCCCAATGCCAGACTGAGAGCCTGCAGACCTACTTGTGTCTGTCTGCACTGTAACCCCCAGTACATATACTACTCAACTTTTCAAATTACAGAGCCGTCCCAGCACACAATAATTGAGTCCTGCCTGTACCTACATGGTTGTGATACATGAAAATCTGGCTCCAAGGTGATGCAATGAGGGGCTTAAACTTCGAGGATGAAAGAGGAAAAATAGCATATTTTTCTCCCTGAACAAATGGATGGAAATGCAAATGGGGTTGGGAGTTAAAATGGGTCTAAGTGGGATACAGGCTAAATCATTTGATGGAAATTGATCTTTTCATAAGTCAGGAAATCACAAAGAAACCCTTAACAAGAAAATGCCTCAATCCGATGTCTGAGTGAACAGGAAGTGAATGGATGCTAAGCAGGGCAGGTTAGCCCAAGGCAACCATGTGGAAGCTGTGAATGTTGGGATCAAAGCAACTAGTAATATTGTAGCATGGCCATCCTATAAACACCACACTAAACCATAATATAGCGTTTGTGTAGATTGTGTGATTTAAAGCCATATGTGATTCAAAGCCTCATAAAATTTGCACAAGCCACAATTTCTAAACTATTTTGAAGTTTAAATGTATATATAAAGGGTAAATATACTTATTGAAGTGTTTTGTTTTTTTTCCTTCCCCCCACCACAATATAACTCTGTGTATTCTATAATGAGCTGAGGAGGCACCTAAGGCTATGGTGTTTACCTTTATCATGAACACAGTTTAGTATTTTCTATCAAACTCTTGAGAATTTTCATTAGAAGGTTATGGAAAATCACACTGTTTTATCACATTTTCTAGACATTTTATTTGGGAATTTTTAGCACATACACACTTTGGTCAGAAACAGCATTTGGAAGAGGCATTTCATTGGCTGTAACTGAGTTTTTCAAGCCTTTCAAATAGTTAGTGTGGGTGTTCTCACTAAATCTATTTAGTGTTAAGCAGGTGACCTACCTTATTAATTAAACTATTTCAATTTCAAAGACGTACAGGACTTATGCTAACATTAATCTTCCTGTCCTTTGAATTATCCTTTGTCAAGCACCTCAAACTACAAAAAGGAAAAGAAGTACTGTCAGATCAGGATGCTTTCTACTAATGAACTGCAGAAGATGCCTTCTGAGAATATAAAGGAAAAAGTGGGTCAAGGACATAGCAGAGGGAGCAGGCAGTCACACTTTCATCCACTCTGAGGATACAAGCTTCAGATTTCCTACATGTGATATGCTTTCATGCTTAGTGGAAATTTATTTACAACTTGCTAATGGATTGCAGTTACAGTATAAGTAGAAAGTCATGTAAGTACTGGCATTATTGCAATAAAAACACACACATAATGATCACTTGGGAACAAAATAGAATGGTCTTGAGTATTTTTGGTTCTAAGTATGTAATTTGGAGTATATATTTTTGTTTTGTGATAGATACTTTAGGAGAAATCAAGTGCAATATACAGTAATTACAATGTCCTGATTAATGGAGAAGAGTTTCAAGGATTCATGATTTATTCAAATGGGAGTAAGTCAGCTTCATCCATAATTTCAAAGTTTCTGGACTGTAAAGTGAGTATTAATCTGCATTTCACTGACTGCTACCCATTTCTTTTTATGATTTTCTTCATATGATCAGTATAATTTCAAGTTGTATGTAGTTTTGTTAGAAAGTCAATTGGCATGATTTTTGGAATTAATACAATGGTTCCATGTTACAGAGGGATGATAGGAAATATGTCCTGTAAAATAATGGTCAACATTATTTAATATGGTTTTGCATACTGAAGGTTTTCATCACTGTTGTGATGGTTTGTATTCAGCAACCACAGATACAATGTCTCAAGTCATTTAAAGATTGGAAAAAAATGACACTGCCATATTATGGGAAGCTTTTTAGGTAAAACTCATTGATTATGAGCATATAGTCTTACACAGGTTATGTGGAATCATGTGGGTCAAAAAGAGTACTGAGTGGTTTGTGGAAGTAAAGTGAGTCTGGTTTTGACCTGAATTCTGCAATATCATGAAAAATCAGTGCTAGCAAACTTGACATTAATCAGCTATGTGACTGTCACAGCCTGGCTGTCTATCTTCCATGCTGCTTTTTCCCCATCTTCAGTGAAACCATACCCCTAGGGCATGTTTTAAAACTCACGTTCCATTTCATCACAGCTCTCCTTGAAGCTCTCTTTGGAGGAAGGGAAAATCTAAAACTAGGAAGCATTTTTATACTCCTACAAGTACATGCACATTCAACTTCTTGTAATTCAATCTTTTGTTTGGTAATATATGTTTTACACTGCCAACACAGACTTTTGTTTTAAGAGAAATCTTTCACAAGCATTGCATTACTTGAATCCCATCTTTAGTGGTCCACATCATAATTTCACAAAAATCAGATAATGCATACTGAGTTTCTGAGTAGTGTTTTTTGGTAGACCTTTGTTATATTTTTTGATGTTGACACAAAATTTTCCCCCTCTATATGTTTTTCTAGTATATCTGTGTTGCTCAATTGGTTGTGTTTCCTCTGAAACACTTGAACTAGCTTTTGCTAGCTTTTGATAGTATTTTGCATTCAATTTCCTCTTATTTTTTCAGCTTTCTGCTTTCTTTATGAGTAAAAAAAAATGGAAGTCTTATTTTATGTGATTTTTTGGTGACGGAAAATAGATTATCATCATTCCCACTGACACAACTTCTTTCTTTCTATTCATGATGTATTTTCCACTGTCACAATTAAATTAGTTTAGTTGATTTATCTTGTTTACCATGCCTCCTGTAGCTGGTTGACTATAATTCTGTCCACCATTGTACCAATTGCACTAATTGTTAATCGTGTTACAGCAAATATTGTAAAAAGAGAATTAATGAATTCATCCATGATGCCATTATAGCTGCAACATTGCATCAGTCTACTGAAATATTAATCGACTTCTATGACATAAGGAGGGCTGGAACCTGAAAAAATGTAAAACATGAAAATTTGAATAATCATGGCCATATGGAAAGCTACTGCCTTAATTTTGTAGCAATGTCGTAGACATAACTTCTCTCAGTTTTTAACATTTGCAGTGGACCTTTTAATTAGCTGTAATAGAGGTATCCTCTAATTCATTTATTAGTTAGAAGTACAGCTTCTGGCTAGTACTAGGTTGAAAATAATTGATTTATATTTCAAAGAGGTACACTGAATACGTTATTACACAAAGATGATCTAGTGAACTAATCTCATCACAAGGATGACATTACAAGATTTATCTTTAATAGGCCATACAGAAACTAATAGTTAGGGGATTTTTTTTCATGTTATGAAATTCACTGCAATATTTTTATTCCAAACTTGCTTTGCTGACAATATTTTTCAATATAAAAGGTGTTCTGCAGGCTTTTCAAAGCTAACTTTTCCAATTGACATGGTTTTGAAAGAAGAGCGTACCTGTGTTTTTACACTTGCTAAAGCAATTTTATAGCTAATAAAATTTTTACCATCATTCAAATTGGCTTTGTCATCAGTCATTTTTTCCAGTTATTGTTCCTCAGACTTACAGTGCTCTCTCATAACTGCTCTTCAGGCTTTTACAGTTTGGGCAAACAAAGATACCACATATTCTGTACTTTAATTAAAACGTGTTTTCTCCAGACTTCAGAGGTCTGAACTAATCTTTAGTAAAAGTTGCCTTCTCTTCTCTCAGTTTCCCCAGCACATCGAGTACCCACTCAAAGGTAACAGCTACCACAGCAGCCTTATAGTTTAGGCTTAGACTGATGAGTCCTTTCTCTGAGCTTCTCTTGGATCTTAATGCCTGAGAGCCAGCAAGACTCTCAATGAGAGGAGCATTGGGATGCCCTTTCTTCCTTACTGAAGTTCTGCAATTTAGCATCATAGAGGCATAGATTTTTCCTAGAAGGCAGGTTGCAGGATCCAAGAATGAAAATTCATTTTGTCCTTGCCAGGTACCAAGAGGTGACAATTTCCTGATGAAATTAAGAGGGTTTTACAATAAGGAGGTTGTGATAAGACCTAATTGGATAATGTTCTGTTCTATTTTCTATCATGTCACTTGATGTAGTCAATTACTGCTTTATTAGATTGTTTTACTGAAATAATGATGACTGTCATATGCTGTGTCATATGGATATTTGTGCTGTCAAGATTTGCTCTCTCATGGATCACTTAATTGGCAGATGTGATTTTAAATAGGTCTAGGAAAATAATTAAAACTCTAGTTCTAAACATGAAAATAGCTGAGTTAATAAATGTTGTGTAAATTACTTCTAATCTTACAAACAGTATGGACTGAGCTGGAAGAGTAATTAATTGAACTGAAGGACTACTTCAAAGGACTTCTTTTTCTAAGGGAAATATAAAAATACTCAGGGGGTAAGGATAGGAAAGGAAAAGAAAGGGACTTCTGCATGCAAAGGTCCATGATTAAGCCTGAAGTACGATTAATAGCCTAGCCAGTTAAGAAGCTGACCGTCACTAATCTGCAACACCTAAACACCTCTTTAGACATTTTCTGTGCTCAGAATGAAGACTCTCACTGAGGTCTGGGAAGTTGAAACAACCCTTCAGTCATTTTCCTTATAGTTGTTTATAGCAGGCATGAAAAACATGTTCAGATTTTTTTTTTCTTTCTGCTTTTTGGTGAGTGCTTGGATAATACAAATTCAGAAAACAAAAAAATAAAAAAATAAAAAAAAAAAAAAAAAAAGTCAAAAAGTCTTCCCCAGATCTTGGAGACTAGATAGATGAAACAGCATCAAATGTTCTGTCTAAAGCTCATTGCATGGATGTATTTAAATGTTTGTAGAGGGGAATCAAACCAAAACTGTGTTAACAACTTAGTGGTCTTGGGCTTCTAAATTTGTTTAACGTAGTCCATATTTACCGAAAGTATTCTAAAATTGAGTTTGTTTACTCTCATTTTGGACAAGAGCCTTCCTTTAATCAAGAAAATTTCCAAAATATTTTTTTCATTTTTTCTTTCTCTGTATCCCTGACCACCCTTGCCATTTATTTATAATGTACTGCTCTCCTTAGTTGAAAACGCATAAAAGTGCTGGTCTGGGGAACTTGGAATACAGATTTTCTGCTTTATTTGCAAACCAAATAAGATAGATGTTCTTCTTCCCCTGACCCTGTCAAAAGCACTTTACAGACTTTTTTTTTTTTTTTTTAATCCAGAAAATACAAATTTGCAGACTGATGTTTCTTGCTTTTATCTTTTTTTGTTCAGTCTTTGTGTTCTTTTCCAAACTTAATAACCAAGAGAATTATTTAGGAAGTTATCATCCTCAGTGCTTGTTGGTACACTTAAGTGTTCCTAAGCTGGTTATAATGTGTTTTTCCTCTGGACAGAATAAAACTGATTGTATTTCAAGGACCCTCAGTCCTCTCAAAATTAGACAATTCGGTCTGAATTTTTGTTTTCATTTTTCTTGCTTTGGATTGGAGCATAATTATTGAGATTTTTAAAGTTTACAAGTTAGTAGAAAAATATTTTTTGTTATAATTTATATTTTTCTACAAAAAATAAAACTTTAGAAAGAATCTTTTTTTATCTTCAAACTTTCTCCACAAAGATTCCTCTGTAGCAACTCTTTTTTTATAGGTAATATAGATCTGAAATTCTTGGACTTTTAAAATGACCCTACAGAGTTTACTGTCATGAAACATGTCTGAAAACTATATCCATGGTCACTGAATCCAATAAAGTATAGTCAAATGCAACCTTCATAACTTTATCAAATCATTTAGGAATATCCTACCTCTTCTATGCTACCAGAAGTACGGTTATAAGGCTTCATTTTTTTCTGATGATTAGAAATATTTTTCTGTGAATCTACTTAAATATATCTATAGACGGCTTGTTCCTGTGAAGGTTCTTTTTAACAGAAGGTTTTTCTTGTGTATTTACCTTTTACTGCCTTAAAGGTGAATAACCTTATCCCATCATTTTGTATTTTTCTGTGCTAAGAAAAGTGAGCCTTGCAAGCTCCTTACTATAGTTCCTTTTATCTCACACAACTTGCTCTTTTATTGCACCCCGTTCCAGCTGAAAGATGCTTTTTTTCAAGAACACTTAACCAGAATTTTGCAGAGTATTCTAACCCAAACCTCTTTTTTTTTTTTTTTTAATTATTGTGTCTTTGATGGCCTATAGATTTCTGAAAAATAACTGGCAGATCACTCTCTTTCACCATCACTTCCAGCTGATAGACTTCCTGTTTAACATCACCACTTCCTACCTTTCTAGTCTTTACCATTACCTTGTATTCCCTGTCTGTTATTTTGAATCTGCTGAGTTCTGACATTACCGCTTAGCAGTGTGTCAACAACAATTTTTCTATGCCAACCTCATTCGTGAAAACACCATATAAAGTGGTCTGAAAGTCAGTGTCACAGCAATGTCACCATTGATACTAGTCCAACCTACACTAAGCATCTGTTTAACTCCCTTCCAAACACCTAATTTTTAAGTCTTCTTTTAATAATTGTTTTGTTGGTGTGTGTTTTTTTGTTTGGTTGGTTTGGTTAGATTTTTTTTTCCTTCCTGGCTAGATGTGTTCTAAGCTCTCTATATACCTGTTATTTTCTTCCTTGCTTTCTTTTTCCACTGATGTACACTCCTGGCTGCTGTGCAGTGCTGCTGTTCCATTTCCTCTGCCTCCTTTGAGCACAGCAAGGTTCATGCTCTGTGTCCCAGCATGGGTATTTAACCCACAGTTCCAGGGAGCTAGTACAAACTAACCTGTCATCTTCAGGGTTGTATGAACTCCTGCTGTATCAAATGCTTTAATGTAGCCCTTGTTCATAAAAGACATTTACTGGTATAAATAGGTGAGTTACTTATAGCATTAGAAAGTGAGAGCAAATTCTGTATAAAAGCTTGTACTTGTAAGCAGCTATCCAACTCTTAAAAAACCTCATAGATACAGCAGCTGAATATCCAAGTTCTTGGATTTTATCTTATGAGGACAATTTGTGTTTATCGCCATTTCCAAGTCTGATCTATATAAAAAACACAGGAAAATAGACCTCAATTAATCTACTGTCTAGATTTAAACCAGTGTTTAAAAATCTAGGAAGCTAAAATATGTATATATTGGGAGTAAAACACCTTAAGTCTGTGAAGGACTGAGGAAGATTTAATAACATCAGAGAAAGTTGTGCTTTGCTGAGTTAGGAAATTGAATCTTAGTCAGAGAAAATTCAGCTAAAGAATCAATAGAGATGGATTATTTTCAACAGAAAACATGGATTTATATTGGTTTTTACACCACTTACAGCAATGTTTATTATCTAGTTTATGCCTTTGTTTGTTGGCTTGTTTTTTTGGTTTTTGGGTCTTTTAAAATATCCGTTTGTTTTAGCATCAGCTTATACTCTGATGGGTAGAATTAAGGCAGTCAATCACTCTATCTGTAAACACTGTGCCTCTGCCTTTTGCTGATGGCCTGGGATACACAACCTCTCCTTTACACAGTAAAAGAACAGGAACAAAAAGAAGAATTAAGTTCTTTATCAGACTTGGTTTCTGAAGTCATTAATGACGGGCAGTGGAAAGTGGAAAACGATGAGACAAGAGGAGGTTATGTACTTCCCATGCAGTGCAATTCTTGTGCAAGAAGTACACAGGATAGAAACTTTTGCTATGAAACTAAAGAGATTAATGAATGGTTTTTCATTTAGCTTCTCTCAAGTCCCTCCTATATTTGTGAAAGGGATGAAGGAAAATATAACCTTGTATTACTGGTTGTTTCCACGTAAGTAATTGTCCTCTCTCTTGAGGGCAGATAACCATACTGCTTAGTATAATAACTCTCCTTCTAGAGATGGCAAGCCGGAGATTGGGTTGTTTAAGAGCCTCAAGATATGTCCTTAAGAGGGAATTCACCAATTTTGCAGGTGGAGTTTATCCCATGAAAGAACAAAACTAAACTCAAATTCTCATGCCTGTATTTGGAGACTATCACCTGTGAACTGATGAACCACCCCCCCCCCCCCATCTCTATCCATTCCATAGAGATTAGAGTCAAAATTTGGTCCTATAATTTAATAAATGTTTTGAAAACTTTTTGACTAATCTGGTAATAAAAACTTTTTCTATACCTCTGTTTCAAAATAATACAAACAAAACAATGAGAGTATATAAACTTGATTTGCTCTTTGATATTTATCTGATTTCTTGATGATCTAGTTGTTAAGATAATCAAAGACATTTTCCCCTCTAACTTTGTTGTGATTCTCTTTGGTAACTATAAAAAAAAAAAAAAAAACTTGCTTTTATGGACTGTATTATATATACATATATATGTATATATATATATATGTATATAAATACGAAATGTTTTTGCAGTGCTTTCATCACTTAAGTCACTTGCTGAATCCATCATGGCTTTATGAAGTAATTATAATTACTCAGCACTGATGAGGCTACACCTCAAACACTGTGTTCAGTTTTGGGCCCCTCAGTAGAGGAAAGACGTTGAGGTGCTGAAGCATGTCCAGAGAAGAGTAATGGAGTTGGTAAAGGGTCTGGTGCACAAGTTGTCCTGGGGTTGTTTAGCCTGGAGAAAAGGAGGCTCATGAGGAACTTTATTCCTCTCTACAACTGCCTGAAAGGAAGCCATAGACAGGTGGGGATCGGTCTCTTTTCCCGGGTAACAAGTGATTGGACAAGAAGAAATGGCCTCAAGTTGTGCCAGGAGAGGTTTAGAATGCATACTAGGAAAAAATTCTTCACAGAAAGAGTTGTCAAGCACTGAAACAGACAACCTAGAGGAGTGGTGGAGTCACCATCCCTGGAGGTATTTAAAACATGTATATGGCACTTAGGGATATGGTTTAGTGGTAGACTTGGCAGTGCTGGGTTAATGGTTGGACTCAATCATCTTAAAGGTCTTTTCCAACCTATATGGTTCTATGATTCCCTAATTTTCTTTCCAGAATGAGATATCCCAGAATAATTTTGATTACTGGTTAACCACATTGTAGAGGGAGCACTGTGCAGTACCCATTATGTCATCTTTTATGTGTGTTGTGGATAGAATATAATTTTCTTTATAATACAAAGAGTTTACTCCCTGAAAATCCAGTATGATGATATTAGCAAAAAAAATCATTCCTAAAACATAAATAAAATATATCCTGAGTTTTGAGACTCTGTAGCTTATACTTTTTAAAAAAAGTGTTATATGTTTATTCATGGGAACACAAATGAAAGAGACTGAAAGTATATGAAAAATCACAATCCTGAATATTTGTGCAAGTACTGAAATGCCACCTGGTTGCACAATTTAAAGGTTTTCTTTTCTTTCTGCATGTCACTTTCCACATTTCCAAAGATTTCTTTTCATACTGTAACACCAGATCCAGAGCATTATCTGAAGGGCATGAGCTTTCTTAAGGGTTTGTTGATTTGTCACCTAAGCAGATAACTGAGCTCAAAGCAAAACTCAGGCTTTGCAAAAGCACCTTCGATATTGGCTACCCAATGAGATTTAAGGATCTAACTCCACAAGGTATGTTTGTAAGTTCCCTGGCAAAATATAACAACTCTTCCTTTAGCTTGTCTACCTGTATTTTCTGATGCCTCAGTAGAAGTGACAATCTAAAGATTTTTCATTTCCCTTAGCCATCATCCCCATACTTTTGTGTTCAAACACTGCTTAGACTGTCACTAATAAATCCTTATCTGTATGGAAAAACATGTATTTAATATGTGTAATTTGTATTTGAAATCAAAAGTTTTGTAAAATGAGATTCTGTCACTGGGGCAGGTTCTTCTGGTCACTTTTATTAACAGGACTTTACCCAGGACTGTTCTAAAAGAAAGAAAAATCTTGAGTCAAGGTTATTATCAGATGACACGACTGTAATAATGTCAGCAGCATGGCTGATGTTCGTAAGTAAAGCTGCATTGCAGCCTAATCATTTTTAATTACTGCTATGTTACCAGGGAGAAACAAGTTGGATTTTTTTCAGTGCAAGCATTCACGAGTCTCCCTGGACTTACTGGGATGTTGGTGTGCCTCACTCTTTCCATGGAATATTCCCCTTGTAGCATCTTGATCCCAAATCCTCTTCAGTTCACTGGTATTTGTCTGGCATCTGGTGTTTAATCCAGACTAGCTGGTAAGAAACAAGGACACATTTTTTCAGTCAAAACAATGGAAAATTAAAACAATGGTGCTTCTAAAGTATTTAGAAAACTGTGTTGCGTCTTGTGACCGTCTAGGCTGAAAAGGTGCAATACTTACAGAATTAAACAGTTTTCAGAATTCAGAAAAATTTCTGGTTTGACAAACAAAGAAATGTTATTTTGTTAGTAGCTGAGATTAAAGACATGAAAATAGATTGGCATTTTGGAATTTCAATTGTAATTATCCTTGAGTTTTCCTTCCCCTAAAAAAAATGGAAAATGCCTTTTTTCTTTTTTTAAGTGTCCATCTTTTCCTGTTTGCCTCCACTCATTTCATTTCTGTTAGCCACTTATATTGCCGTAGACACATGCTTGCTGTGTTCAGATAACCACTTGTCTTAAATGCTAGTTAAGTTTTCAGTGCCTAATAGTGGAACCATAGTGTGCAGATTTTAGGTATTTGTCCAGTATCCTGATATACTAAAGACAAGAACACTCACAAAACACTTTCAAAATTATTAAATCCACTTATCTACTTTGACTGAAACCTGTCCTTGTTGCCACAGCATCTGCAATAACCTTTTCTTTTTTTATTCTTCACTACTTGTATCCTTTGGCACATATTAATGCAGAAGGGGTAACAAAAAAAAAAATCATTTCCTCTACTTTAGAGAAAAATTTCTTGAAATTCAGAATAAGTAGACATGGGCAATTGATGCATTAAACAGAATTTGGAGTCATTCAGCTTACATATTGCTATGTCCTGCAAAGGACTACAAAACTACTGTGTGTTCTTAACCCCTGGGCATTTAAATGTAATCTCCACAGGAAAAAAAAATGCCTTTTTGTAAGGGAATAATCTTTTCATTTGTTTGTCTCCAAAAATCAGACTTTTGTACATTGCAAAACAATCTAAAATGTAGTGCTTTTTACTCCTTTATAGAGGAAATGATGAAAAGAGTGGAGTACATCTTCACACTTTACAGTGTAAAGAGAGTCAGGGAACCTCACAGAGTGCTGAGGCACTATAGCAACCTTGGCTCCTTAGCTTCACTGTATTTTTAGTAGTCCAGAAACAAAGGAATAAACAGTCACCTGAAAAAAATAAGCAAATAAATAGAGTTAAATAAACATTCTGTTTTCACAGAACATCAGCTTACTGTATATTTTGGACTTTTGATATATTTGCTGTGCTTTCTTATAAAAGACAGTGTGGTTTCCCATGTTTTCCTTCTTTTCTTTTGTAACTGAAAAGCTAAATGAAACTGTTACAGAAAGCATTCAGGATTTTGAGCAGCAATTGAATTTTTGAAGGCAAAGAAGCTATTCAGCATTTCAATTGGCATTCTTTAACTTTAGGGCTCGGTGGTTGTGCAGGGCATTGTTGGGAAATGTATTGATCTGCTGACATATTTACTGGAATCGGCTTTGTTTTTCCTACTTGCCTGAAACACTTTGTCACTGCTTTGGTATTCTGTCTCTGCTTTTGTCTCAAACTGCCTTCCACACCACTGACATGTAACGAAATGGTATTTCACCTGTGCAAGGCAAGGATACTTGAACGTGCACTTGATAAAATGAATAAGAATGCTTGCAAGTTGGATTTTTGCTGCCCTGTATCGTTGCTTCTTACGTCTTGTGTTCAGGCTTTCTCTGTGTACTGTTTAATGCTATGCAGTAACGGTAAGTATTTTAGCCTTTTGCCTTTGAATCTTGGAGTTTAATATAGCATACTTGCAAATTTCAGGCTTGAGTTCATCCTTTGTCCAGGTAATTCAGTTCATACGACAGAAAAGAATACTGAAAAGGAAAACTCATCTGTAGGCAGTAGCTTTCCACATAAAGTGAAGAAAAACAAAACAAAAAAAATCAGATTTTTCTCATTCATCAATAATCCATATTATACGTATTAACAGAATTTGACTGACTAAAGTGATAGTCACAAAGAGATTTGGTTTAGTGGGTTTATTTTTTTTTTTTTTTAAATAGGTAAGATTTTGAAATTTTTCGTGTATTTTTCCTAGAAACTGTAATAACTAAATGAATTTCATTAGGAGCTTGGGAATTTTACTGTTGTTGAAAACAGACCCCAACTAGACGTGTTTCAGATTTTAACTTCTTCCCAATTGGTACATATCAAGTATAGGTAGCACTCTTTTGTGCCAATCAGTTCTTCATGTTATTGTTTTGAAATTTTCTGGGTTTGCCACACTTAAACTCATAAAATAGAAGGCTAAAGATGAGAAATGGCATTTGTGATTTAAGTTTATTTGAATAAACTTATGACTAATTTTGGAGACTAGGGACACAAAGCAGATGAAAAATCTTGGACAAAAGCATGCAGTTTCTCATTTCCACCATCTCATCATGATAACACCTGTGCTCATGATTTCAGCACAGAGACTAGCATTTCCTTTTTGTTGGAAATATACCTACAAAAACTAGCCGTAGAGAAATTCAATAGCTGGTGGACCAAACATAATTTGGGAAGGACTTTTTCCTTTTTGCTTTTTTTTTTTCTTTTTTTTTTTTTTTTTTGAGGTCACTTACTATTAGTGTTTTAATTTAAAGCTCTAAAAAAATTACCTTTTCACTCCGTGAACTGAACTTCTTCCCATGGCTTATTTACCCTGCAGTGCTATTTCCATTCTTGCTGCTGTACTCCAGGCTGAGACTGTCAGTTGTGCTTTCTTTTCACTGACAGAAAGAGAAATCCCATGGTTACCACTGTCAAGAACATTTCTCTGCCTTCATTCCACGGGGACATCAACAAGATGTCTGTTCCTTCTCCATGCACTCCTCTGTCATAGGGGTGATCACCTGAGCTTGGGCTGCCTTTACGTCTTCCTTCCATTGACAGCCACTGCTTGACATGTTATCATCATGCATGCAGAATCCTGCTCTTCTCGTGTGCAAAGGTCTAACAGAACAATAAAAACCTTCAGTCAGTCCTTCCAGTTCTCAAGCACTGGGAAAAAAAGTAAATAGCTGAGCAATAACTATTTTCTCAGAATCAAACTCTGAAATGGTTTTTAGTTCTTGATAAGAAGTAAATGTAAAGCTAGAAATAGAAAGGTAACCTGGAAGAAAAAGCTATACATAATGCAACTCATTTTATTTATATATGGCCCAGTATGTCTTAATTAATATGTACTATTTTCAGAATAGAGTTAATGTTGTTTTAGTTTATATATAGTTGCACTAAAGCATTGTATAAAACCGTGTCAAAATTGAAAAAAACCCTGACGAATTCATCATGTGTAAAATGTTTCCACTCCTCCAGTTTACATCTGAGGTACTGTTTTCAGTCTGGAACAGGACCTACCACTGAACACACCTTTTAAATTCTCGTATCAGCTAATTCTCCCTCATCTTCCATCCCTGCACATTTGCCATTTTCTTCCCCTTCTGACTAGCAGCGTCCCACCAGTTCATCCTTACTGCCTAACTGATGTCTCCCTTCTCCCTTTATTTCCCTGGATATTTAAATATTCTGGATATGGTCAGATCTCATTTTTGACAACTCCCAGCAAAAAGAAAAAAAAAAAAAAAAAAAAGAAATTTGGATCAAAGTCAAAGACTTCACACTGAGAACACTTTGCCATCAACCTCCTCCTGTTTATTACCATAAAGGGGCTTTTAGCTGAAGTATCTCAGGTGACTTCAGCTGTGCAGGAGACACAAAAAAAGACAGTATCTTTCTTAGCTAGGTAAGTACCAAACCATTTGAAAAGTAATTTAAAAGGTGAAAACAAACTACTCTCTGCATGAAATGGTGCTAAAGAAGTAGACTGGAATGTTCTATCCCACCTACAAATTTTAAGTGGTTTCAAGGAGTGCTCCATGCAGAAAGCATTGTAATAATCTCCATTCAAGGGAAAAAAGGTGTATAGAGAAGGATTATCTCCTTGCCAAATATTCAACTAAGCCCACTTGACAGCCACTGTTGAGTATGACCAGGCAATCTAGTGCAGCCCCCTGAGTAACTCACAACTGAAACTGAAAAAGCACCAGGCATTGTATAAGCACTCCAATCAATGTATCTTAAAAGTAATTAAGTTGTGTTTCTTTTTGGCTACTTTCATCACCAGCATTTAGGTAGAATCTAATTCTATAATTGTTTTTATGTTAATATCTTTAATCATGCATTAATTTATATGTGGACTTTTATTTCACCTGAATCTGGTTAATTTTCTCTTTGTTGTTTTTCAAATTCTTCCCATGAAGCCTAGATTATTTGTTTTCATGCTCTGCTTTACCTTTTTTTTCCCTACCTTCTTTCTCTTTGCTCCCATATATCATTCCCTTTCTTTTACTTACTTTTTTAATTTAATTTTTAGTAATTTAGTTTAATCTATCTCCCACTCCCAATCTGTGCATTTCTTTCCCTTTACTATCCAGTTAGTCCACCGGGGCTATTCCCTTCTAACAGTTCAGCTCATAGTATTCATTTCCTATTCCAATTCTAGTTCGTTAATACATTCCTTTGCAATACCAAATCTTACCTATTTTAGTTTACTCTCAGGTAGTCGAGACTGAGCAAGAAAAGAAGTTAATCGCATTCCATTGGAATAAGTATACAAATAACTGAGAAAATATTTTGAACTGGAAAAGTAGCAAAATGCAAGGAAATTGAACAAAGTGAGAGTCAGACTAGAAAGTAGTAGAGGGGAAAAATGAGCACACACTTGTATGAAAAAGCTACAATACCTGGAAAAATGACTGAACTAGAAATAAACCAGTGAATCAAGTCCAATGAGCTAGAAAGGGAAAGGAGAAAATACAGACCAAATTCAAACTGAGAGAAGAAAAAGGTATCAACAGGAGAGGGACTAAACCTGGCAAAGGGAGGGGGGAAAAAAAACCACAAGCATCCAACAAAAACCAAAAAAACCCCCAACCCACTGGTTTTAATATCTTCAGTTCCCACTCTGAGTAGTGTTTCTGTTTACTATCTAGTGAGTGGTAACTCTGCAGCTTGGTAGAGGGGAAATGCTTTATTAAAAATATACTCAGTGTGCAATTAGAACTGTGACACAGTTAATGGTAACTTAAGCATCAGCCTATCTGAGGAGCAGTTGTATTGCTGCCAGAACAGGCATATGAGGTATTTCAGCTTAGTGAGGAAAAAAGACTCTTGAACATCGGATTATTCTTTGATCTTGTTCCTATCAGCTATATTGTGAAATCTGGCTTTTCTTCAAACTGCAGATAATTTGGCTGTCATAAACTGGCAGCATAGTTTTGATTACATTGTTGCAATAAAAGTGTACCCAAATTGGTTTCAATGGAATTCTGACACCCGTTTGTTAAATATTGTTAAATATCTGTATTGAACCAGAAGCCTGAGATATATTTCAATTGAATCTGACTCACAAATCTGCTGCTGCTACTGTTGTAATATTGTCTCCAGTATTTATATAGGCTATGCTGTTGTAAGGTGCTCTGTGCATCATTTTTAAATATAACTGGGTGGGAAATGCAAGGAAGGTGCAAAACTGATCCAAAAGTGTCCTTACTGTGTTTGATTTACAGAGAAGCCACTGAAACATTCAAGTTGCTAACATTTAAATAGCTACAGCGTTGGACTTAACCATCAGGCCAAGTGCCGGCAATGTGTTCTTGTGACAAAGGTGGCTAGAGGTAACCTGGACGGCGCTAGGAGAAGCATTGCCCATAGGCCAAGGAAAGCAATCCTTCCCCTCCTCTCAGTACTGGTGTAGCAACACTTGGATTGCTGAGTCCAGTACTGGGCTCCCCAATATATGACAGATATGGGTGTGCTGTAGGAAGTCAAGCAAAGGGCCTTGAAGATGATGAAGGGACTGGAGTATCTCACATATGAGGAAAGGCTGAGAGCTGGGGCATCTTATCAACGTATATAATATCAGAGGGGGAGAGTGCAAAGCTGAGAGCCAGGCTCCTTTCACTATTGCCCACTGACAGCACTGACCAAGCACTGGCACAGGTTGTCCAGGGAGGTCCGTCCTTGGAGATATTCAGAAGACTTCTGGAACAGTCCTGGGCAACTAGCTCTTGATGGCCCTGCTTGAGCAGAAGGGTTGGAGCAGGTGACCTCTAGAGGACCCTGCCAACCTCAACAATTCTATAACCAACACTGTAGGCCTCTGAAAAGCACTGTTGAAGACCTGGGCTTTTCCATTGCAGTGGAAACAACTTCTAGGCAAGACCTTGTCCTGGGTGTCAAGTCTGAAGCAAGGGCTTCAGAACAAGAAACCAAGTATGAAGAAAACCATTTTTTTCTTTTTCTCTTAGGGTTTCTTCTCATGATGAATTTGCCAAAGATTTGTTGCCTGTATTATTTTTATTCAATCTAAGATTTTTACAGAGTAAAATACATTAGGACAAACAAAATTCTGTCCCCTTGTTCTACTATGCTATGAGCATTCTGGCTATATCTAGAATACTTTACTGTTAAAAGAGAATTATTTTTTTTATTACAAATTCATCATAAAGTTATGTTTTTTACTTAGCACATTTTAAAAGGAAAAAAAGATTGCTTCCCCCCCCCGCCCCATTTTACATTCATACTGTTTCTGAGTTAGCCATCAATAAATAATATTTTTATACAAAACTGAGAATTTCTACATGGATAAATAGTGATATCTTTATGTCTATGTGGGCACCCTTAGCTGCTAGTTCACTACCAGTCCTTCTGGCTTATCACAATCTTACTGCTTCTCAACTAATTATAGAGCAGGAAAGATTGAAAGAGGAGGAAAAAAAAAGAAAAAAACAAACTGAAAGTAGTACTAATGCCTTACATCTGGGGGAAAAAAGTAATGAAGCACCTCCCTTAGGTGTGACACTGAGGTTCACTGTATCTCTGTTACATGAAGTGCTGTTTAGACATCAGGGACACAGTGTTAAACCCTTCCCTAAAGTGAGCAGAAGCTTGGCCTAGATTGCCAGGATTTTCAGACTGGATGGGTTGAAAATGTGGGTAAGTTTTGGAAAGATTCAAATTAAATTTGGCCTTCAGTGTATATAAAGTAAAAATGCAGGTATGTACTGTAGTCTTGGATCAAAACTTTATCTTGAGCTGGCTGAGTGGAAGACAAATTCATCATATGTCTTGGTGTTTATTTTTGGGATTGTTTCATTTTTTTCTTTTTTTTTTCCTCAGACAAAAACTTAATATAAACTTTTCTTATCTATTTGTACAGTAGCTTGTAAAAAAGGGAGAGGTTGCATAATTTCAAGACTTGTCAAAATCCTCCCTCTCACTATCATTTACATAAAAAAAAAAAAAGCTAATTAAATTTGAGAATATTGTTAAAATTATAAATAACCCCCAAAATAGTCACTTTTGCCCATGTCTTTCTCAGAGAAATCCCTGCATGCAGTGACAAACTTTCATGAAGAAGTGATATATTCCTGGGCAGAGAACCTTCTGGTAAGATGTTGCAAAGCAAGGATATCATTTAAGCTTGCCGGGATTTCATAAACTGCACCTACAGAAGAATGCTGTTTGGGATTCTGAAGGTGATACTTAGAAATGGAATAGTGGGAGGATAGCTGCTATGATGTAATGCTTTGGGGTCAATTTTAGGAACAGAACTACCTGAATTTGAACTTCTTTGACTACAGTCTAAAATGTTTATTCATTTCAGCTCAGCTGCATTTTTGGGAGGAGTTTGGTTATATGCCCCAAAACAACTACAGTACAGAACCATAGTGGAAGCCAGAAAACTCATATGGAATAAATATAATTTAAATGAGTCTGTAGGCTTGTTGTGTAACTGTGAGAATGGTATGAAAAGTCAAATCCCTCCAAGTCTGGACAGCAGCAAAGTGTGACTTATGAAAAATAAAATGAAAAAACCTTCCACCGGGCCTCTGAAAAGTGCTTTTGGAGTTCAGAACTTTATTTAATGCTACTGTGGGAGCATGGGAAAATGTCCCTCGTGTCCACCGCTGAAATTCCATCATCCTTAGAAGAGCTGCTCAGCAATAGATGGTCTTAAAATTATGGATAGGCTTTTGAATTTTCTTTCCTCGCTTTTACACAGGTAAAATACTATATTTTAGTTAGAGTGATATTATAGCTTCAAGATTCAGTTATTTTCAGCTGTGCTGTTGAAACAACCATGAAAGTGAAGGAAAGTGAAAATATACTTTGATGCATAAGCACACAATTACTTCACATTCAAAATATTTGTTTATTGCTGTGTATTCCTAAATCAGCATCATCCATAATATGTAAAAGGACTATCTTGAAATCTAGAAGTCTAGTTCCAAGATTTAATGGTATTTTTAAAATGTAATAAGCTTTTAATTATTTTAGAAACCCTCATAGTTGCTGTGAGGTTCACTTACTACTGCCTTGACCCTCACAAGATCCCCTATAGTATTATGTTAAGGTCTCACAAGTGCAAATATGAGTTTGGTTCAGGTGAGGAAGTGCAGTCTTCAGCCTCCAGGCTTGAATTTATAGTCATGGTCCCCTTATCTCCCCACCAGATCTTACAATACCTAATACAGGGTTGGTAGTTGCCCTATGGCTCTCAGAGGGACAATGAGGAGTTTATCTGTGATCAGCCAGTTTTCAGTAAATTTAGTACTATTTATTGAAGGGTGAAAAAAGACACCACAGAAATGTGTATCACAAAACAATCTCTGCAGTTATTGCACATCAGCAGCACATAGTACAGGCAAAAAGAAATAATTTGTTTCTCTAGTCCATGTTCCCAGCTTTCTCCACTTTGTTTCAGATAGGGGCTGACCTGTTTTTAGTCCTTTCACCAACTTCTGTGTGAGGCTTTTTTAAATTGCAGTAAACCGTTTCCCCAGTCTGCAGGAAGGACTGCTTTGTCTTCTTCACCTTACTGCAGTAACCCAGGATAACAAAGCTACATATCTCTTTTATAGCAATAATACATTTTGACAAAATCATACATACAATGTCTCTGAGTAAGATTCAGAACAAAAATTTTCAGTGTTCATATTTGCAAAGTCTCATCCCTCAAAAGCATAAAAAACAGCTTTTAAAATTAGCGTCAAAAGTTGGGATTTTCAGCACTGACAAGGGGAATAGGTTTAAGAGTTTATACCAGTTCTGGAAAATTGCAATAGCTCTTTGTGCAAAGTGGCTTAAAAATACTGGCCAGAATATTGTCCCCATTTGATTTTGTTAGGTGGCTGGAATGGTAGGTGAATGACTATCTATCAGCATGTTCAGGTTTAGGTTCCCCATTAATCCCCATGCAAAATACTCTGTATGATTCAGTACATTCCTGTCTTTCCTAAGCCCCTTAGCGCTCTTCCAGAGGTGCTGAATGTCATCAATCAATGAGCTGAATTTAGGCCCTAAGCACATACGTAACTCATTCACAGAGAGTATTTTGGTCAAGGTTGTGAGCTAGTCATCATCTGGGTTAAAATGTGGCCCCAAAATATCACTTGCTATGACAGATGGTAAAGGGATGGCTTCCACATATAGCACTGTTTAAAACTGTGACAGAAATCTTCTCTAGTGAAACTGAAAAGTTTAACTTCACCTTTCAGAAAAAAAAAAAAAAGACATTTATATCTTCCCTGCTGTAACAGCTAATAATAGTTACTTGTCTGCTACTAGCTGACAAACCTGATTTGCAAGACAGCTCTTTTCACATGAGTTTCCCTAAATCAGCTGCTTACCCTAAAGAGAAATTGTAATGATTTTACTACTGTGGGGCAGCAGAGGAGAAATGACATGATAACTTTCCACTGCATGAAGCCAGAACTGAGAAAGAGGCACAGTATTTTTATAATGCCAAGATGAAGTGGAAAACATTTTTATTTTACCTGTAACCAAGTAGCCTTTTTTTTTGTTTTGGTCTACATTATGTACACCACGGTGAGTTCTTAATCAGTTCATTCCTTCTGGGTTACTTTACTACCTAAATATTACTCTTCACATAATTTTACAGCATTCATATTTATACTACATTCCTCCTAGTTCCTATCTAGACTAGGAGTTGAATTCATTACTGTCTTAGTACTATCTTATCCTCCATTTATGTGACTTTTCAACTGATTTTGCCTATGTCAACAAGTAAATAAAGATTCTAATAACTTATTTTAATTTATAATGTGCTGTACTGGAATAAAGAGTGGGGTTTCTTTTTTTTTTGTTTGGTTTGATTTGGTTTTGGGTTTTTTTTTTGGTAGTGAGATGAATAAAGATAGATTATTGCATAGGATTAAAGAAAAGAATGAAGTAAAATAAAACTTCACGTTTTATCATAAAAAATCAGCAATTGTCAATGGCTGCCCAGCTGATAAAACAGAGACACATCACTTCCATTTTTAAGTAAAAGGAGGGTTGTAATGTTTAACTGTTACAATACCACCACTGCCATAGTGACAGGTATTTTTTACATTGCATTATGTTAAGTTTTATATTATGTACATAGTATTACATACTATGACAGCTGTTACTCTACTAAGTGTCTATAGCTCACTCTATTATGGGAAACTGCCTCTCACCTTTACACCATAGTGCTGCAGTGCAGCTGCTGAACAAACAGAAGCACCCTATCTCCCCTGCCCTTTTTATGCCACTTCTGCACCCTCAACAGGTTCAGACTAACTTGCATAATTGTTATTATTCCTTCACAATAATTATAAATATGTACTACAGTTGGCTTCTGGGAATAAGTAGCTCAGGCATGACGCATGGCAACAGAAATGTAATTGTTCAGTAGCTGCCATGTGACAAGGTAATTGCCTGAAAACCAATTTGTTGCTTGAATCCCAACCCTCCAATTTTGATCTTTTACTTCGAGTTTCACTTGCTCTTTCTATTTCTCCACTGAAACTGCTCCAGCCTCACTCTCTTGTTCATGAAGAAAGGGGGAAAAGAGTCCAATCACCAGAGGAATCCATCACACTTTCCAGACCCCTTAATGTTCAAGAGAGTGAATTTAAAATACCCTTATTTCTACATCTTAGCAAGTGAATACTAAGAAAAAGCTGTGTTCCCAACTCTGTCTTTCTCCTGCTACGTACTTGGGAATATTAATTGCTTATCTGATTTTTCTCTTCTTCTCCCCCCCTTTCCTCCCAGTCTCCTACCATTTTTTTTTAATTTTGATTTTTTTGGCTAGACCCCTGCAAAATCATAGATATAATCCAGACAATAGATATAAATTGTAAGTGAATATATACCTCAAACATTAAGTCAATATAATAAACATTAAATTAATAGAAAGAAGAAGACAAAGAAAGTAAGGATACTTTGTGATACATTACCAGTACTGTGACTGAAATAAATTCTGAAAATATCACCCATTTTTTTTCAAGATCATTTTTAATGCAAAACCTGAGCTAAAGTTCTGTGTGTGTAAGAGGTAAAATCTTTTTCTATCTAAAGTAAGCAAAACTGACATATAATTCCCTCAGAATTTTAAAGGGTACTAAAATACCTTAGTCTCTTAGTCTCCTTGGAGTAACCATAGTCACACATAGTCATTTCTGAAAATGTTATTGAAATTGCTTCAGTTATCATTCTTTGTGAAACATGACTTTCCTCTATAGGTCACTGAGAGTTCTTTAAGGTATTCTGGTTTTCAGGATGACTTCATTTACAGTTGCTGGATGACTACATACAAAAAATACAATTAAGAAGTTGCTCTCCTTTTAACTTTTACTGAATAACAACAAAAATAACAAAAGAAAATCCAGGACAAATTTAGGATTTTTTAATTTTTTTTAATACTGTTATATAACTGATCTTTTATCATGATTCCTCACTTCACACCCTCTATTCAATCTACCTCCCTCTGATCATTTCTGCAATTCTTTTATTCCTCTAATACCCAGTTAAACAGAACATGCTTTTAGTTCTCCATGGAAGGTGACTCTTTTCCCCCCCTTTTTCCCAGGTAACAGTAATCCATTGTTACATGATATGAACTTCATTATTCAAAATTGTTGTCTAATGCAGAGTATGTAACGTGATTAAAATAATTGGAGTTTTATAATATTTTATATACATATATACGTGTGTGTGTATGTGTGTGTGTGTTTTTATGCTTTTAATGTATTGATTTCAGTCATTTATATATATATGAAAATTTTCCCAAGAAATTTTGCAACTTTGCTGAGCAATGCAAAAATCCCTAAAGAATGTCTTTTTAAATGGATAAAAATTCAGAGTCCACAAAGTAATTTTAGCATTTTGTGACTTCATAATTTGCCCTTTTATTTTTATCTTTTAATTCCTTATAACTTCTCTGACAGACTAGTAAGTAACGATGCAATTTTACAGAATAATAAGAATAATACCGTTGTAGATGCAAAATTATTATTTCTAAATATGGTTTGGTTTCATAAAACATTACAGATAATAATGAACTTCTTAACACAGTGTTTGCATACTGCATTGGAAATACACTGCAAAATATTATTAGTAAAGGGGCTGTCATTAGAATTTATGTTTAAAGAAATTAGTATATTTTTGCATCTAGAGACAGTCTGGAAAATAACAAAACAAGAAAATGGACAGATTGGTTCTCCTACAAGTCACATTAAAAAAAATCTAAAACATCTTGTGGCTGGGAAACACAGGTAAATAATAGGCACTGCCTTCAGGTGCAAGGTGAAGGTCCAACTCCAGGTGCCACTGTTGTGACATGTGGGTGCTGTGCTGACCTGGAAATTTCATATTCTGGTGAAATACCATTATGTTGGGTCAAAGATTTGTGTTCCTCAAGAGTCCTCAAACCTGCATGCTATACAGCACTAGCATGAGAGTTTCACTTAATCTGTTTGTGAGTTACATATAGGTAGAATTGCAGGCAGCACCCCAAGTTATAACAGATAATACAGTTTATATAAAGACCAGATTTATAGCTAAGAACTCAAAAATAAAGAGGGAACCGATATTGGCACACTAGACAATCAAATTAAGGTTATTGCTAGTACATATTCAAAATTTAGCTAATTTTGAATGGATACATGTAATATATTAATTGGATTAGTATAATTACTAAAACAGGTGTTTAGGGCCAATGCATCATTGACTTTCCCTGAACATTTCCTCAAGACTTCTGCTGGTATAAATTCAGTCCCCTGAGGGCACCTTGAAAATGAACACAAAGCAAATCAGTTTATTAAATGCAAATTATATTTATGACCAGTATTGATCCTCTATCTGAATTAAACACATTCTTTTCTATGAAAATATTATTGAACTCAAATACATTGATAGCAGGAGTAGATAATTTTTTTATTTTCTCAAATGTGACAAAGGAAACAAGACACGTCTAAGGCACAAAAGCAGCCCTACTGTGTTTGAGGATGTGAGATTTCCATTTCTTCAATTTCTTAATTTCTTTTGTGATAGAATATCCCAGATGGATGATAGAATGTAAAAAATTTTAACACTTGAGTGCTGTTGTAAGAGACTGGCCACATTAAATTTTTTTCTTGTGTTGATACTGCTATTTTTCAGATGAAGAACTGCAATATAGATGAGATACATGACTATCTGAAGTCAAAAATACAAGAATAAGTATTGTCCATTACATTGTTTCAACTATTATAGCCTCCCTTTTAAATATGAATATCCTCTATCTCTTTCTCAGTTTGTTGAATTTTCAGCTTCATTAGATTTCTCAACAGGGTCAGAGACAAAAAGAAGACACGAGAATTTGGGATCTCATTCATGTACACAAGATCCTGGAAATGCACAGGTTTTCCTGTGAGATACACAGAATCCCTCCCCAAAGCTGCTAGGCAAAGCAGATATAAGCATGTTTTTGTCACCTGCTGAGAACAAGGCTACCTTCTTCCCTGTCTCTCATTTTCTCATAACATGCTTTGAAAATGTCTCCTAGGTCCATGCAGTTTTCTCTGTATTTGATAGCTTGTGATGCTGGCTGTGTTTCAGATGGATAGTCTGGCATACTGGTAGTAGAAATCGTTACTGGCATCAACTAATACAATAACGACTGAAGTTCTGTTTCTTATGTATAGTATGTATATTATAGGATACATACATATAGTATGTATGTACAGTATGTTATGCATATTATGTAAAAAAAGTGCCATTGTTCCTCAGTTGATTTCAGAATTTTCCAGTCCCCCAAAGTCTGCATGAATACAAATAAGACATGTACTCTATCCCTTAAGAGGACAAGTCTCGGAATTTTATTTTCTTTTTAATTTTTGAAATAATTAAGAGAACATTGCTAAAATGAAATTTCATATTCTGTGCCCCAGACTAATCTTACACTGATATCTACTTAGAATTGGCTGTATACAGAAGCTAAGAAATAAAGCTGTGAAAAAACAAGTGTTCGATTAATTTTGTCTCTGCTATTTTCAAAATTAATTTCAAAGGAACACAAGACACACATTGCAATGCCATGTGCAATACACCAAGGCTAATAAACCTCCCAAATAGGGAGAACATTTGTTATTCATTCCATGAAAGAGTGGAGCATATGCTCACATTTTCTTTGAACAGGAGAGGGTTTTTCTAATATCCTTTGTTGTATGTGTTGTAACATTTACCAAGCTACCACTGTGAAAGCAAGGCTATTACTGAGTTTCAAACTGATTAATTCCCCTTGCCATTCCCACCTCTCAAATACACAGCCTGCTTGGGAACTCAGCCCCAAGGCTGTTTGAAATATTTGCTTAAGATCAACTTGTTTGATTAGACTTTTACTTGATTACTTTCACATATTTGACTAATGCTTTATGAAGCACTTGATGGCTAATATAAAGACTTATAGGATAGGTTGCATTCACGTGCAAAGATCCGGTGTTGCAGGGAAAAAAAGGGTTCCTTGAAATGAACAAAGCTAATTTTGCACAACTTCCAGACAATCCACATCCTTTCTCCTCACCTCCTAAACAAATATGTTTGATTCCCTGTGCCCACCTGAAAATGGCCCCGGCAGAACTCTGCAGAGGTGCAGGCCACACCGTGGGATTTGAAATTCATTATTGAGTTGAAAACTTTTCCAGACATATATTCATGGAGGCAAACAAGTATTTATTCCTGTACTGATCAGCACTGAAACTTTGCGATGTTTAGCTGTACATCCTGGGTAACAGAAGCAATTACAGTTATTTACCAATGTCAATTACTTTTTTTCTAAGCGTGCATCTATCTTGGAAAATACAAAATCTGGCAGAATAGGATAACATGTTTGTCCTTATGGGCTTTGGACAGCTGTGGGGTTTTTTTGTTTGTTTGTTTGTTTTTCTTTTGAACTGATGAAGCAAGGAGTGAATTATATAACTCATAAAAAAATTAAAAAAAAAAGGAGCTAATAAACATACTATGCTACCCCAATGTGTATTCTGCTTAAGCAACTTATTGAATAGACATGTGTTTTAGAAATGGTTTGGGACTTCACAGTAATTCCTATTCATATCCCTCTGGCTCTGTTCATTTCTCTAAGAAACACTTATGGAATAGTAGAACTAAAATAATACATTAGCAAGAAGAAAATGTCTGAAAATTACCAACATTATTTTTCTGCTGCAGTCCCTTCTCTAAAGAAAAAAAATTCCACAGCTTTTTAGGTCATATTTATGGATATAGTTGGACTATAAGTAAATGCTATTTCCTATAAAAAATAGGCTTTGATGATATTTTAATTTCATGTGGAGGACTGTAATAATGAGCTTTATTGGGCCAGTGCTTCTGGGGCAAGTATATTTAGCTTGCATAGCAGCCTACAGAAACTTTGGAAAGACAATTGTAAGAAACAAATATTTCCTCAGGAGACTTTTTTTCTGATTGTTTGGAGTGGGTTTTTTCCACTTCTTGTCTCCCTATGAAACAATATTCTGGAGATTATTTGGTGGATAGAATGAAACTGAAAATTTAGAATAACATGTGTAATGCATTAATTTGATGAACTTTACTGTAGTAAACAGGATTATGTTTACAACTGTAAGCAATTAGTGCGATGTTTCTTTTTTAAATATTTTTAATCAACAGCTTTATCATAGATGCTATTTCAGAGTAGAAGTATTTGAGGGAGAAGTCTGACAGGAGACCACAATGTGGCATATGCAAGAGAGGATTTGAAACCAATCACAAAATTCCATTCTACGGGAATATAGAGGAGTGTTTTTGTTTTGGGGTGTTTTTTTTGTTGGCTTTGGTGGTGGTGGTGGTGGTGGTTTTGGTTTTTTTTTTGGGGGGGTTGGGTTGTTTTTTGTTTGTTTGGGTTTTTTTTGTTTGTTTTTTTTTTAATAAGTCTGAATGTACTGAATTTACAGACAGAAAAAAAAAGGAAGGAAAAATAAAAGTCTGTAGACTGAGAAAATAAGACATTCTAAAATATACCTTTGCAGAAGTAGGTCCACAGAATCTATAAACTGGTTGTCTACCTAGGTTTCACAGCAGTATAGTTGGTTAATATAGTCCTAGTATGTTCAGCAAGGAAAAAAGTTGAAGCAGAGCTTTTAAAACATTTCTGTGGGCTCAGCAACAACAGTCAGTGTACTCAAAGGTAATAGAATTTTAAATGGAAAGTAAATACTAATACACTTGTTTGGCAAGAAAGTGGCAAAGCACAGCCTCCAAGTTATTCATGTCTATAAAAATAAGATAAGGTCAAAGATTAAAAAGAAATGGTGTTTTCTTAAATATACTCAAACATACTCAAAATCAGTTCCATTTTTTAAGCAGAACATGGAGAAATTTCTTCTTTAGAGGAAGATGACAACAAAGCCAGAATCTTCAGGTGACAATAACAGAGCACAGGCTGAAATAATGATGTTCAGCTTTCTCTGGAGGGAGAAAGGAGTAGTTCTTGAGTAGTTCTCCCCAGGTAGGAGAAGAAGCTAAAGAAATCAAAAGCTGTGTTTTGTACACTTGGTTCATTTCAGTTGTTAAAATCAAACTCTAAAAAGCAGCAGAATTTGAGTACAAGGTTACAATAATATCAGAACAATGTTTACTGCCATGGTACTCTACTGCATACAATGGAGTGTCTATGAAATATTTCCAAGTATCTCTTAATAAAAGTCAGGCTCATAGAAAGAGACCAAAAGCTAAAAAGAAACAGTAAAAAGTGGGGGTTAACACTGGACTTCTAAATCTGTATAGTCAATTTTAGACAGACAAACCTAGTTTATTTCTATATATAAGGTTCCTTTTCTTTAATAACTTGGTCTTCTCCTTGTTACCTCCATTACAAAGGACTATATGTAAATCGGTAATTCAGGTAGTGCTTGTAAGCCTTTGCCTATCACAGCATCCTCATCCTATATCAGGTTCATGCCTGTATATGAATCAGTTTCATTCACTTCCCTTTTATGTTTTTGTCGTGAAGGAAGGCAGATCAGACTTTTACAGTGTAAGAAAGCCTCAGTGTAGTCTGTCCACATCTCTGATTTCCACAAATAGAAAAGTAAGAGCCTGGAACCCACAATGAGATGCATGTGTGTATTAATACACACACTGCTTGTTCTAAGAGCTGCCATGGTGAGGTGAACGTTCTCCAAGGTTGTCCTTGGCAGAAGCAACCATGATGTTGTGAAGAGTCTTTGGAGTCAGTGACACATTCTCATAGAGATACAGTCAATACTCAACTTTATTGCTAAATTACACAGTTTATATAGGGGTTTACAGTGTCTAGGTATAACAATTCTCTATAACTTATTGGCTAAAAGTTACTTGCCTTATTACATTTCTATAGTTTATTGGCTAAAATCTGTCTGCTTATTGTATCAACTGTCTATCTTGTAGCTAACCTTGCAATATGCAATTTTACTGCTTTTCCCATACACTTTCTTGGTTTCTCATCTGCCTTCTGATTTTACTTGTTACCATCTTCTTCATGTCCATTGTTTATGGATACATTATTGTTTATGGATACACTGCCTCTACTTCCCAGCACGTATACCAGTTTACTGTTCATTGTTTCCCAGCACGTAAGCTGAATCATTATCCTTGTTTCCCAGCACGTAAACTGGATTGTGCAAACAGGCCTGTATTAGGATTTCATGCCCTGTACTTGAGAGCATGATACACATATTAGGAAATAAATTTATGGACAAATTTCCCAAATACATAGGAAACCTTAGGTTTTGTATGAGCAATCTTGAATTCTTGGTTTCACAAGGTCCAGTGAAAAAACTTAAATTGAGCTGGAGGCAAAAGTGAGGGGGAAGTACACCTAGTTCTTACTGAGCCCACCAATAACATGACTTATCTCTGCTTCGACCCTTCTCTTGTCCATACTCCAGCACAAGTGAGCTAGCTGTCAAGCTCTGTGCATATATCAATCTGTTCAGTCCTTTGTGAATCAGTTCAACTCTACTGCAGCACAATGAAGTGCAACAGAGTTGTCAGCTGCTGTATGACAGCAACACTGCTTTGTAATTGGAATACTATAACAAGTCTGCTGCCTTTTGGAGGATGCCTTTATGTTTGACAAGCAGCTTAAGATTGCACATGAAAGGTAAATATCTTCTAAATGTTTATACTACTGCCAGTTTTGGTAACTGTTAACATTTTAAGTTCTTCTAATTGATCTCTATAAATGTTTTATCAAAATTTTAAGCAGTTCAGAGTTGACTTTAAGTGTTTGTTAAGAGTAGTTGCAACAGCAACAGAAATACGTGTTTATATTTTTTGGTTTCTTTAATTAAACCATAGATTTCTGTGTTTTCCTACAATGACATAACCCCATAACAAACTTTCTTAAAAAAGAAAGAATTTTTTTTATCAGTCTTCACACTTTTATTCCCTCAGTTCACTCTCTGTTGGCTACACACTTCACTCACAGTTAAGTGCTTCATTCAAGGGCATTATAGGGAACTACTCAACAATACTTATTCCATTATATTGTTCGCTAAGTGCTAATTTGTAAGATGCAATGTGAAGGACTCTTGCTTTCAACCTTTAACAGTTTCCTCTAAGCTATTTTATGTTAGTTTTTTGTTATTCCTTTCAACATTTTCAGTGCAAAGCTCTTTTCATTTTAAATTGCTTAGAAGCAGATTTTTCAAGATATAAAAGTTCAAATCTCTTTCTTGTATGCCAATGCCATTTACTGTCCTGAAGTAAATGTGAAGTAAAAGTACTGTCCTGAAGTCTAGTGCACCTCTCAAGGAGACTTCTCCTAACACCTCTCTTCCCCATAAAGTCCCTTTCATTAGAAAGGTCTCAGGTTCATCTCTGCCTGACATTTATCTCTGGTCAGTAGAAATGCAAAGAAACCCTTGTTTCTACATGAAAATTGTTTTGTGACCGGTGCCCCTACCAGGCTGTGAAGACAGTTTAAAGAACCTGTTCCAAGACCCTAGGGGGACCCTCAGACATCCCCATCCTTCCCGTTGCTTGGGACCCCATGTCAGCCCCAAGGTCCATAAGTCCCTGCCCCAGTGCCACTGCAGTAGAGCCAGTGCCTAGAGAGGTGTGGCCCACCTGGGCTGTGGCTGCCTGGTGCCCCCTGGCTGCCCTGTTACTGACTGGGCCAGTGGGGCAAGCCATGGCTGGGAGACAGTGTCCTGGAAGGTCCCACTGCTCCTGGCCCAGGGAAGCTCCTGGCCTCACTGTATCTTGACAATTTCTGTTTTCTGTGGTGAGTTCTTAATTTCTATGTTCTGAACACAATTACACTCCTTTGTTTTCTTTATCTCATTTGAACAGAAAATACCACAGCACAGAGCAGGAGAAATTGTTTTCCCCATGGCAGAAGTGCTCTGTACTCACTGCTGTTTTGTGCTACAACTACCAGACAGTCAATGAAAAAAATAGTCATGCTAATATATATGATCTAGGGATTCATCCTGAAGGATCACAAAAATTCTCTGTAAATTACAGGCTACTGGGCTTTCCCATAACCCTTTCACTTTAATGGCTGCTCTGCACCAAGCAGTGAAATAGCCTTTTATTTATCTATACATTTAGTCTACACTAAGCTGTGATTTTCCAAACAACCATAAATAGATTTGGATTGTATTCCTTCTAAAATAAGAAAAACCATAGCTATTTCAAGAAATTCAGTAATAAGTTTTTTTGTGTGAGTAGTCCACCAGGGAAAAGTAGGGCTGCTGCTCAGCATCGAGATGTTTCATATGGAGTTGACTTATTCCTGCCCTTAAATACAAAATACACAGTGTCTTCAAAGCATTAATTAAAAGCAGCTGAAGGAACAGATAAAGACACAAAGGCCCATCGGAAAAGAGTTTTATACTAACTGAACATGAACAACCTATTTTCTTTTCTGCTTAAACAGGGTCTTATATCTGAACAATCAGATCAAAAGCCAACTGAGTGAGTGCCAGTTCAACAGCTTTAGAGGGTTCTGCCATCTGTGAATGAGAGGCTGTTAGCATTTTTAGTCTCAGTGCATGTTCTGGGAAGGCAATACATCCCCTAACAGCAGCTACACTGGAATGACTTGTGGCTTCCTACTCCTGCAGCAAAGTGGAATTATGAATCCGAACAACAGGCTACAAAGTATTTTATTATGTGGTCATGAGTGTCACTTTCCATGAGGAATAGAGTGGTAATTTAGAGCGTTAAATTATCGCTTAGTGAAATCACATGTAATAATGAGCTCTGAACTAACCTTAATTGAAATTATCTCAGTGTTTTAGTGCAGGCCTATTTGTGTATATGCACACACTTGTAAAATATTTTTGTTTAAACTCCATCCACATCTGGACAGCAAAGAAACATTGGTCCTGATGATGTTTATGGTGCCAGAATTCTATGTTCTTCCTGGGTAAATAAGAAAAAAGAAAAAAAAAAAAGGAAAGAAAAAGAAAAAAAAAGAAAGAAAAACAAAACAAACAAAACCCCAAAAACAACAACAACAAAACAAAAAAAAAAATGACAAAAAAACCAAACAAAAAAAAAAAGAGGAAATCCAAGTATTAAATCTACTGAAGGCAGTAAGAAATTAATAAAATATGAAAATAATAAAGAATATCCTTTTACTGAAACACCTAGAATTTTAGCTAGAAAAGCATATTACCTAAAGCAAATATCAACGAACTCTTACATATAGCAAAATCTGTCTTAGCTGTGAGTATCTGAGGACAAGATGAAAAATCGAAGCCAAGGCCTTATTGCATAAGGGTTACCCTTTCACCTTTCTATCTGTTACGTATATCTGTCTGTCTGTCTATCTATCTATCTATCTATCTATCTATCTATCTATCTATCTATCCATCCATCCATCCATCCAT